>CM064575.1:83175128-83241960 GCA_032716605.1 Paralithodes platypus | reverse complement strand
ATAAACCTGAAAGCATTGAACCACGGCACAAATAATTCACCTTCCAATTATTAATAAACCTGAGAGCATTGAACCACGGCACAAATACCAGTTCATTCATTCCCAGCTGAATAGTCAAAAGTAATGGTACGCCAAAATAATTACTCGTAAATCAAGTTTCTATATATTTTCCAAGTGTTTCTAATAGCCTGTGATTAGTACGTTGTGTGTACGTCGCAGGTAGGCTACATATAATTAATTAAAACTTTTTGACTTTGAGGACACTTTCTTACTTAATTATGGCTAACATTAGATGATTTTACTTAGGTTTTGGAAGACCTGATGGGAATCAAAGGGGAATTATCTGTCGATAAACCCTCCGATTCCCACAATTCCTTCCTAAACTGAATAAAAACGTCTACTAAGAGCCAGAATAAAATTAAGATATGCATCCTCAATATTATCTTCAAAGGGTTAGTGTCCCTCTCTAGCTTCACTCAAATTACCAGCAATGTGTTTGACGAATTATTGCTTTTGACTGTACTTGCACCATTATATGTAGCTTAAATAAAATTATAAAATGTATACGAAGAGTTTTATTTTCATAGAAATTAAGATCATTACTGGGCGAGAATTTAATGAAATCTTTATAACCAGAGTTGCATGGGGGTAGGCCTACTTGTAATAATTCCTATATGGTACCCTGGAATATGGATCTAGGGCTACGACTTGTGTTCAATTGAAAAACTTTCTCCAAGTAGGATTTCCCTTCCCTTATATATTATGTTCTCTCCACTAACCAACTTTACTCCTAAACTCGATTAATGAAATTAACAAACATATGTGGCAGTCCAGGGATTCGAACCTAGGATGCTCACACCGAAAATCAACACACTTATGCATTGCACCACGAATAGGAAAAGGTTAAGTATCCTTTATCACACCATGGTGTAGTGGATATAAGCATGGACACTCGTCCTGACTGTCGGTGGTTCAAGTCCAACTGGAAATATAAAACATTTAGTAGCTAACATGTACATACATACATGCATAACATTTTAAGACTGAGTGTTCCACACATAAGTGCAGTTTCAGTTTCTTGTCCTAATGGTGGCGTTCCAGGCAACCCTGTTAACCTGACAAGCGCGATATAGACGTAGGTGCTAGGGTAGTTATTTGTGCATTTCTAGCCCTGGATTCTGACAGAATTCGTTATATTTACAATATAAACCATTATTTGTTTTCGGTATGCTTTTATTTTACATATATGATGTATATATGAACCTTCAAGAGTGCTAAAATAAGTGGGAAAAGCATTTGGGTGGTGAAAAACGAAGATATTGGCCACCCGGTCATAATCTCAGGCGAGAGAGAGACAGGCAGCCTTCCCCTCTCGCTGTCTGGGAGTCAACTGAGAAGAGCGGGGCGGTGTGTGCCGGTGTCTGGGTGTTGCATAACGATCTTTTATGCAACCCACTTGTGCTACATTATCGCGGGAGAGAAAAATAACCGATAAATGATAATAAGAGGAAAAATAGGTGATAATTGAGGAGGGGAGGGAGGGGGGAATAAGGTGGGGAAGGGGGGGAGGGGGTGGGTGAGATTTACATGGATGAGTACTGGAGGGGAATTATCTCACCTAGAGACAAATTCCTTTGTTTTGATAGGCCCTTTTTTTTTATGGAAGGCTTTTTTTATGGTCCTGCTTCCGTGAGGCCTATCGCGTTCCCTATAGGAAGCCTTCCGTGAGGCCTATCGCGCTTGCCGGGTTAAGGGCTGCTTCACTTGTCAAGTTCTTGGATTTGAGATCGGCACGTATAGTCCGATCCCAGGTCTTCCACGGTCCACCCCTTGGTGCAGCTCCCTCCACAATCACAGACCTGCATTTTTCACCCAATTTTGTTCATCCATTCTCTCCACATGTCCATACCATTCCAGTCTACTTGTACGCATCACCTCGCTAATACTCTTTATACCTAAACGTCTCCTCAGCTCAACATTTGTTATTCTATCCTGTAGCCTGGCCCCACACATCCATCTCACCATTCTCATCTCATTACGCTCTATTCTGTTGACATCCTCTACTTTAACGGCCCATGTTTCTGAGGCATACGTCATTGCACTTCTAACACATGAGGCATACACCTTTCCCTTCAGGGGGAGAGGCATTCTTTTCATGGTCAGGATTGGCATCAGTTCTTTATTTATGGTATTTCCACATAGCGATTTTGATTAGTTCCTTTGCGTTTATCTTGTGTCGTCCCAGTTTTGGTTTGTTTATTTTGCAATTTTTACATTATAATATATAAATATATATATATATATATATATATATATATAGAGAGAGAGAGAGAGAGATATGCTCCTGATTGCTCATATGATGCAACATATGTGGATAATGTGGTGACAGAAGTATTGACGTACGTGTCCAGCCTGAGTATTCAAGTTGTGTTTAGCATAACAGAGTGTATTGCATGACATGGAGGAAATTATAAGTATGTCCTGACTTGATGTAGGTTGTTAGGCTATATACGTGTTGGCCTAATATAAATACAGTATTATCATAGAACGAGTCGAGACATAATTATTAAAATGTAAAACTTGCAAACTAAACAAACCAAAACTGGGACAAAGACAATATAAAGTCAAATTAAAGTCAAATCAAAGAGGTTTGTAATGTTATATTAATCATTATTAGTACTAACCCCATGAGGAACAGGGGCTTAGCTGACCTGAATAAAATTGTCAAATAATAGTCAGAATAAGCTGTCAGAACACATCTTAATTCCTCATTGAGGAATTAAGTAACACCCCGTTCTTAACATTAATCAATTACAAACCCCAATGCACTTGAATAAACTAATGAAAGAATACGGTCCTCCTGGGATTCGAACTCGGGACACCACACCCAGAACATAAGCATCTAAATCATTACACCACCAACCCGTAAAGGTTGAATACACGATCAAGATTAATATCCATTTTTGAAAACTTATTCTGGCTATTATTAGACAATTTTATTCAGGTAAGGAAGTACTGGAGAGATAAAATATAAACACAGGCATTCTATACAGTACTGACCAACTAGAAAGAAGTAAATTTAAAAAAAATATATTTACCACTACCATTAAGGGAGCCCACCAGGCTTTTTGTTCTCTTTCTCTCCCTCTCTCTTTGGCTTGTATCCATTCGGCCCAATTCAGCCTACTGTTTTAAGACGTTTACCCCCATCTATGTGTCAATATTTCCTAGCGAGCCACCATATATATATTTTTGTTTTGACAGCAAGCTAAATTTGTAATTTTTTCAATATAAAAATTTCTCCGGCAGTCGGATTTTTCCATACAATGCTGGCTCGCTATCGCTCACCAGGAAGAAATCGACACCTGGATGGGGATAAACGTCTTAAAACAGTTGGCTGAATGGGGCCGAATGAATACAAGCCAGGGAAAGAGAGAAAAAGAAGAGAAAGATAAAAAAAGCTGGTGACCCCCCTTAATAACCCTGGACTTGTCTAGCAATATGAGCTAGTCATAATATGCAAGACAAAATTATTGCCATCATCTTTAATCATGCATTTGATGACTGACGTATTTAGATTTTGGGGGATATATTATACAAAAGACAAACTGATTATATATATTTTATTGTATTATTTATAAAGAGTATCAATCGCATAAATCTCTAACTTTGTAAATTATCCACAAACTATATAAAAAATAATAATAATAATAAAATAAAATAAAAATAGGAAAAGTGGGAATTGGGCCTGAGTTAATAGATAGATAGATGTAAAAAACCATCGTTGAATTACATAAAGTGCGGCGATAGATAAACTATTTCAATCTTGCCGTACATATTACCGGTAACCATTTCAGTGAGATGACGCCAATTAAGGTTTAATTCCGACTACCACCAGATGACTTTAATGAACTTAGGAAGGACCTGCCAGATTTAGAGGGCTAATTTATATACTGTATACTTTCACCCCTTCATTCTTTGAGAGGGTTAGCATTAATGTTCATATTTTTTCACCAACTAACTTTACATCTAAATTCAATTAATGAAATCAACAAATACATGTGGCACTCCAAGGACTCGAACCTAGGATACTCACACCAAAATTCTGCGCACTTATTCACACCAAAATTCTGCGCATTTATTCCAATTTTGCACACAGGAGTAATAATTTTAATATTAGATCATTTAGATTAGATATGAATTTAGATAAAAATAAAAATAAAAATAGGAAAAGTGGGGATTGGGCCTGAGCATATAGATAGATAGATAATTTAGATCATTAATAGTTACCTGTCAATTTTAACATCACTACAATAAATGTAATCCACATAGTAAATTTCCAAGGCAGAAGACTACCTCCGAAGTTAATCAAGTGAGAAACACACGTTGACAAAGGATCTGCTCTAAACCCACAAGAAAAATAAATAATTTTATTTAAAATGCTTAGATACAGTAAAACAAAATAATAAGAGAATACAATAGAAAATAAAAATAGAAAAGAAATGGGGATTGGGCCTGAGCATATAGAGATAGATAGATACAGTAAACTCCCTTTTATAAAAAAAATCATGAGTCTTCTGAAATTTTGGATAAATTATTTTTACGGATAAATGAGGTTCCCTCTATAAAGAGCTAAATAAGTGTACAGTACAATGGCCAAATATACCATTTTCAATGCATTTAAACCATTTCTAGGCTGTTTTAACTTCAAATTATCATCTAATTCAAGCTCTGTCTACTTCAGAGTGGTTGAATTGATGAAAATAAGCACTCAGTGGGGCCTAAATAAGTTAAAATTGTGAAAAATTGGGATAGCAATAATTTTGGTTAACTGATGTTTTTGGATAAAAGGGGTATTATTGTACAACATCCGAGCCTGCATGCTGAGAGGATTGGGTTCTAGTCATGTGGAGATGGGCTGGTCTATCAGAGTGAGAGCTGAGCAATCTCTGCCATACCCATAGCTTACTCTGACTGTTCCTTTTACTTATATATTTCCTTGATCTCAAGTGACGGCATCTCTTCCGTGGATTGACCTCCCAATCTACCAAGATTGGAAGCCAAAGCGTCACATTTTTCCCTTGCCCCTCAACTTTCTCTTCATAAATGCTGAGGGGCACAGGGCCCTGGGTGGGGTTTCCTGGGTGTTTCCGCACCCTCATCAGCTCCCCGCCATGGAGTGGCTTCGGTCACCCAGGCTTTATTGTGGTCGGCAGGGAGGGTTCTGTGGGGGCGCTTGGTTATGGCCTTGGAATTGCTCGGGGCCTTGGGGCTGTTCGGCCAGGCAGCTTGGGGAACAACAACAACAACATCCGAGCCTGCATGTGTGAGCCTAGATCATCCAGCAGTGGCACTCTTGGTAGTGGAAACAAAAAATGGAATCTCTAACTGTAATACTTAAGTTCTTGAAGGGGGCCCACCTCGTTATTAACTTTTGTTTTCTCTCTCTCTAGGTTGTATCCATTCGACCCCATTCTACTGTTTTACGACGTTTATCCCCATCCAGATGTCTTTTTTTTCCTTCCGCGAGCCAGCATATTTTTATAAATGTTTTTGACAGCAAGCTAAATTTGTACATTTTTCAATAGAATATTTTTTAAGTTGTCCAGTTGGGTTTCATTTTTGTCTCATATGACTTGTCTCTTATCAGCTTTCTACAGGGTGGCACAGAATTTGGTTAGCGAGGGTAGTTAATTGCCAGCCGAGTAAACAAGGTAGTCATATCCTGTGCTATCCTGTGTCTACCGAGACTTGTCGTCACCAATTTCAAAGTTGGGTATTGAGGTGGTGGTGGTGGTGGTGGTGGTGGTGGTGTTGGTGTTGGTGGTGAATATTGTTCTGCTATATCACAATCCGGCCGGTGTTAACTCAGAAGCGAGATCAAGGTGTCAAAGAACTTGCTGCGATCCTCCACATTCAGCCGGATAACTGTCGAACAAAAACGGAAAAATTAATAGACAATTTCAAAATGACCCCTGTAGAAAAGTAAAGGGGAGAGAGGAGTGCGAGGTAATCACCGGGGGATATGTCTCCTAGGCATAGTAGGGAAGATGTATGGCAGGGTAGTGATCAAGAGTGAGAACGAGAACGGAGAAGTCGTAGGCGTGTGCATAAACCTTTAACCGTCTTAATGTAATGGTTAAAATGGGTAGGTGAGGAGCGGGCAGGTTTAGGAAGGGAAGAGGGTGTGTAGACCAGATTTTCTCCTTGAGATATGTTGATGAGAAACATCTGGAGAAGGGACAAAAGTTGACAGAGAAGGTTTGTGACAAGTACTGAGAATATACATATGAGAATACATATACATATACATATGAGAATACATATACATATACATATGAGAATACATATACATATACATATGAGAATGGTAAGTGGCTGTAATTTAAAGTTAAACAGGCTCTCAAAACCTCACTTATGCTTGATTTAAGAATAAATATAGGAGGAAAAAAATGTGTACATCTGTTAAATAGAAGGAAAATGTGTGTGTGTGTGTGTGTAATAACGATAATAATTGGTTTGTGTGTGTGCATGTAATAATAATAATAATAATAATAATAATAATAATAATAATAATAATAATAATTGATTTATGCATGTGTGTGTATGTGAGTTCATAATCAGTTTATTTGGCAATTTTTCTATCCTGCAATCGATTCTGGCTAACATTTTAACATCACATTTTTGCTGATAATTGGCTTTAATTATGTGATTTATGTTTGACCATTATCTAGTCCAAGTACTAACTTAAAATTAGTCACTTAATCGATCTGTGTGACTTCGGTGAATTGTACCATTAATCTCAAGCCAAAATCTGATACTGGCTACTAAAAAACAAAAAATATGCCTGTGTGATGATGATGATAATAATAATAAAATATATATATATATATATATATATATGCCGTAGCTCGATTGGCAGAGCGTTCGCCTGCTAACCGTGAGGTTGACGGTTCGAGCCTCGGGCCAGCCAGGGAGTTATTGGCAGACGTCAGTGCTGTTGGTGAACGGTGCGGTCTAGCAATCTGTGGCAACTATTCACTAAGTCCCTGATTCATCAGGGCACCCACCCTAGCCTTGCTATTCAGCAGGGAGTGTATGGTGGTAAAAACTGCATCATCATATATACCAGTAGCCTATATAAAATCTCCTGACGCTGACAAGAAAATAATATCCTAACAACGTACAAATTAAAGGGAAAATCAGCAAAAATTTGAAAAGGGAAAATTATAGCCAGAATCAGTCACATGATAGAAAACTCGCCCTAACAACTACCTGTGTGTCGCTGCCTAAAGTGAGTGATGATGATGATGCTCCTGTGTGTTATGCCAATCCCTCCCACACACTACAGTATTTGTTTATGTGTGTTTATGACTGTATGAGTGCTGGCAATGTTATCCTCTCTCTCTCTCTCTCTCTCTCTCCCCCCCCCCCCCCCCACACACACACACACACACACTTTGTGTATACGAATGCTGCCAATATTATCCTCCTCTCTCTCTCTCTCTCCCCCCCCCCCACACATACACACACAATGTGTATATGAGTGCTGCCAATATTATCCTCCTCTCTCTCTCCTCCCCCCCCCCCCCCCCCCCCCCACACACACATACACACACAATGTGTATATGAGTGCTGCCAATATTATCCTCCTCTCTCTCTCTCTCTCTCTCTCCCCCCCCCCCCACACACACACACACACACAATGTGTATATGAGTGCTGCCAATATTATCCTCCTCCTCTCTCTCTCTCCCCCCCCCCCCCACCACACACACAATGTGTATAGGAGTGCTGCCAATATTATCCTCCTCTCCCCCCCAACACACACACACAATGTGTACTGTATATGAGTGCTGCCAATATTATCCTCCTTCCCCCCCAACACACACACACACACACTATTTGTTTGTTTATGACTGTATGAGTGCTGCTAATCCCCCCCCCCCCCCCTCCTCCATCATTCGTTTCTGTGTGTGTGTGTGTGTGACTATATGAGTGCTACTAATAACCACCCCGCTCTCTCCAGCATTTGTTTCTGTGTGTGTGTGTGACTATATGAGTGCTACTAATAACCACCCCGCTCTCTCCAGCATTTGTTTCTGTGTGTGTGTGTGACTATATGAGTGCTACTAATAACCACCCCGCTCTCTCCAGCATTTGTTTCTGTGTGTGTGTGTGACTATATGAGTGCTACTAATAACCACCCCGCTCTCTCCAGCATTTGTTTCTGTGTGTGTGTGACTATATGAGTGCTACTAATAACCACCCCGCTCTCTCCAGCATTTGTTTCTGTGTGTGTGTGTGACTATATGAGTGCTACTAATAACCACCCCGCTCTCCCAGCATTTGTTTCTGTGTGTGTGTGACTATATGAGTGCTACTAATAACCACCCCGCTCTCTCCAGCATTTGTTTCTGTGTGTGTGTGTGACTATATGAGTGCTACTAATAACCACCCCGCTCTCTCCAGCATTTGTTTCTGTGTGTGTGTGTGACTATATGAGTGCTGCCATTATCCCACCACTTACTATTTGTGTCAAAGAATTCCAGCTGGGCACGGGAACTGGTCCTCTCTGCAGCCTGCTCGAACGCCTTGCCGAAGAAACTAGGGGGAGAGAGAGTGTACGTAAGCATAAACAGAGATATATGCACTACATGCAGTGTAAGGTGGGAGGTACTCGCTTTTTCTAGACTTCCTTCCCCCTCATGTTTAGCATATTTGTTTTGAAATTATAAGATGTTCGTTCCGTTAGTTTGACGATTGTGAGACCTTTTGTGCCATTTAGGTCTCAATTTTTTCCTGGCGAGCGATACTGAGCCTGTAATTTTAGAAGGAACCGGCTTTTGGCCAGGATTTTTTTTTATAAACAAATTTACAAATTTATCTTGAAAGGGGGTCTAGGGGTATTTTTTTAAGCTTGATGGAGGTCTAGTGAGGACAGTATAAATTTATTTTTTTAGTTTCCTCGCTAGCTTAAAAAAAAAATCCTAGACTCCACTTCAAGATCAATTTGTACATTTTTCAGTAGAATTTTTTTTTGGCCAAAGGCCAATTCCTCTTAAAATTAAAGGCTCGCTATCGCTTGCCAAGAAAAAATGTACACCTAAATAGCACGAAAGGTCTTAAAATTGACAACAAAATGGGGTGAAAGGTGTTAAAATTGCCAAACGAATGGGTCAAACCTCCTAAAATCTGAAAAGTAGTGGGGCTAAACATGAGGAAGAAGGGGGACCAGAAAACCGACCTATCTCCCCTTAATGCCTATATTTAGCCATCAATCAAAGAAATCGAACCTAAATGTAGGACATCTGGCTTGTGAGTAACCCTATTAATGGAAGAAAAATAAAAAATAAAAAAAGATAACATGGACCAATAGAAAAACAAAACAAAACAAAACACAAAATCACACACATCTAGTTCGTCCTATATATAATAGAAAAATAGGAAGAAAAGAAGAAAAGAAAAATAGGAAAAGTGGGGACTGGGCCTGAGTAAATATAGATAGATAGGAAAACCCCAGATATCATATGAATAGAGAAATTAACAATGGAGGAAAACTATGTACTGTAGTGATGTTGGAAAAGAAATGAAAGTGGACTAAAAACCAAATGATGAACCTGTAACAAATTATGATAAATTAAGGAAAACTATACCGGAAGGTGGACTAAAAAAACAATGATGAAACTAACAAATTATGACGATAAATTAAGGAAAACTATGTCGTCATGTAGGAATAGTAAGGAGGGTGGACTAATAAAACCAATGATGAAACTGTAACAAATTATAAATTAAGGAAAACTATGCCGTCACGTAGGAATAGTAAGGAGGGTGGCATAAAGATGTGATGTTGCTAGAAGCCGTAATACCAGAGAAGGGGTGGCCATTAACATTGGTCGGTTGTCATGAATCTCTAGATCAAGTTGATGAGTACTAAATATATATTAAAAATATAAAAACACCCTACTGCACATAATATAGGGCAGTGTTGTGGCAGGAATGTATTGTCTTCCACTCCAACTGTGGAAAGGCAACCCTGCCTAAGTCATTACAATCTATGCAATTGAAAATTATGCCAAACCAAACCTACCTACCTGCCTACTATATACTTGTAAGTAACTGTTGTTGCTTACTGAGTGATTCAGTGAGTATCAGTATTTTAAACTAAACGTAACTAATCTAAACCAAACCAAACTAATCTAATCTAAATCAAACTATAATTAACCAAATCTGATCTAACTCAACTAAACAAAATTAAAGAAACAAACATAAACTCTTACTTGCGCCCGGAGTCCTCCGAGGTGGGTGGTATGCCACAGACGAGGCAGGTGTCGGGGTCGGGTGCTCGGACATCTGGGGTGGTGAGGACCAGGGGGAGGGAGGCCGAGGACTTACGGCCCCGGGCCACAGACACATGGGCCTTTAAGGTGAATCGGGCAAGGAGAGTCAGGCAGTGCGGTGCCGAGAAGAACCACGCGTCCGGAGTGTCCTGGTGGTCACAAAAATTACATTTATTCACATTTTAACAGGGACTATTTAAAATGTTTGTGGTTTAACTGGGATTACATTTTCTTTATGGTTGAATAGGGCCTACATTCACAAGTATCACTGTGGATGATGCCAACATAGTGCTAACAGTGCTTCAAAAGACTCAACAAAATCCTCCAGCAGTTCTATATAAAATACCCAAATACCCATGGATTTCATTATAATGTACCCGAGCCAATCTCAAGTCATCAATGTTTTTCTGCCACATCTGATCCCTTGTCCTAAGCACAATAAAATCTCCCATGGTCAAAACTTATTCTGGCAGACCAACTTAGAATATGCTTCTTCTAATGGGAATACATTGCGGTTGTTTAAAAATTAAATTAAATAAATACTAAAAAAAAAATATATATACTGTATACACTATAACTGTACAGTATATACGTGTGTGTGTTGTGGCAAGTCTTTATTGTATTGTACTACAGTAAAGAGACTAAAACCACAGTCTCTGTGGATGAAGCGGTCTTTATGCATGCATGTATGTATGTATACTGTATATTCCTTAGCATTAGCAAAGGCCAGCCCTATGAAAGTCTCTTGCAGTGACTCAGTGGTAAAAAAAACAAAAATTGGAAAAGTGGGGATTGGGCCTGAGTAAATAGATAGATAGATAGATAGATAATTTCTTCAACTTTATAGCACACGTACCTGTATGACAGTGGCGTAGAGGAAGGGTCCTGCGGAGATGACCTGGTTCATGTCAAGGAAGGTTTGGACTTGTCTATACACCGCTGACAGTTGTTGTTTGCTGGCCACTACCCCTCGCTCCAGCACATCCTCTCCGCCTCTAATAATGATAGATAACGTTTATTTATTAATCTTGATTTTTTACTGTTACTTTTTCATTCTTTTCCTCCTCGACTAACTTTCTTTGCATTCATCTTCATTCCTTCTTTCTTATTTTCCCCCACTCTCTTTGCATTTAATATTTATCACTTATTCACATTCTCTTTAATTTTTCCCCCAGGTAGAAGATATGATTCATGTCAGGGAAGGTTTGGACTTGTCAGTGCACACACTCCAATACCTCCTCTCCACCTCCGATATAAAAAAAGAACACTGGATATATTAGCCTATGGCCCAGAATGAAAATCAATCCCAACAGAGAAGGCTTTAGCTACAATTACAACATACAAGATTTTTTCCGATGGTGAAGGAAAAAAAGAATATGCTCCATGCATCCTACCGTGTGTTTTACACGGCTACTAACAGGGGATGGTAGTAGACTTGTACACCAACCGCCAACTCAAATAATGATGCAAGAGCCAAGAGGCAAAACCTTCTGATATATTTCGATGTGAGTAGGCCTATCCTGGGTTCGAGTCCTCGGAGTGCCACATGTATTTGTTGATTTCATTAATTGAGTTTAGATGTGAAGTTGGTTGGTGTAAAAAACAATAATATTTCCAAAAGAACAACAATTTCCCTAAGTCAGCTTTTCATATGCAATCTAATAGGAATGATCTTTCCCTCATGTGCCTCACTCACTTCTTACCTACAATACTTGAATCCATGCAGACAGTTCCTACATAAAATATATAAGCCTAATATCAATTGAATGCAAGAAAAACTATAGTCCGTTCATTCTAGGTTGGGCAGAAATCCTAACCTCTAACCTCTGTAACTGAAAAACGACTAGAGTAATCAAGCTAATTTTCTACCAAATAGGAAGACTTTGCCAGGGAATAGGTGTGGAAATTGACAGCTCATTTGCTCTAGCCCTTTTTGAGTTACAGAGGAAAGAGGTTACGATTTCTGCCCAACCTAGAATTAACAGACTATAGTAAGAGTTTGTGTTTGTTTCTTTAATTAACGGACTATAGTAAGAGTGTGTTTGTTTCTTTAATTAACGGGCTATAGTAAGAGTTTGTGTTTGTTTCTTTAATTAACGGACTATAGTAAGAGTTTGTGTTTGTTTCTTTAATTAACGGACTATAGTAAGAGTTTGTGTTTGTTTCTTTAATTAACGGACTATAGTAAGAGTTTGTGTTTGTTTCTTTAATTAACGGACTATAGTAAGAGTTTGTGTTTGTTTCTTTAATTAACGGACTATAGTAAGAGTTTGTGTTTGTTTCTTTAATTTTGTTTAGCTGAGTTAGATTAGATTTGGTTAATTATAGTTTGATGAATGGACTATAACAGTATCAAACCATAAACACCTACACTGTAAGACAATCAGCCACTTCCAACGCGGCTCCAGTGGGTGTGGCATCCTTTCGCGGTGGTTCCAGTAGTGCGGCGGCAGCGTAAACATAGTCCCCGGCACCAGACAATGCTCGGAACCCCCGACTGGCAGTAAAGGAGGGGTACAGTAGGTCGGGGAGGCCATACTTCTCAGCCTTCTCCTCCAGTAGTGATTGTAACCCCTGCCGCAGTGACACGTCCATACCACAGTACAACTGGCGACACTGAGTCAACGGCAATCTAAGGTAGAAATGGGGTTCTATGATAATCGAGGGTTATAAAGTAGTACAGAACTACAGTTATAAAGCCGGAGTCACACAAGCCCTTTTTTCGAGCAATTATGTTCTGGAAGCTTAAAAAATTACAGTTTATCTGAATTCAGCCACCTAACATAATCTACCTTCAGTTTAGTTGCCAATACCAGTGCGAAAAAGTCCCGAAATGATACGAGAACAAACTTGCTCATAGAAAATTGACGGAAAAAGCGGTTGTGTGACAGTGGCTTAAGATTAGGGTTATTGAATAGATAGGATGTGGAGGTGATGCAACATAGTATACAAATAATGAAGCAATTAATATCACAAGTTCTATTCAACAATCGTAGGGCATTTCCAGAATATATACATTTTATATTAAAAGGGGATTTAATCATCTGAAGTGGAAAACCGTGCCATAATTAACCACTTGAGAGTTTCGGGCTACAAGGAAGTTGGAACAATAAACATCGATATAAAACAGAAATGTAATAATAATGTAGGTTTCTGATGGATGCAAAGTATGTCGAATTGGGTTTTATGTATTTATAAATGCACCGCAACCGTATTTTAGCTGGTAATTTTGCTAAAAATCTGTGTGTGATAACCCGGGTTCGAATCCTGGTGGATCACATATATGCTTTCATTAATTTAATTGGAGGTGTTTGGTGTTGTGGTGAAATTAATAAAAAATAAATATCGATGTCTACAGCTCCAACTTCCTTATAGAACGAAACTCGCAAGTGGTCAATTGCACGAGTGGCACAAACCCTGAAAGACTCACCCCATGTCGGCCAAGAACTCGTGCAGTCTCTTCTCACCACGTAAAGTCCATAGTTTGAGTACCGTTGAGGTGTAGAGGGTGTGCTTCATGCTCTCTATCACGCTCCAGTGCCGGTATAGAGCCAACTTTAATCTGGTAGGTGCTTTGTTTAAGGAAAATAAACGCTTAACCCCTTCACTACCGGGAATGTTTTTTTTTTTCTTATTTCGGCTATATTTATACAATTTTATACAACTAAGGAATAAGAGAATCAAAGAGGTAAATTCAACTAAATGTCATCTCAATTAACACTCTGCCTTCCAAAATTCTTTCACAAACTAAATAAAATCATCTACTGATAGCCAGAATAAAAGGAATAAATACGTCCTCAAATACTGACCAATATACAAAAGGGCTATTGAGACTCTGGAAGAACAAAAACAAAAGTACTGTACAGTAATAAGTTCCTACAAAAACTATGAACCAATTTATGTAAAAGGATATTTTTTATAAGTTCTTACAAAAACTATGAACCAATTTATGTAAAAGGATATTTTTTGTAATAAGTTCTTACAAAAACTATGAACCAATTTATGTAAAAGGATACTCTTTCTGGAAGGTGATGCGGAGACAGTCTAGTGGTTGTGCGTCCTGTGCCTGGTGGTTGAGGCGGGATACATGTCCCTGCAGTGTTCCAGTGGCCAGTACACAACGGTCTTGTTCTGTTCTCTCGTACACCTGTCCCTCCGTCACTCCCACAATACCCCACCTGGTAGTGTGTCATAGTAATACAGTTAACGCTAAAAGGGGAGAGGTAAATATTTGGACACCCGATATCTAATTCAGATTAAATAAGTCTGAAATATTATGGTGTTCCACACAGTTAGATACACTGGGAAGACATTAGAAAGAGAGAGAGAGTTACAAGGAATAGTTAGTATATACTGTATAGGACAATCAATGAAAATATGTCAAATTGTAAGTTGTGTACCACAAGTAGTGCAATAAGGAATTGGGTATTGTGGAAATAACATTAAGTAACCATATGTCAAACGGGTATTGCCAATACGCAGTCTAGTCAACAAGACCTCAAGATTGCAAGAGGACTACAATGAGGACTGCCACAGGAGAGCTGTGTGCTAAATAAACTAATAAATAATAACTTGCTAGTAGGAAATTGAGAGGCCCACAACATTTGCTGATGATAGGCCCAAAGGGTGTTATCCAATCTCCTACTGGTAGATAGGTGAGGCAAAGATACTGCACCACAGTGTTAAATATTATTACTCACCAAAGAAGTTCGTTGTTGTCTTTTGAGAGCTTCCACGCCAGTTCAAACATTAGCATCGCTGTCTGTAAATTTGAGAAATATGGAGTACTATATATTATCCAACATTTCAACTTAATAGTCCATTTCATATCTATTCCAACTTTAAATTTGAGATATACAATGTATGGAGTATATTATTTAACCCTTTCACGCATTGGAAGTCAAAGCGTCACATTTTTCCTTTGCCCCTCAACTTTCTCTTCATAATTGCTGAGGGGCACAGGGCCCTGGGTGGGGCTTTGGTTTCCCGGGCATTTCCGCACCCTCCTCAGCTCCCCGCCATGGAGTGGCTTCGGTCACCCAGGCTTTATTGTGGTCGGCAGGGAGGGTTCTGTGGGGGTGCTCGGTTATGGCCTTGGCTTTGCTCGGGGCCTTGGGGCTGTTCGGCCAGGCAGCTTGGGGAACAACAACCCTTTCACGCACAGGACGCCATTTGAGCCTATTTTGGGATACTTTAAAGCTTTTGTGACCATCAGGGGTGTTTAGAATCTTTAGTTTATTTACTTCAACCTCTGCAGTTTTATTTGAGCTAGGTGTGGGCAGAAAACTCATTTTTGAGAGCTAATTATAAGATTGAGAGAACTGTATTTCTGAATGCTAATCGGCAACACTGGCGTCCATACGTGCGTGAAAGGGTTAACATTTCAATTTGATGATCCGCTTCATATCTATTCCGGCCATCAGAGGACTATTTTATCCAAAATAGGAAAGACTTGGTGAAGTAAAAAAAAAAAAATACCGGTAGATTGTATTTTATTTTATTTTTTTTTCAGTCACTCCAAAACTGAATATAATTGGAGTATAAACTACCGAAATGACTTTATATTGTCTTTGTCCCAGTTTTGGTTTGTTTGGTTTGCAAGTTTTACATTTTAATGAACCTTATGATTCCTACAGACCCTTTCTCAACTTGATAAAATTGTCTTGGAATAAAAAACAAAACAAAAAATGAATCATGGTACCGGTATACTAAAAGGGCTAATATTACAACAAAATCTATATAATGCAATCGATACAGGACATCCATAGCAACTACAATTTTCATCTAGCCATAAAACAAAGCACAGTGAAATATTGGATGAACTTCTTTTTAGTTGATATAAGTAAAGTAATGATTAATAGTATTACTGTGGCCTGGTTTGTCGCACAGACAACACACAGCTGCATGCACGACCTCCCGAAATCCATCCTTCCGAATCCTCCCTTCCTCGCGAGGACAGAGTCCACCTGGCCAGGCTGAGATGCGGACACCATCCAGCTCTCCTGAGCTATCAGAAGAGACTGGATGACTCCGTTGTCGACGCCTGCCCGGGATGACACAGCACCCACTGTAGCCTATTCACATTGTTAAATGTGTCTGAATTTGTGTTTTGTCTGCGTTTATTCGTTGTTTTATGTTGTGTTTTGTGTTTTCCCTGTTCTTGCTCTGTCTTGAGGCAGCCACCCCCAAGAAAAGAAAAAATAATAATAAAATTAAATTAAATAGAAAATACAAAATAAAAATAGGAAAAGTGGGGATTGGGCCTGAGCATATAAATATAGATATTATTTGTTTATTCACCATTCAGTATGTTGTTGAAATTGTTGATCATATAATTCCGTCCAGCTCTGTGAAAAACTTAGGGGTATATAATATTATGGACTCCACAATGACCTTCAGTGTGCATGCAGATGAAGTATATAAAAAGTTAATTGGAATCCTTAAATATCTTCTTAAAATAAGTAAAAACCTAGATAAAAACACAAGGACACTAATCGTTCAATCTCTAGTAATAAGCAAACTATTCTACTGCTCTACTGTATGGGGGATGGGAAATAAGACTAATATAGCGAAAATCCAAAAACTTCAAAACTTTGCAGGAAAAGTATCACTGGGTTATGGTAAAAAGAGTGACTCAGCAACCCCATTTTTAAACAAATTAAACTGGCTCACGGTACAAAGCACGATCATTTACGATATCAATATTTTAATGTACAAAGTTATCAATGGATTATTTCCTTCGTGGTTAATTAAAGTTTCCAATGTAAACGATATACATACTAGTGACACAAGACAAAACAACATCTATTTACCAAAGAAAAACACAAAGTTAGGATGTAAACATATACTGTAGATGATGAAGGTTCACTTCAGTACAATACACCTAAACTGTATGATGTCTTCCACGAACTCACATTACCAAGAACCTTCTTGCCAGGAAAGGTGTGGTGGAGTGGTCATGCCACTGGATTGGTAATCCAATGGACCCGGGTTTAAATCCCGATATGTCAACGGGAAGATATTATTGGGATTGAATTTGTGCTGTACCTAGTATCAGTGCATTACCACAAAGCCCACCGAAATGCCAAAAAAATACCCTCACTAAATAACACTGTATGAATATTCCCATATTCAAAATATGTTACAGGGGGACAATGCCTAGTGAGTTCACTGCTCAATAGGTGGCGTTCTGAAAGTGAGGGTCTGAGTCTGGAGGGTGAGACGGTGAAGCACTTGGGCGAAGCAACCGGCCGCTTCAGAGATGGAGCTGCTTCGAGCCATGGTGGATGCTTCACATGTCTCACTCCCCAGACTGGAACAAGACCTCACGTGCTTCACCGTGTTGAGCGGTGGAATGTACAGGCTCTCAGCCTATGCCCGAGAGGGAGTAGTTGGAATATAGAAAAAAAAAAAAAATGGATGGGGGTAAACGTCTTAAAACAGAAGGCTGAATGGATACAAGCCAGGGAAAGAGAGAAAAGGAGAGAAAGATAAAAAAAAAAACCGGTGACCCCCCTTAATTTCATTGGGAAGTGTTTGGTGTTGGGAGTGAAATTAATCAATTAGGTTCAGGAACATTTCATCTGTACCCCATTAAATGTCTTTTCCTTTCACTTAAGCATTAGGCTCTTCAGTGTGCAGTTGGGTTTGAGTACATAATTAGATTGATATCCAGTATTCGATAAATGGATATAAAATCGTAGTCAAGTACTTAACCTTTAACTGTCTTGATGGTGTAATGCTTAGAGTGTTTAAGATCTGTATGTGGTAACCCAGGTTCGAATCCCAGTAGGATCATATGCTTTCATTAATATCATTGGGAAGTGTTTGGTGTTGGGAGAGAAACTAATAAATTAAATTATCCTTGAAAACAACAATAAGCAGAGAAACCATACCGAAGCTTGTATCACATAAGTGGTTTTTCCCTCCACTTTCATTGTCAACACTAGTCTGGCAGCTTATTAACCCAGGAAGTGCTATATGGCTTCCGGAAGGCATGGTATTTAAACGAGTAAAAATTAAAGATAAACTTCAAATACCGTACCAGTGGCGGGAAATGTTTCAAAATTGAGTGACACATAGAAAGTAATAGTATCTCCCTATATCACATCTTCTATCCCTCCCCCCCTCCCTAAACTTGACCTTTTATTTTGCCCATTCTTTCGTAGTCCATGGGTTAAATAAACTTTTTATATAAATTTGTCACCTAAATTAATCTATCTTCAATATTCAGTCTGGTTTCCAACACCAGTGCAAATTATTCCAGAAATATAGTTGGACAAATTATTACCATCCTACTCTCTTGTGGGATACTCCCTTAACCCTTGTCTAGCGGGGTGTTTTGGGCTCATTTGGGCATATGCAGGCCCTCCTGAATGATCAATCAAGTATCTGCATGAAAAGAAATGTATTCAGCAAAAAACTAGGCAAAATGAGACCAGAACGAGCTACGTAGCACTCGTGGTTCTCTTGCAGTGGTGCCACGAACATGGGAGTTTAGCGTATAGCGGTATATTTTTCCCAGCTATGCTCACTACTGGCTACACTGCCGGCCTCTCGAGAACACAGGGAACATGAGTTAATGGGCGGCGGTAAGCCCTGGGAGTCGGCTGTCTGGCCCGCTGCGCTCCCTGCCATTTGCACTCGATTTTAACCCTTTAAAAGCCTTAATAATGCTCCTAACTTGCTGCAAATTGGTGCACGACTTAAGTCGAGCGCCGCCAATAAGGGGTTAAGTAATTACAGTAGCCTATGAATGTGTGTGAAATGTAACAATAAGAGAGGTAAGTATATTTGAGTATAATCTTCTGTCTTCGTTGTAGCCATTAACCCCTTCAGCACCAGGACACCTTTTTACCTTTGATTCTGGCTGAAATTAGAGGATTTTATGCAGTTTAAGAAGGACCTGTGTTACTAAGAGGGTTTAGAGATCGTATTTATGCATTTGAGTCATATAGGTAGATTACAAACTAAGGAAAATTGTCTAATGGTAACCAGAATATGATGACAATTACGTAATGGTGGTGAAAAGGTTATGAAAGCCTTAATGAACTGCCAAAGTAAGAGAACTGAATGTAGACAAATATATAATCTTAGGTCTCTGTTGCAGCTATTGAGTGTGTGTGTGACTTACCGAACTACCGTAGTAAGAGAACTGAGTGTAGTCGAATATAATCTTGTGTCTCTGTTGCAGCCATTGTCGCCGCGTTCGCCTCCTCTCCAGAGCGGCCTCATCAAACCTACGCCTCTTGCCACCCTCCTCATCACTACCATCCTCATCCTCGTCAGAACTCTGGAAGAAATAATACTGTATTAGAATCAGGATATACCAATGCATACATACATAATTTTAAAGGCCAAGTGGTCCACACGAGGCGTGGTTTCAGTCTCAAGTCCTAATGGCGGCATTCCAGAGCAGTACTATTCAAGTCCTGACTATTCAGGGCTGCTCCACTATATATTGTACCTGTACCCTATACAGTAGGGTCCCGAGATGCATAAGAATTTGGTGGATGAATGAGCTCGCAAGTGGAATCGCGTACTGTATCTTGAAACATGTAACCTATGGGAATAAAATAATAAATAAAAGCCTGTTAATTGCTATAAATTGCCATGGCGTTCCAGAACGTTGTTGGTGTTGTTCCCCAGGCTGTCTGACCAAACAGCCCCAAGATCCTGAGCAAGGCCAAGGCCATAACCAAGTACCCCCACAGAACCCTCCCAGCTTTACCACTAAGAAAGCCCAGATGACCTAAGCCGCTCCCAGGCGAGGGGCTGAGGAGGGTGTGAAAACGCCCGGGACACCAAATCCCCACCCAGGGCCCTGTTCCCCTTAACAATTATGAAGGGAAAGTTGAAGGGCAAAGGAATAATGTGTCGCTTTGGCTCCCAGTCTGCCAACCTCTATGTTTTCAATAATGGTTCCTTTGAAGAACAAATTAAGTTAACTCACTTCATCCTCCCGAAAGACATCCTCAAAGGTCGGCACTTCTTCATCCTCTCCCAGCTGACTTATTATCCGCACCTGGTGGAATAGATCAATATAAACAAACATATACATACCAATACATTGACAGATTATGTTCTATATACTAAACTAATGATTATATACATATATACAACGACAGACTGCTGTCTACCTGTATCAACTGGAGATCTGGGGATATATTAGACATAACTGTCAGTAATATAGTGGTCACTTTGCTCAGTAAGAGGTCCAGCATACTGATCACCAAGAGTTCCACCTGTGGGTTAACAAGGCTCACTCACCCATGCATGCACATATTTAGGCCTTTTACAATACATTCTTTATACTTTAGTGGATCTTAAGTAAATCCTCAGCCGACATGTGTTCCTCAACTGCTTGGCTTCGGAGGAAGTCTCTTCCCTTGGTAATTAACCATGTAAAGTTTACCATACAGGTATATGGCTGTACAGTATTTAGATTATATTAAAATTGACAGGAGTTAATTATTTATTTTAATAAAAGAAATTCAGTCATATTAGCAAGCTAAATTGCATGTTATTCCTTCCTGGGTAATCATATATGAAAATAGTTAGGGTTGTGAAGGACGTGAAAGGTGATTGGAAGTGAATAATGTGGCTCAACACAGGTTACTGGTGTGATACTGTATTGTTAACCTATAGAGGGTGGGCAATGTCCTGAGACATTTAGGCCATTTTTTTAAGCCTTGAGTGGCATCCAGAGGGGTAGAGACTCACTCAAACAGCTTTAGTGTAAGGCTGGTCAATGTCAACGTCCCATACTTCCCAAGCTGACTAATTCCTTAAACATGACGATAGTGCATTGTTATATATGCGATTAGTTTGCTTGGGAACCAGATTAACTTGCACATGTAGTGATGTACACCCTATGTGGTGGATTGTGTTCTTTTATTTCAAATTTTATTTTATTAGGCGTTATTTCCTCATAGCGATTTTGATTAGTTCCTTTGCGTTGATCTTGTGTCGTCCCAGTTTTTGTTTGTTTATTTTGTAAGTTTTACATTATAATTCCCTGACGCTCTCTTGTTACTTTCGCGGTTCACCCCAACAAGGCATCCACTATGCTTTGTTCATCATAAAATACTCGCAAAATAACACAAAACCACATGTTCAACTTATCGCCACAGGAACATGAAGACAGCTACAGACAAATGTTTGAAATCTTTTCACAGAGAATAATACCAAACTTCATCATGAGCAACTTAAAGTTTTCCATATACCTTTCCTTTAGAGAGATAAAATGGGTTAAAAACTACACATGCAAATTATGCCTGCCCATTAAAGGGTTAAAGAGAAGATTACATGAATGCCTCAGTATTCACAAGATGTATGGAATCTAAAAGGCCAGGAAGTAAGAGGAACCTTCCCTAGAGAGCTGGCCAGTTCTGAGCCACAAAATGTTAGCTTAGCGGAACAGTGGAGAGACGGTGGGGTGTACAGTACTGAAAAATAGCTTACTGAAGATTTATGGAAGTATGAAGGACCTGGGTATACAGAAGGTCCATTGATGGTGGAACCAAGATGTAGATGGTGCAATACATAAGATGACAGCTTATTCACAAATTTATCTTGAAGGGGGTCTAGGGGATGTTTTTCTAAGTTTGATGGAGGTCTAGCGAGAAAAATAAAAACAAGTTAATAAATTAATTAATAGACCAATAAAAAATACTGGTATATATAAAACAGCCACTAACCCCTTAAAGTGTATGTATGTAATGTACCTGTTCGCCATTATAAACATTGCAGACATCGAGGGGTCTGTGGTTATCGGCGACGAAGATAACAGCATCCTCTGGTGGGCTCAAAACGTCCACAAGGTCTAGACAGCCTCCACAGTTGATCAATAAGACGTGACGAACCTGCTCCCTGTGCTGCTCATACGCTGATACCAGGTCCGAACGTGTCTGCGGAGAGCGGCTGTGGTTAATATGTCTCTCCCTATTAAAATCATCATACCAGGCATAATTCTCAAGGTATTATATTGAGTGAAACTTTATATTATGGAAGAGATAAATTAAGGTTATAAACAGTTGAGTCAGAATGTGTTTGGGGAGAGAGGTTGTAGTTAATTTCACTCTCCCTCTCAAAGTCTCATAGCATTCATAAATTCTCTTGGTAGTACAACATAATCAAAGTGAAATATTATCTAT
Organism: Paralithodes platypus; assembly: GCA_032716605.1. Lineage (NCBI taxonomy): Eukaryota > Metazoa > Arthropoda > Malacostraca > Decapoda > Lithodidae > Paralithodes > Paralithodes platypus. The sequence goes on along the minus strand of CM064575.1, from coordinate 83,219,467 downwards.
TTATCTATTGTTGGACGCCTTACTCCTCTTTACGAGGGTGGTCATACACAAACTTACCCCAAGCAGACCTATCCCCTGTGAGAAGGACAACACGTGCCAGTTTACTGAAGGACTTACAGGTTTGACCACTCAACTTAGGGTCCGTCTGACTCCGAGACCTTCTATGTATATTTTTAGCACTATTTTTCTACAGTAGTGTGTGGCTAGTCCATCCACTAACCTGCTTCACCCTTACGTAATCAGTGCAGATTTGTATAATGTTTACTCCCCTAGACAGGTGCCAACCAAGGCTGACGAGTCCCAACTTAGATTATGAACAAGCTCAGACAAAGCTAAGCAGGACTGGGTTAGATTAATTTAGAATAATACAGTTTGATAAAAAAGTTAGGAAAAGTTAATCATAGCATTCATTAATTCTCTTGGTAGTACAACATAATCAAAGTTAAATATTATGCAATGCTATAAGTTAACTTAGGTTATGAACAAGCTCAGACAAAGCTAAGCAGGACTGGGTTAGATTTATTTAGGACATAACAGTTACATAAACAAAATTAAGAACAGTTAAGTAAGGTGAGAAATACAGTATTTAGGTCACATTAGGAACAATTAGTTATAGTACATATTTGAACTGTTAAGTTACAGTACTTTATAAAATTTAAGTAGATAAGGTAAGGAATAGTTAGAAAAGGTACAAAGCAAGGTTGTTGTTGTTGTTTCCTAAGCTGCCTGGCCGAATGGCCGAACAGCCCCGAGTCCCTGAGGAAGGCCATGGCCACGATCGGGCTTTCCCACAGAGCTCTCATTGAGTGTAGATTGTGTTGTTGGCGTAAGTGGTTGTGTGAAATGCAGTCTTCTATGATGTGTTTAATGGTATGGGGTGCTGTGTTACATCCCGGGCAGGCGTCGACAATGGAGTCATCCAGTCTCTTCTGATAGCTCAGGAGAGCTGGATGGTGTCCGCATCTCAGCCTGGCCAGGTGGACTCTGTCCTCGCGAGGAAGGGAGGATTCGGAAGGATGGATTTCGGGAGGTCGTGCATGCAGCTGCGTGTTGTCTGTGAGTGAGTGGATGGATCGGTGAGAGAGTATGGATGTGCTTCTGGAAGTTGGTTCGGGGTGGGCAGGGAGGGAGAGAGGACAATAATTGTGTGTGATACCGTGTGCTGGGTGTTGTTTTGATATTTCTTGGTGTCTGTGGTTGTGTTGCCATGTAGTTTAGTGGGTGGTCTTGGTTCGTGGAGGCTGCTGCCAGGAATTGAGTGCCTCTCAGTCTCATGTCCAGATGGTCTTTGACTTTGAGGATTTTGGTTTCTTGATGTAGGTGATCTGTGGGTGCAGTAGCTGTGCAGCCTGTAATGATCTTCAGGGCTTTGTTTTGAATAGTCTGTAAGGTCTTATGATGTGTTTCAGCTAGGTTAGAAGTGCAGGCTGGGCTTGCGTATTCCATCACTGATCTTATGTATTGTTTATATTCTGTGGTGGTAGTTTCTTTGTTGTGTCCAAATTTTGTGTGAGCAAGTGACCTGCGGGCGTTAAGTCTGTGTGTCAGTTTCTTTTTAATGTTTGTGGTGTGCTGTTTGAATGTCATATGAGTATCATATGTTACTCCTAGGATTTTGGGTGTGTGTGTATGTGTTAGGGGTGTGTTGTTTATGGTGAGTTGAGGGATGTATTCGTGTTCTCCTGTCCAACTTGTGAGCAGGGTTGCGGTGGATTTGGCTGGGGCTAGATTAAGTCTGTTTGTAGTGCACCAGCCATGTAGTGTGTTGAGATAGGGTTGAAGGAGGTCCTGATGTGGCGGCGTCTACGCCGTGGGGCCACCTCCCGAGGCTGCCAACCGCGGATGGCTGCCGACCCTCCACGGCCGAAGACAAAATCAACGACCAGTGGAGGAAAACCGGATGCCGGCCGCGGGGAGCAGTTTCGGGAGCCAAACCGTCACAACCATCCCGTGCCCCCTCCCTGGGGGCACGGGTCCTTGGAGCGGCTTCGGTTGCGCCGGAAATTTCCACAAAGCAAGGTTAGAAATTGTTATTGTAAATTAAATTTAAGTAAAGTACAGGTAAAGTACCGGTAGGGTAGCATAGGCAAAGTTAAGAACTGTTTAACAAGTTTGAATAAGGTTAGGAACTGCCAATACAGATTTTATTAGACAAAGAACTGATACTGGTAGATAAGTAAAAAAACAGATTGCTAAGTTTAGATACGACAAGGAAGGCCTACCCTGACAGCCCCTATATCTTACTAGGACGGCACTAAACGTCTACCACGACGTCCAAAATCATTTTTTTACATCCAAAGATAGTTAAGGCTAGAAACTGCTCAGTAAAGTTAATCCTTTGATTAAAAGGATGCCTTCTATAATTCAAATATGTCTATCATAAGACAATTACATTATGTTTACTTTAAGAAGGACCTCTAGGTGTCAGAATTTACTTCTTTGATTCCCAGATGTCCTTCCCATTGATGGCAACATACTGAACATCAGAACATAATTATATCAATTTAATAAAAACAATTTTGTTTAGATTTGTATGTTTTTTTACTTCCTAGAAATTCTTTTTAAGCTGAATAAAAAAAATCAAGTGCCATTAGCTAGAGTACCGTACATTGACATTTTTTTGAGATACTGTACCAAGATATTGAACAGGTTAATAAAGCTGTTAAAAAGTTTAGGAACTGCCACATAAAACACTATTTTTTTTTTGGGGGGCAACTGTCTAAACATACGTCAGCAAAGTTTCCCAAAAACATTCACCTGTATGGGTATGACTGTGTAGAGAATGTGGTCAGCACGGAAGAGAGATTGTAGGATCTTGCTGGCACAGATACCGTCTATGTCACAGTGCATCAAAACCAGGACTCGCTGAAGGAAGAGGACATTTAGATTAAACATTATAATAGGCTACTTAACCCCTTCTCTACCGGCGACGTCATCTTCACTTTATTTTGGCTACTATTAGACAATTTTACTCAGCTAAGGAAGGACATCTATCCATTAAAAAGCTACAGACTATCTCAATTAATCCTTTTAGCTACCGTACCATATATCCTTCCCAAGATACATAAAACTGTCTAAATGTAGATGAAATCAAATTCAAAAGACGTCACCGACTCACCGGTACAGAAGGGGTTAAACCCTCCAGTTACAATCTAAGGATTTGTTTAAATATAATCTAAGTTATGGGTAGGTTTATATTACTTTACCGTACCATTGGCCCTTGGGTATATGGATGATTCACCCTACATGGGCTGGACTTTGCTCCCCAATTAGGCTATACCGCAATTATATACGGACAGTACGGGGTAAGATCCTGTCACTCCTGTGTAGCGGAGATAACCGTTTTTCAGATACATATTTAGGCTACTAAGAAACATTAAAATATATCTTTAACTTAACCTAATCTAGACTAGTATATTAGTGGGTTATTTATGAATGTAAAATGTAAAAAATAGGATATAGGCCTATTGTAACATTACCAAATTATTGAGATATAGCCTAAGTACTAAGTAGGCCTACCGTACAGGTCTTCCCGCTACACAGGATTAAGGATTATACCCAATACGGTACTGAATAGCCTAGCCTAGCGGCCTAGCCTAGCGGCCTAGCCTATATATTAAATTCTCTAGCCTAATATATTAATAGGCTATCCCCATTATTTGATTTCCCTTCATCCACTAAACCTCCATTATGTCCCCTTTTAACTCATTATCATTAGGCTATAATACTGCCCAGTTCTTGAGATATAATGCATGCCGTTTCGCAGGAATATACCCATGTTTACACTAGGATATGCTTACAGTAGACTAGGCCTAGGCCAGAGGGTTTATGGGATTTAAACTTTTAAAGGGGAACACTTATAGCCTACACTAGGATAAGCTTATGTTTCTATCCTATTAAGCATAGGCCTAGCTGCATAGCCTATCATTGCTTAGGTTTGTAGGCTAGAAAACCATTTGAGAAATCAAATATATCAAAACATGTAGCTTAAATGCTTGAAAATAGTGAATAACCGAGTATTCCAACGAACGAAATCGAAGCTTCACATTCCTCTCACCTTTCCTTTTATCACATCATAAAACTCTTTCCGTAAATCAGACACCAACATTTTCACTTATTGGTGAGTTGCTGTCCTCCTCTTCACACGCTGCAAAATATAGAAGGATTATTCATATGCTGTTGTTTGATTCTTCCCACCGAAATGCACGCAGCACACATAAGGACACTGAAGCGGCTGAGCTCGGTTTGTTTACGTTTTTACGTTTTGGCGCCAAACGTACGAGTTGTAGAAATGTCAAAACATGAAAACTGCTCGCTGGTTGGTTAATTATATTCCCAGGCAGCCTATCAGCGCGCGGGAAACATTATCGTAAGGTAGTGTCACACTAGCACCTTTCCAAGCAATTGCTTATGAATTACTTTGTCCGAACTCTTTGCATTTGGCATAGACTCTAGAGAAAACGTGTATTACGTTTCGTCTCAATTTGTCTAATTAAACTTCCAATTTTAAGGTGTCAGACATGAATTGCTGAAAAATATTGCTGGTAAATGTTCTCGTGTGACTCAATCAATATGACATTCCATCCATTTCGGACTTTTTCTTGAAAAACTCTGACTGTCATTTCATTTTTAGTTACTGGATATAGGGAACTTGACCAATAGGTTGGTTAGTTTATGTCAGTGTTACTGACTGATTACAATCATATCAATCATAATTATCAATTGTTATGTTGTTTTAGGACATTATCACTGAACTACTTATTACGTAATGTTGTATATTTTATCTATTATAGCCTAAGATTTAACTGAAAATCTATGGTAAAGAAAAAAAAATCGCAAAAAAACATGAATATATAGGAAAGATTCCGAGACAATATTGTGCCGTATCCTCCTGTCGGCCTTTAAACAGAAAATGGGAAGTTTAAAATCAGCTGATGGCCTCTCAAAAATCAATGGTGGAGGCGACACCGGTATTTCTCAACATTTTTCACATCCCTGACTTTGACTGAGGTAGCTGACCACTGTTACTAGTCCTAGGTGAGTCCAAGTGACGAGATAGTAATGTACGATGGCGAAAATGCTCCTTGAAGCTGTCAATTGAGGGCATGTTGTGGGGGCGTGTTATTTCTCCAGACCACGTTGATGGGACTGACTGGCCTACTTAAATATGCCTGTCCTGCTTCTCTCTGTCTTAACTTGTCCTAGGCTCTTGTGACCTAACGCATTTCCATATTCCCCTGTCTTTACCTATGTTTTCTAGCATTAAGTTGGGTGGCCTACTTGGCTAGGCTACTTCATGTGAACTTTGACAGCCACCCAGTCTATGCCCTATCCCTCTTGCTATTCTTTTCTGATATACTGTCTGTCTGTTACCTACCTGGGTAAATTTTCAGGAGAGGTCCACACCTGGCCTTTGGGAAAATATTACCGAAACTAGCTTAGGCTACCACTAATTTTCCCATGGTTTTTCTATTCGGTTTTAGGCCTAGGTAGTTTTCATCATACCGGTATTTGAAATTAATTACAATCCCCTGAAAAAGTGTTTTCCCAATTAACCAACGATTTTAAAACACTCGGATGTATGTAATTTTCAGAGTAAAAAAAACAAATAAATTGCCTTGGGATAGCCTACAGGATGGATTGAGTGGGGACCTCACCTCTGAGGCTCTGACTTATTGAAATCAGCATCTATTTTGCCAGTGAGGGTACTGGAGCTGCTGGTACTGTACTGTACTGTTGTAAGTCGGAAAGATTAAGCCTTTACAATGGCACTTTCCTAGGTTTTATGACTTAATAACTTACAATTTAAACTTAAATTTGTCGTGCTCATAATATTTTCGGTAATATATCACTGATTATCTTTACGCTTCTCTCTTTTTCTCCAACAGTTGTAGAGCATGTTCTTGGTTTTCTTGATTTTGTCTTCCTCAAAAAGCAGTTCTCCTATCAACTTGTTTTCATCTTCTATGTACGGCCTCTGAAACTGGTTCTCTTCTTCTCTCTTCCTCAAATTCTGAGTACCATGAAGTGTTTTAAATCTTCCATTGTTGTTCCGCACATATCACATGCTGTGCCTCCTCCAATCCATGGTGTCTGTTCCTGTCCTTGAGTGGTAGGTTGTTCGTTCTGCATTTAAAGAAGATTATTGATGACGGTCGATTATCATATAGCCGGTCTTCACCTTTAATAACCAGTTTCCATTTTCTGTAGATTTTAAAACTTGACTTTTCAGATAGTTCCTCCTTCCACAGTCTGCTATCCCAGATCTTAATTTCCTTTTTAGTTCTTCTTTGGTCATAGTCTTTATGTGGTTGTAGTTGCCTTTGATACTTATATTTTGCTTGATGGTCTCGATCCAGTAGTCCTTGAATGTCTTCCTCTCCCTCAGTATTCTTCTTAGAAGCTCACGTCCTTCATCCTTCTCACTTTCTATATAGGCCTACGGTAATGTACATGTTATAAACTTGTAACTGTCCTCCTATGATTCTGGTTATTTTTAGCGCCTCTTCGTCTGTCTGTTGTTCTTCATCTATGAACATGTTATAGTACCGGTACACATCATATATTTTACTCGAGACTAGCACATAATCAATCACACTTTTCTGTTCATTTCTGGACCATGTGAACTCTCTTTTGCACTCCATTCATCATTTATTAATATTAGGTCATATTTTTCCATCCAATCTATCACCACCATAATAATTGGCTTTATAGACAGGTCATTTGAGCATAAATCCAAAGATGTAATCCTAACTCTTTTCAATTCCTTAGTCCGCCCTCTCCTGGATTATTGCGTTCAATCCTGGTGCCCTTACTACCAAAAAGATATAGATTAGCTAGAACGTGTTCAATGTAGGGTTACCAAAATCATACCTTGCCTATAGAACAAACCATACAAGGAGCGTCTTAGAGAATTAAATATATTTCCTTTAACCCAGCACAGATTAAGAGGCGACTTAATTCAAGTGTTCAAAATCATCAAAGGCATTGACAATATGAACTGTAATAAATATTTCACTATCAACCAATCAAATTACACGCGGGGGAACGGTTCCAAAATTATTGGTAAATCTTTTAACTCACACGAGTCTAAGAATTTGTTCTTCAATCGAGTTGTCGACTTGTGGAATGGGCTTCCCCGAGATGTCATAGACTGCAGCACCGTTGATTCTTTTAAACTTCGCCTAGACAAACACCTTGCTTTAAATCCACGATTGACTGCATTTGTAAATTAATAAAGTATTTTGTTTTTCCTCTATTATATTACTAACAATGTCCCCTACTAATATCTCCTAATCCTGCCACGGATAATTTGTCCCATCTCGGCCCGGGAATTGAACGGGGGTCTCCCCCCGCATACGAGGCAAATACAATACTGTACTGTACTATTACCGGTACCACGAGACCAACAAAGGTATCTCACTTTGGCTAGTAGGTCAAGTATATTTCCAAATCTGGTTGTCCGTTTAGGCTATTATCAAAAAAATTCTGGTCATTACCAGTAGAATGTAAAAACAGTTTAAATTGGAAATTATGTTTTATATGGTTAGTATTTTTATTTTTAAATGTCTTTCCTAAGTTAATTTAAATTGATATGACATTTCGGAAAAATGTTATTTTAACCCGTGGAGCCCCGGCTAGTTTTGTAATGTTTGCGCACCAGAACCCGGCCGGTTTTCAAAAAATGGTTTTATTCCAGAAACAATAGCGAATGGGTTAGGAATGAAGGAAAAACCACGAAAAACCGCTCAAAAAGCTTAAACAATGGTCCTACAGAGCCCCCGAAAACGGATTTTACAAGAGTAAAAAATTGAAGGCAATTATCCCAAAAAAACAGGTTATTGCGCGCTCGCGCGCACGCACGTGGACTTTGAGAGTTTTCAATCATCGGCACGGTTGCGTGGGATACGTACACAGTTCCCATACAAATCTGAGCCCTCTTGAGTGGCTACACCTGAGGTTACGGTCGGCGCAATTAGGGTGACGCGCCAGGCGCGTCTCTGGGGCTGTGCGTTACATACATCGCCGACGCGTCAGGCGCGTCGCTGGGGCTGTACGGGTTAATACCACAAATTTTCCGAGTGTTTTTTATAAAATAAATTGTTCATTTGCATCAGTATATAGTGTTTGTAATTAATTAGAAATCTTGGGAAAACCTATTTTCCCCATTTGGCCTATTGATCGATGTTGAGACACGTCCCCGATAGTGATTTGAAAAGACATTAGCCTAACCTAACTACCTTACCTAACCTAACCTAGTATTATGGGTGGGGGCTGCTGCCCCCACACCCCCGCTGGTTGAGTACTAATCCCTTGGTAAAAAAAAAAAAAAAAAAATTGGCTGTCGATTATACGAAGGTGAAAGAGAAGTCGATGAAGTCTACAGTGTTTACTCTGCAATCTTCAGCTTTGATTGTACATTGATAATGGGAAAGTACCGTATTGACAACCTTGTTACGAAAATTAAATTTTAGTACTGTACCATACTTTTATATTAGGTTTTTCCGAGGGTTTAACACATTTTCATATGATCTTTAGAGCTATCGATAACTAGAAGTACCGTATTGACAACCTTGTTACAAATTTTTTTTTTTTAGTACCATACTTTTTTATTAAGTTTTGCCGAGGGTTAAAACAAATTTTCTTATGATCTTTAGAGCATATAGATTCAATATTTATCTTCAAATATATCAACAAAATTTGTGGTATTAAAATAACATTGAACCGACATTTCTAGGATACAAATGATAGGATTGAAAGCATAAATATTTAATGGAAAGCCAAGTTTTTATGAGGATTGGCCATTAGAAAAATAAAACTATATGAAAAAGAGATTAATAGAAAAATTATCATGATTAAATACGCACGATTAACCCTCTCACATCCTGACGCGATTTTTGAGCCTATTAGGGATACTTTAAAGCCTTTGTTACCATCAGGGGTATCTATAAACCTTTAGTTTGTTTACTTCAACCTCTGCAGTTGTCTTTGAGTTAGCTGTGGGCAGAAAACTAATTTTGGAGAGGTAATTATAACAGTGAGAGTAATCTATTTCTTATTGCTAATCTGGCAACCTCTGCGTCCTATGGTCGTGAGAGGGTTAATAAAGTTACTTACCGGTAATTAGAAAGTTAACAGATAATTTAATTGATATAAGGATTACCAAGCCTAGGAAAAAAACTGTGTGGCATAAAAGGGTTATATAACACAGTACAGTACCTCTACCCTCCCTCTTCTGTCCTCCCCCCCTCCCCCTTCTCCTCTCCCCCCCCCCCATCACATCACTCACAGGAGGTTAATAATTGACAGTTACGCAGATGAATCAATATGCATGATGGTTGGGGCACATGCAAGCGTATCCTTTGTGTGTGGGTGTATACGTGGGAGATTATTATGTACTGTGCCGGTATGTGGTTAATTGTGGCTATGAGTGACTGCATTAACCCCTTCAGCACCATGATGCCTTTTTACCTTGGATTCTGGCTAAAATTAAATTATTTTATGCAGTTTATTAAGGACGTACATTACTAAGAGGGTGTATTGAGATCTTATTTACCCATATTAGTTGCATAGATAGATTACAAACTAAATACAATCGTCTAATGGTAACCAAAATATAATTAACCCCTTCAGACTCATATGACGCAGAGGTTGCCAGATTAGCAATAAGAAATAGAGTTCTCTCACTCTTATAATTACCTCTCCAAAATTAGTTTTCTGCCCACAGGTAACTCAAAGACAACTGCAGAGGTTGAAGTAACTAAACTAAAGGTTTCTAAATACCCCTGATGGTAACAAAGGCTTTAAAGTATCCCTAATCGGCTCAAAATCGCGTCATATGTCGGTGAGGGTTAAAATTACGTAATGGTGGTGAAGGGGTTAATGTTTATGACAACAGTGTGCATTGTTGTTGTTGTTTTTTTTTTGTAGGTAGGCAAGTGTGATAATGTTAGAAGATTTTTATGTGCAGCTTTGGCATGTATGTAGTGTACAGTACTATATGTGAGTTTAATTAAGTTGAAGTTACCCTATGTATCTTTTAATGTGTGGCTACAGTATACTGTATGTGTATTTGTGTTTGTGCGTGAGAGAAGGGGGGGATGGTGGAGGTATGGACAAAAAGGAGGAAGAGAGAGAGAGAGAGAGAGAGCAGGCAGACGGACACACTCACTCATGATATACTATACTATACTGTACTGCTATTGACCACTGATACCTGGGCAACATACTAGATGCTATGCTATAGGTCAATAACCTTTAGCCTCTAGTGCGGGTGGTGATGGTCGCGCTCATCCCGTTGCCTCCCCCCCCCCCTCTCTCTCTCTCTCTCTCTCTCTCTCTCTCTCTCTCTCTCTCTCTCTCTCTCTCTCTCTCTCTCTCTCTCTCTCTCTCTCTCTCTCTCTCTCTCTCTCTCTCTCTCCTCTCTCTCTCTCTCCTCTCTCTCTCTCTCTCTCTCTCCTCTCTCTCTCTCTCTCTCTGTCTCTCTCCTCTCTCTCTCTCTCTCTCTCTCTCTCTCTCTCTCTCTCTCTCTCTCTCTCTCTCTCTCTCCTCTCTCTCTCTCTCTCTCTCTCTCTCTCTCTCTCTCTCTCTCTCTCTCTCTCTCTCTCTCTCTCTCTCTCTCTCTCTCTCTCTCTCTCTCTCATACAAAAGTATGGTGAGACCGCACCTCAAATATGCTGTGCAGTTTTGGTCACCTCACCTCAAAGGATGTTAACAAAAATTGGAATCTGTGCAAAGGCGAGCCACTAAGCTAATCCCTTCATTGAGAAATAAATCTATCTATCTATCTATTGCCTGACGCCGTGATCCCCGAAGGGGTGGCCACGAACGAACCGCCCCCATGCACCTCTGTCCCCAGTCAGTCGACGCCCCTCCCCCCAACCAGCACCACCTTCGTTCATGTACTTCCTCACCCCATCCTTCCACCTCATATTCGGTCTACCTCTCCCCCTCTGTCCCTCCACCTCGCTCTCATACACCCTCTTAGTCATTCTCTCGCTTTCCATACGTTCCATATGGCCGAACCATCTCAAGTTGTTCCTTTTCACACTTTCCAGCACATCTACCTCCACACCACACCTCCTTCTTACTTCCTCATTAGTCTGTCTATCCCTCCATGTAACTCCGCACGCACTCCTTAAGTAATTCATTTCCACTGCTCTCACTCTTGGTCTGAGTCTCTCAACCAACGTCCATGCTTCGCTTCCGTAAGTCAGTGTCGGGATTACCACACTGTCATGCAAGGACTTCTTCACTTCCATACTGACCACCCTATTTCTTGTTACTGCTTTTAGCGTTCCTACAACCCTCTTCCCCTGTTGTACCCTCTCCCGCACCTCTTCATCCATAGTCCCATCTTTACTCAACACACTGCCCAGATACTTAAAAGAGTTGACGATCTCCATAGCCTGACCGTTCAGCTTCACCTCACACTCTGTGACTTCACCCCTTTCGAAGACCATAACCTTGCTCTTCCCCGTATTTACCTTCAAATTCCGTTTTTCGCACACTGTTCCAAACTCATTTACCAGACCCTGCAACTCCATTCATTATCACTCATCAGAACTGTATCATCCGCAAACAGCAGTATAGGTAGCTTCCACTCAATTCCCTCCCTTTTCAGCGATACACCAACATCCACTGCTCTTGATAGTATTTCTTTCATAACTCCATCCATATATACAGTAAACAACCACGGGGACATCACACACCCGTTTCAAACCAACATTCAGGTCAAAGAACTCGCTCTGCTCACTCTCCACACGTACTGCCGCCTTTGCACCCTCATACATGCTCTTCACTGCTTTCAGCAACTTGCCCTCTACTCCGTATATTCTAAGTACTTTCCACAAACCTTCTCTATCCACTCTGTCATAGGCCTTCTCCAAGTCCATAAAGGCAACATACACCTTTTGTTTCTTCTCCAGATACTTCTCCACAACACAATTCAGGGTAAAAATCTGATCTACACATCCTCTTCCCTTCCTAAAACCTCCCTGCTCGTCGCCTATCCATTTCTCCGTTCTCACTCTCACTCTCTCAATCACTACCCTACTGTATACCTTCCCTACTACGCTTAGAAGACATATTCCTCGGTGGTTACCACACACTCCTCTTTCCCCTTTGCCCTTATATAGGGGGACTATTATGCCAGTCTTCCAGTCATCGGGTGCACTCCCCTTCTCCCATGCTAGTTTGCACATTTTCCATACCCATTCTATCACTATCTCACCACCATACCTCAACATTTCCCCACACACTCCATCTGTTCCTGGTGCTTTCCCCAACTTCACTCTTTTCATGGCTTCCCACACTTCTGACCTCCTGATCCCCACCTCCTCCTCCACTACTTCTCTTCTTCTCCCTCCCATACCATATCCAGCTATGTTTGCTGGCTCTTCATTCCTTTCATTTAGCAACTCACTGAAGTACTCCCTCCATCTTTCGACTCTCTCTTGCTTCTCGGCTAGCATTCTCCCATTCTTATCTTTCACACCCTTACTGTTTCCCTTGCTACCTTCCCTAACTTTCTTGACTTTTATAAAATAAATCATATGATGAAAGACTGAGAGAACTTGATCTATTTTCACTTAAGAAACGAAGGATGAGAGGCCAATTGATAGTGTTTTAAAATTCTAAAAGGATTCAGTAACATTAATCTAGATAAGTTATTCAAAAAAGCCAAAGACACATCTACAAGAGGAAACAATTTAAAATTATTAGGTCAGAGATCGAATCTAGATACAACAAAAAATGTCTTCACTCACAGTGTAATTGATGAGTGGAACAAACTTCCAAATAAAGTAATAGACAACTCCTCTATAGATACATTTAAGAAAAATCTAGACTCATACCTCAGAAAAATTGGTATGGAGTAGGCAGTAATTATCACCGTTATTATTTGTTCAGCTGAAGAGAGCGTTAGAAAAAAATAAAAATAATACACAAATAAAAAATAAGAATAATAAACATCACTAAATATGTACATACTACTAAGGGTGATAGGTTGGATGATTCCAATTAACCCCAAAATTGACATGCTGCTAAGGCGAAGGGTTGCATGATTTTTTTTTATTTCTTTTTTGTTTTCCCTTTCTTTTTTTCCAATCTTTCTTGTAAATTCCTTCTGGGGATTTCGAAGCCCAGCAAGGTTAATCACTTCCAACTTTTTCATGTACGGCAATTGCCGGAGGGAACGGAGGGTGGGGAGAGAGCCTTCTTCTTTTCTATCCTTTCCTTCAACTTTCCTTTTCTATCGGATATGCCATCTCTACTAGAATTAAGTCCTGACCACCTCGTTTGGATCGTAAGGTCTGTGTGGCCATTGTATCTATGTAAATCTCTCTCTCTCTCCATTCATCGCCACTCCACAGTCAACCTCTCATAAGTGTGTCAGTCAGGCATATGAACAAAGAGGTTGCATGACTGTAAGTACTTGACACACACACACACCAAGGTAGTTTGGAGGAACACGAGGCCTTTCAATCACATATTGTACTATACTGTACATACCAGGGTGTCAATCAAAGCCAAGTCCATTATGCTTAGTCTTTATACAGTACTTGTTTATATACAGATGAAATTATAGTTTATAGTTAAAATTATGTCTTTGGAAGTGATAAAATGGCTAAACCAATGCTATTTTATGTTAATTTTCTATATTTCTTATCATATTCATTCAAGTTTTTTACACAAAATTGATCCGGTTTGACCTGCTGATACATACATTCATTAAAATTCATCTTGAATGTACATAACTAGCTCCTTGGGATTTATTAATTACTGTAAATTAATGGGAATGGGAAGCTCAAATAATAGATTATATTTAATTGTTAAACCTAGAAAATATTGCTTGTAATGTCAGGCTATGGAGAATGTCTGCTCATTTAAGTATTTGGGCAATGTGTTGAATAAAGATGGGAGTATGGATGAAGAAGTGCGGAAGAGGGTTGTAGGAACGCTGAAAACAGTAACAAGAAATACTGTATTGTGGTCAGCATGGAAGTAAAGAAGTCCTTGCATGACAGTGTGGTAATCCTGACATTGACTTACGGCAGCGAAGCATGGACATTGGTGGAGAGACTCAGACCAAGAGTGAGAGGGGTGGAATTGAGTTACTTGAGAAGTGCGTGCGGAGTTACATGGAGGGATAGACAGACGAATGAGGAAGTACGAGAGAGGTGTGGTGTGGATGTAGATGTGCTGGAAAGTGTGAAAAGGAACACCTTGAAATTGTTCGGACATTTGGAACGTATGGGAAGCGAAAGAATGACTAAGAGAGTGTACGAGAGTGAAGTGGAAGGTCAGAGAGGGAGAGGGGGAAGGATGGAGTGAAGGAGTATACAGTATAAGTGAAAGCGGTGCTGGATGGGAGAAGGGGCGTTGACTGACTGGGTACAGAGGTGCATGGGGGCGTTTCGTTCGTGGCCACTCCTTCGGGGATCACGGTATCCGGCAATAGATAGATACATAGATGCATACAAGTAGTAGAAACACGACCTTATTATGTGTAGTACCTGTACCTCTAATACAAAATATGTCGGTAAAAGTACTACCGGTAGTCTAGTCACGCAGTGTTTCTCAACGTGGGCCATATTGGGGCCATGAGATTTTTTCAGGGGCCACAAGGCCAAATTTGAAAAATGGGGGGCCACAGAAAATTAATATAAATTAATATAATTAATATAAATGGGAGTGTGTGAGGGACAGGTATCACTCCACTTCGCCACATCAGACTACCAGGTAACTGTCTGCAGAATATGTAATATTCAAGAAATACAAGAAAGTTTCATTGAACTTCAGAATAACACAACAGCTCAAGCAAGGTTCAAGCGTGGAGGACACCAGAAGCTGTGGATGAATCAAGATGTGTATAAGAAGTACCCACTACTCTGGAAAGATGTGAAGTTGCTCTTACTTGCTTTTCCCACGTCTTACTTGGTTGAGACTGGTTTCATTCGGGTGATGTACCTGCTGTCAAAGACTCAAAATCGCCTTGACATAGAAAAAAAGAGGCGATTTACGTCTCTCTGACAGCTTTCAAGCCAAACATTGACAAGTTGGCAGCCCTGCACCAGTCACAGGGATCCCACTGAAACCTTTCAAGATACAGCCAATTGTACCTACATGTATTCCTTGTTTTGTATTCCTTTTGTAAATAAATAAGTATTCAAATAAAATATTTATCCAATTAATATTGTTATTTGATTTATGCCTGAAGTTAGTGTTTTGAGTACATGGTACTATTCAAACTAGAACCATTAATATACCTACTTCCCTAGGCGTATTAAGGGGGGGGGGGGATAAGAACTCAAAGTTGGCATGGAGGGGCCACAAGAACTTGCATTGGATTGAAGGGGGCCACAACCAGAAAAAGGTTGAGAAACACTACTCTAGTGCCATGAACAATCTGAAGCACCTTCCCTCAGGTTGGTGGAAAAATACTATTGTTAATGGTTCTAAGGTTGGTCAGTAGGTTGATATCTACTGGTTATGGCTATACAATACTGTACTGTAGTGTCGTTTATGTTATAGGAGTGATGGCAGGCAAGGAGAATGTAGTCCTGTACTGCTGTGTGATGTGTTGTGTAGAGTAAGGCAGTATTTTGTTTGTGTTTCAGGTGTGATATAAAGTTGCTTAAACCCCTTCATTACCGGTGACGTTTTGTGGTTTATTTCAGCTGCAGTTTGACAATTTTATTAAGCTTCGGAAAGATATATAGTACCTAAAATTATTAAATGAGATGGTATGTCACCTTTTAATGGCTAGACGTCCTTCCTAAGCTGGACAAAATCGTCTAATAGTCGCCAGAAGATAATGAAAAGGACGTCACCAGTACAGAAGGGGTTAAAAAGGGCTCATGAGAATCCACCTTGAAAAGCGTTTTTGTGTGTGGCCGGCGTGAAGGTGGGCTAGGAGAGTTAAGGTGGCCCACCTCGCTTTCTTTTCTCTTTCTCCCTCTTTCTTTGGCTTGTATCCATTCGGCCCTATTCAGCCTACTGTTTTAAGATATTTTTCCCCATCCAGGGGTCAATATTTTCATGGCGAGCGGTATTGAGCTAGCATATATATATATATTTTTTTTTTTGACAGCAAGCTAAATTTGTAAATTTTTCGATACAAAAATTTCTCCGGCGAAGCCGGATTTCTCCATACAATACTGGCTCGCTAACGCTCGCCAGGAAGAAATCGACACCTGGATGGGGATAAATGTCTTAAAACAGTTCGCTGAATGGGGCCGAATGGATACAAGCCAGAGAAAGAGAGAAAGGGAGAGAAAGAGAAAAAAAGCAGGTGACCCCGCTTAAGCCCTGTATTGCTGCAAGTGATGTGGGGTTGAGTGGGGTTTTTTTCCCAGTTGTTCTCTATTATAGTGTTTATATTATTATGTTTTTTTCCACCAACCAACTTCACCTCTAAACTCAATTAATGAAATCAACAAATACATGCGGCACTCCAAGGACTTGAACCTAGGATACTCACATTGAAATTCCGCGCACTTATGCATTACGCTATCAAGACAGTTTCAGAAGTGATGGAGAGCAAGGAGAATGAGGGCCTGTAGTGTTGTAAAGGGGTGTGTATGATGCCAAGTGTTCTTATTGTGTTGCAGGAATGTGATGGGCAAGGAGAGTGAAACCTTGTTGTTTTATTAGTAGTGTTGTGTGCAGTAAATTATGGGTTGTGTTTTGTACAGGTCTCTCTCGGTATACTGTATGATTAGGTTACGTTGCTGAAAACCCGATCTTAAATAGAAAAATTCTATAGCAAACCCTAAAATTAATGTGGTAAATGGGATGCGTTCTCGGACCAGCCAAAACCCAAACCCAAACACCTAAAAACCTAAAATAATATCGTAAATCAGGGCATTGGATAGTGAGGGAGACCTGTACAGTATAGTAAACTGTTGAACATTATATATAATTATGACATGTATTGAAGTTTTGTTATTGTGTTACAGGAGTTATGGCGGGCAAGGAGAGTGAAGCCCTGTACTGCTGTGAGGTGTGTGGTGTGGAGGGTCTGGGTGATTTGGGACTCCGGGACCATGTGTTGTTCAGCCACCTCGAGTCGGCCACCACGTGTCCATTCTGCGACCTGCCGGCCACTACACCCCCAGCTCTAGCAGCACATGTGGATGCGGCTCACTTGGACTACCTCAGCCCCCGTGACCCCAGCCCCCCGGACCCCCGCTTCCCAGTCACTAATGGCTACTCCGACCATGTTAGCTCTGGAGAGGGGGCGAGGGGAAAGGATTGTGAGTGGACTAGAGAACGGGGTGGCGACCAAAATCTAGACAACCGCAGGGTCCCATTGATAACGGTAGACGATGGTTACAATGCCAACTTGAGTCCCAAAAATGGTGGAGGAAGTCGAGGGTCGCCAGCACGGGCCCAACTCTCCCTCAACTTGAATCAGGTGGCAGCAGCAGCAGCAGCAAGGGGCGGACTCAGTCCCCAGGCCGACGGATCTGGTTGGGCCGTGGTTTGTCCCATCTGTGGCCTACGGGAGGCTTCACCCACGCGGCTGGAGGAACATGTCAACCGGGCACACTTTGACCTGACCTCCCCGTCCTTCCCTGCCATGACTCCGACCAAGGACCCCCTCACGTGTCCCCTCTGTGCTCGCCAGTTTGAGTCCAGTCCAGATATTCAGCTCCATGTTAACATCGACCATCGTGACATCCTCAGTCCTGCTAAGGTGTGGTTCAGTATGGTAACTCATTTATTGTCTCTCTCTCTCTCTCTCATCTTTGCTGCTGTTTGCTGATTACAAGGGCAGATATTCAATAAGCCTATTCAGTTAATCCTGGAAGAAAAGGTATGCTTGAAATATACAGTATATTTGACATAAATAATTTTAATCAAACATTTTTAACGTGAAGTTTCTTGTAAAACCTCTGCTTACTTTGTGTCTGTTTGTATTTATTGTTTATCTTTTTCTATTATTAATATTGATGATTTTTTTAAATTAATTGTTCTTGTTAAAAGAGTACTCTTTGTTTAAATCTGTTGTTACTTTTTCATATTTAGTAATTATTTGTCTTTATATTATATCTATTCATTGTCGATAGTATCAATTGCTTGCTTTTGCGATTTCCTTAGTTTATTTGTACGATAAATGTAGGTTATTTGTAGGGTAGTTATTGATAGGGGTCACTTGAGGCATGCTATGCTTACAGGTACCTACCCGATAGCACTATCGTTATTTGCCAGAACGTCCCGGACTTCCCAAATTGACTAATTCCCTGAACGTGACGATAGTGCGTGTTATGTGTGCAATTAGTTTGCTTGGGAACCAGATTAACTTGCTCATGTAGTAATGTACACCCTATGTGGTGGATTGTGTTCTTTCATTTCATAAATTTTATTTTAGTAAGCGTTGTTTCCACATAGCGATTTTGATATTTTGTTTTGACTTTATATTGTCTTTGTCCCAGTTTTGGTTTGACTTTGTTTGCAAGTTTTACATTTTAATTTAATGTTTACAGTAAGGTCAGACCTCTTTTTATTGTATTTGACAACCGTACCGTACTTCAAATTCAGTTCCAAAAATATCTACTACTGTATACTTGAACTTTCATGATTAAACTCAATTCCACACAATCACTATTCCCAGCAACTTTTGGAGGCAACTCTTGTCTAGAACCTTGTGAATTTAAATTGTATAAATAAAAGTCAAATACAAAAGAATCATGACATATTGCTAGAATGAAGTTGCAGAAGAAAGCAATAGGCGTATAACTCCGTCATTACAGTTTGTAAAGCCGGTATCAAACGAGCGCTTTTTCCCACAACATTTATCCTCAACACTGGTCTGGCAGCTTGTGAGGTCAACATTTATAATATTTCTGTCACCTAAATTCATCTATCATCAGTCTAGTTTCCGATACCAGTATAAAATACAGTATTCCAGAAATGTTAGCAGAAAACGTTTGATCATCGAATGTTGACTATACAGTATAAGCTCTCGTGTGATACCGGCTTAAGAGGGCCATTTTTTCATACAGGTATTTTCAGGCTTATTCCCACAATACCAATTTAGGTTTCCCATATACAGTATTACTAACTATTAATGTATTATATCAGATTCACTTTTAGATTACTATACAGTACTTGATCTTTTTGTGAATAATTTAAATAATTTAAATAATTTAAAATGTCTTTACACTTCCTAAATCAAGAAAATGTCTCGTTTGAAATAGTGTACATTTACGTAGTTACTGAAATGAAAATGTGTTGAAAAAATGGCTCTCAGACTGAAAATCCTCTCCCATGATTGACAGCCAAAGGTTGTGACCCCAGCGGAGAGTGAAGGGAGTGACGTGACCAGCTTTCCGGTATGTAGCAGGGCCCAGATATACTATAGTCTATTTTGTTTCTAGCTGAGGGTAAATTGTCATGTTTCTATCTTTGTTATTCTGCTATAGTGCTTCATTAATTTCATTGGAGGTGTTTGGTGTTGTGGTGAAGTTAATAACAAATAGATAAGGTAGATTTAGTAGCGAAATATGATGTTAATAATGAAAACTTGGGATTAATACGACACACAATCACAGTAGTTTCATATATTTCCACTAAGTATCGATAAATCAGCTACTAAGGGATTTAATTTACCCTCAGCTGGAAAAAAAATAGAATATAACCAATACCAACTATGATACAAACAAAAGTGACCGCAATGGGGTGGAGATAAAGGAAGGATAATTCTTTCGTACTTGTAGTTAATGTTTTTTGTATTTTAGTATGTATTGGTTTGTAAATTCAGGGCCCAGAACCCACCAGCTAATTTCCAAAGTCACACACACTTTTTCTGGCCACTCTAGAGGTTTCTAAATTTAGCTTTTATATGAACTCAGGCACCTACAATTCAAAAACTACCTTGAAATGTTGCCAGAATAACGTTATAGTTTCATCAGAAGTTGCCAGAAAAAGGGCCTGTGTGTGGCCGGTATCACACAAGCACTTTTTCCCTTAACATTTATCCTCAACCTTGGTCTGGCAGCTTATGAGGCAAACTTGATAAACAAAATTTCACCTAAATATATCTACTGTATCTTCAACTACAGTAAGATCTCTTTATGTATCTCGCCACTATTCACAAACTCTAATGGGCCTAATCGCAAATCTCCCCCTCCGAAATACGTTGTACTGTGCACAATTGTAATCAACCACCAGCCAACCAACTCAAGCCGATTGATACAGTACCACGTCAGAATTATCAAGCAATTTCACGGTCATTGTGCAAAATTAGATATTGACAAATATTATTCATTATTGACTTTTTCCATCTAGTTTCTACTCACTTTGTTACATGAGAGACAATCTAGTTCATTAATATACTTCCAGTTATATTAAATAGTATTACATTGAAGAAATAACAAGTTATTGGTTTCCTTCAGTGTAAAGATTCTTTCTGAGAGGCTGGCCTCTCTCCCTCCCGACGTTTTTTGTTTGTTTCTTCTTCGAACTTTTCTCATTTACTTCCTCGTTCCTTGCTACTTTTGATAACCAATCACTGTTTATGTATTAATGCTTAGTACTAACCTACAACATGAAATATCTTGGTAGAATATGGTAAAAGAAAAGAATAGTGGCCATACTGAACATGTGAACACATGTTTGCTTGCAGACTGGATGGGAGGAGGGAGGACTCCACCTTCTTCCCTCCTCCACCCAGTTCCAAAGGAGGGTGGAGGAGAGTCCCACTCACGATGATCGAGTCAGACCGGCTTGTTTTGACCCTGTAATAGTACAGTATTTGTATTGTTTGTACCACTATTTTATTGTTTATGATAAATATAATATGTAAAATAGTCGGTGAAATGTTTGGTGGTGTGAAGTTGGCGAGTCCCCAGTCTCGATTCTATTTTTCTCTCCATTTTGAATCTCACCAGCATATTTTGGTCCCTATTAGTGGCAAGATCAGTGATCTTACTGTACAGTAGTTTTTTTTTATACCAGTGCAAAACAATATTCCAGAAATGTTGCCTGAAAAATATTGACCACCGAAAGTTGAGATTAAAAACTCATGTGCTACCCCCTTAACTCCAGCTTTACAGTACAGCAGAAGACTGAAATAACTCTCCCATTGTTGACAGTCTGAGGTAGTGACTCCAGCGGAGAGTGAGGGTAGTGACGTCAGCAGCTGTCCTGTGTGTTGCAGAACAGGCTTCACCACTCACACCGACCTGGCCCACCACATTGACTCGCACTTCACTCGCAAGCCTTCCATTGGTCAGTCCATGGCAATTTTTGAGAAGTATGTAGTTGTTTTAGAGAACTTGTAATTATAGAGAAGTTTATAGCATTTTAGAGAACTTGTTATGAAGCTGTTCGGGATTATGCCATGCAACAGATCCACACTGACTGAGTTAACGCACAAGTATGACAACAACTGTACAATCGCGCTAATAAGTGATATCTCGGCACCAAGTATGTTTTGATCAATAATTGGTACCAGCAGTATCTAAGCTCCATTTCTTCATATCGAGTGAAATATACAAACATGTTCCTACACTTACCCACCTTATTAAACATCTGACAGACAGTAATACAGCACAGAGCAAGCCAAACGTAATGACAGCTGGGACATGACTTATTAGCGCGACCGTACATAACCTGCTCTAGTGGCTGGTTGGTACAGTAATTCCTCACTTAAAGTTGTTATGTTCCTGAAAATCAATACTTTTAATGAAACAACTTAAGTGAAGCAGTTAGTTTCTATATTTTTTATTGCAATTTTGGATCATTTTTGTCCGATTAATAGCTTAATGATTAAGCATGACAAATTAAAGTCACCTACTAGACGAGACAGAGTAAGGGGCGAGGGAATGCGAAAGTGTTCCCGGACCCTACGAATTGGAACTCTGAATGTTTTTACTGTTCGGGCTCTGTCTCGAGTCGCCACCCCCATCTAAGGGGTATGTACTTACACTAGTTGTATTTGCAGGAGTGAGCATGCTCGTTAATTCCCTCCTCCTAAGATATGTTTGTCATACCGTGCTTTGAAACTATGCACTGATGGTGCAGACACTACTTCGGCTGGCAATTTGTTCCACCCACTAATCGAGTTGGTAGGAAATCTTTTACTTTTCAGATCAGATTTACTATTAGGCACTTTCAGTTTGTAGCTGTGACCTCTTGTTCTCTCACCTCCATCCCTCTCTATGAAGTTTTCTTGGTCGATTTTGTCAATACCTCTAACACATTTTATATATCTGAATTTGCTGTCCTCGTTTCCTTCTCTGTTCCAGCGTAGGTAGATTCAATCTCTCGAGCCTCTCTTGGTACTCCAAATTTTCCAAACCTGGGATCATCCTCGTAGCTGCTCTCTGTACCCTCTCAATTTTGTGGATGCCTGAGTATATATGTACAGTCGGATGCCATAGTTTCTAGCCCACTCATAAAAATGTGAGGACTTCACCCATTTCTAATTATGGAAATATATCTCTGGAAACAAATTTAAGAAAATATTTTTCTTTACATCAACAACAAAACTATTTAATTAGGCTATACTGTTTATTTAAAAGCAAGTTCTATCCAAAAATCAATCTAGATATTTATACTGTAATTGCATAATACAAAATATAGGGAATCCACTAATTCTAATGAGTTGGCTAGAAATTATGGTATGTGAGTGTACATACATGCCAACTTATGTGAATTTTGCTCCCTTACTGTTTACTTTCAAGCGCTATTTGCATTACCGCGAGACGATACACGTACGTTATCACTCTTTTTAACCCCACAATAATTGCCCTACATACAGTGCACCCCCAGTAAATGCGCCTATATGGGCTGCAAAATGCGCCGCAATTTACGGAATCCGCATATTGTGGAGTTGATAATCAGTGGGAATAAATGCTTATGGTCAGACAGCCCCTCCGAACTAACCCCTTTTTAGGTAGGCCATACACCCGATAACCCACCCAATAACCATTTCTGAAAGAAAGATACACTTTACATTAGAAATATCAAATAAAACAAATATAACACCATTTAGATAAAGGACTGCTGGGCGTGATGGAAGGGAGGGAGGATATCTGCCGCATTTTCGGTAGGCGACATTCGGTAATATGGCGGGAAGTATGTATTTCCCCTTGAATCAAAACGGCCAAACCGCATTTACAGTCCTTAAAATATATTATTTCTGATTAGCCACTGCATATAGGGAATCTGCATTTACTGAAGGCTCATTTAGTGGGGGAGCACTGTACAGTACAGTGTATTATTCATCCAAATACTGTACAGTAACCCCTCGCCATTTCGGACCTCTAATTGTCGGAAACCCGTACTAGCCGGATCGCCGTCACCTCCCGGACACGTACAGTACTTCCGTATTTCGGACATTTTCGTCATCGTTCCGACAGTTTCCGACGTTGTCGGATGACGCACCCCCATCCCCGGTGAATGTCCGTCAAAACGGGGATCTGTCGGAGCGCCGATATACAGGCTGGGCTCTGAGTCACCCGCCTGGACGAGAAGTGACGTCACGGGCGTCAGTATGTTTTAAGTGGGTAGCCATCTTGTGTGATTTTTATCTCCTCCGCATATATTCCCGTGTTATCATGCCTCCCAAAGCGTAAGGTGACCTCGATATCACTTGAGATGGAGAAGGGAAGTGAGGTGGTTAAGGAGAGTGAGGTGGAGAAGTGGAGAGAGGTGAAGTGAGGTGAAGGGGTGGACGTTTCAATGAAGCGGTGAGTGTTGATTCTTATTTTTCGAACATCAACTGAACTTATTGTTTCATATTCAGTACTATATGTGCTATTACTGTACAGTATATTAACCTAAAGTACGAATAGGGTAGCCTAGCCAAAAGTATCCTAGCCTAGGCCTATTCGTTGTCATGGGTGTATGAAGTTCGTTCACGTTTCCCTTCTTCTGAGGTCGCATTTATTCACATGCATGAAGTTCGTTCGGTGAAGTTTGTTCTCGTTTCACTATTACTTATTCGATATTCGTCTGATTTTTTTCTTTCAGGTCGGTTTTTTGTCCTCTTTTTAGATCGGACACAGCCGGACTTCGGACATCTCGGATTTTCGGACATTTCAGACAGGGTGTCCCCCCAATTAGTCTGAAATAGCGAGGGTTTACTGTATAGAGCAAGACCCATACTATTATCAAACCGGGAAAAAAAAAAAAAAAAAAAATCACATTCAAAATGGCTATATAATAAGTGTTTTTCCGAGACGGCGCGGTCTAGCAATCTGGCAACTGTTCACTGAAGTCCCTGATGTATTAGTTCACCTACCCTAGCCCAGCTCTTGAGCAGGAGCAGGGAGTGCAAGGTGGTTAAATAATGTATATGAATATTATAGCACAAGAGTATACCCTCACCTCGCAGCTCTAGCACTCATATGACTGTACATTATATCGGTTTATCTTTTTCTAATGTGTTTTAGAGCTAAATAAATGTCATTGTCAGAATCATTCACTGAATTTACACTAAAAGAGTGTATGGAGTGAGGTGGAAGGCCAAAGAGGGAGAGGCTGACTGAGAGTGAGGCGGAGGGATGGAGTTGAGAGGTATATGAGTGAAAGTGGTGTTAGGTGAGAAGGAGGGTACCGGTACTATAGTCTATTCGCTGTAAGTAGGCAAAAAATCATTAGCTTTCACTTCTGTAGCTCAAAAACTACTAGAGTAATCGAGCTAATATTTCTACCATTTGGGTAGAGTCAGTCAAGGAATAAGTGTGGAAATTTACAGCCAATTTGCTCTAGCCCTTTCTTAGTTACAGAGGATAGAGGGCATGTTTTCTTGTCTACTTACAGTGAATAGACTATAGCTTACAGATGATAGAGGTGCATGGAGGCGTTTCTTACATGGCCAACCCCCTCAGGGATCGAGGCATCTGGCAATAGATAAGATGATATAGATCACTGCAGGCAATTGTACATGAAACTGGTCTGATATATGTCGTTGTGTTTGTTTTGTTATACAGTGACACCAGAGGAAGGAGGGTTGGAGGGACGACTGGTGACGGAACTGGAGAAGCAGGAGAAGGAAGTCCAGCGAATGAGGGAACAACAGGAGTTCTCACTTTTGAGGGTAAGGTCACTCTGCTGCTGAATTTTAGTGTTTTAAGTAATGAAATAACTCTTAATGAACTCGCCCTTAGCCAGACCGTCTGGAGGCTCTGCGAGAGATTGAGTCTTCGTTGAGCCATGGGCCTGCCGGCCTGATATGGTCCGGGGGTCTTTGGTAAGTCTCTCTCTCTCTCTCATCAACAATTATAGAAATATAAAACTTCCTCTTTCCTCAGGCCCAATATGGCATGGACAACGAGGGTAACTTCTCACAGCAGTCACTGAGCAACATGCAGCGTGCGGTGTATGCCGGGGAGATGACTGTAGCCGATTATTACGAGCGTCAGATTGAGCTCAAGATCGCTGAGAAGAATGGCGTGGATGATGGTTACTCTTGTACGAAAGGTAGTTTTTACTTTTTCAGCACTCGCCTTGGTTTGTGAAAACTTATTGTAACATAGGCTAGGGTAAGACGGGGTAATTTCGCCGAAAATCGTAGTTTTTGACGAATAGAAACTGCCACAAATGGAATTTTTGAATTTTTGTTTTTGTTTATCTATACATTCAGCCTTTCTACTATAGATGACAAAAAAACAAAAATATATAATGTTTTGGCCATGCCGTCGATTTTTAAAACAAAATTACTCTCGCGGCGAAATTACCCCGTCGGGCGGGGTAATTTTGCCGCGACCTATTTTACGCATCTTCTTGCTATTAACCCTCCAGACCCGGTAGGGCTCTGAGGCACCCATAACAAACACCCCCCGCGCTACCCGGTAGGGCTCTGAGAAACCCATGAGCTTGAAAGCCTGTAAGCTTGGTGTGCGAGGCGTCCGTCCGACGCATGTAAACAACAGCCGGCTGGACCGACGCCGCGCATCTCCGACCACAAGAAGGAGTGCGTCGCTTGTTCGTGTGTGCCTGTATGTTATTGTTAAGTAGCGAAAAGTAGTGTAAAGTGGCTGTTTTTGCCACAAAGTTATCTCCAATGAAATCGTCATCACAACTGAACCAGTTGACTTAGAGAGCTCTACTTAATGCCATTCTACAGGTACGAAACACATATACACTTGGGGATGCGCGGTAATGCGGAAGCAGTCAAAATAACAATAATACGGTAGCCTATGCGTAGACGTTTTTCGGCCAAAACCCCCGGGTTTTTGGGTAATTATATAATACAATAGCCGGGGCTGGAGGGTTAAACTAGATAAAATTATATGATTAACCCCTCAGACCCGGTAGGGCTCTGAGGCACCCATAATAAACTAGGGCCAGGAACACAGAAGGGCTCTGAGGCACCGGCAGCTTGAAAGCCTGTAAGCTTGTTTTGAAAGCCGTCCGTCCGACGCATGTAAACAACAGCCGGTTGGACCGACGCCGCGCATCTCCGACCAAAAGAAGGAGAGGCGTCGCTTGTTTTTGTGTGGCTGTGTGTTATTGTTTAGTATTGAAAAGTGGCTGATATGGCTGACATCGCCACAAAGTTCTCTCCACGGAAATCGTCATCACAATTGAACCAGTTGACTTAGAGAGCTCTACTCAACGCCATTCTACAGGTACGAAACACATCTACGCTTGGGGATGCGCGGGAATGCGGAAGCAGTCAAAATAACAAAGATACAGTAGCCTAGGCATAGACGTTTTTCGGCCAAAACCCCCGGGTTTCGGGGAATATTTATAGAATGCGTAGCCGGTCCCGGAGGGTTAATGGCCAGACAAAACACTAGCGCGCAGGTAATACCAATGAAAACATGCACAAACCCAAACTGCCACTAAACATGCCAATAGAAAAACGTCGCTCGCACGCACACATACACACACAACTGAACGGGGCGGGCAGAGATGCAGGTGTGTCCGACGTGTAGGCCTAGGCGCCACTGTGTCTAGTATTTACCTAATTGTAGTTTACAGGAGTTGAGCTAAGCTCGTGTTGTCCCGTCTCTCAGTCTACTTTTTATCCAATTTTTTCTTGAAAATATGGATGTTCCTTGCCCCTACCACCACCTCCTCCAGCCCATTCCATTTGTCAATACATCTATAGGGGAAGCTAACCTTCCTGATATCGTTCTTGCAGGTAGGTCTTTTTACTTTGTAGCTGTGGCCTCTAGTTATTCCTGTATCCATAATTAATATATCCTCCCTATCCAGCCTCTCCAGCCCCCGGGTGCATTTGTACATCATTATCATGCGGGTGTGGACGTATTTAGTAGGCCTACGGGTGTGGACGTATTTAATGCGGGTGTGGACGTGTCTCGTGTGGGTGCGGCGTGTAGGGTGCTAGTGCGAAGTACCAGGCAGCAGCTGACAGCGACTGCCAACACTGTGTCACACACGCCACCACAGTGGACGCACTCGCGCACAAATATCCCCACACACACCTGACCATACCGTCAGACGCGACGCCGCCAGGCCTCGCCAAACTGCAACACAACCTAAGCCAAACTAGCTCTACAATCTAAGGCAAACTAGCTCTACAACCTAAATCAAACTAACTCTACAACCTAAACCAAGCACGTTCTACAACCTAAGCCAAACTGCAGCCGAATCCATGCAATATTTTCGGAGATATTGGCGTTTGACTGAAAATGATTAGCGTTGCGGCGAAATTACCCCGTCTTACCCTACTGTATACAGATTTTTATATTTACTTAGCATATCTGCGGGAATAGAATATCCTGTACAACCTCCAGAATCACAGTGCTTCTTGCAATTTAGCAGTACCAGCAACTCATTCATTTTTAATCTATCTATGTATACTGTATACTCTGGCACATTCCCCCTTATACAGTATTTTTTATTTATTTATTTTATTTTATTTATTGGGGGTGGCCAACTCGAGACAGATATAGTACTCTAGTTAAATTTTAGGGTGCATCTTACATGAAGGGGCATCTTCCTTGTGGCATTTTGTTATTTTCATCTTAAGAATTACTGTATGAAGGAACAACAAACACTTTTGACTATTATGTTAATAACCTTTCAGGTCTGGTGGGTGCAATCCGTGGTGTTAGTGGCAACAGTACCAGTGTAGCATGGATCCACACCTGCACAACCGTCGACCACTACGCCTCCACCTATGGTGACCGTGGCTGGGGGTGTGGCTACAGGTACCACAACATTGGCAATGGTTCAAGTACAGTTATGAGCCATAATAGCTACACACTCATTTGAATTTATTACGAACCAATAGCCAATAGGACGCCATACAATGCTTTTATTATATCCTAGATGCTTAAAAACTTTGGTTTAAGAGTTCAAAGATTCAAACTGTATACTGTATGTGTAGGAGTGAATGGCAAATTATAATGTAAAACTTACAAAATATACAAACCAAAACAGGGACGACACAATATATAGGCAAAAGAACTTATCAAAATCGCTATGTAGAAATAACGCTTTAATCAAATGAAATTTTGAAATAGAGCATAAAACCACCACATAGGGTGTACATCATTACATGAGCAAGTTAATCTGTTTCCAATAAATACAAAAATATAATAAATATAATGAAGGGTTAGTAGAGGTGAATATCCACCAAGGATTCATTTTAGAAGCCTTATCAAGAAATCTTATAGACAGGGTTGCCTTGGTAGTTGTTGTATTCTGAAAATGTAGTGCTGCTTGTAGATAGTATGGATGTTGCTGTAGATAATAGTAGGAATTGAGGAGAGAATATTGGAGGCCATGGGGGTAAAACAAAGGGGATGGTGTATGGGGTAGAAGTGGTACTGCAATGAAGAATAGGGGGTGTGGTTAGCTACTCTATACTGTGTGAATAGCTCTAGTATCTGTTGGTTTTTATCTATTCTGTGTGTTGTTGTTGTTCCCCAGGCTGTCTGACCGAACAGCCCCAAGGTCCCGAGCAAGGCCAAGGCCATAACCGAGCGCCCCCACAGAACCCTCCTTGCTTACCACTAATAAAGCCCAGGTGACCGAAGCCACTCCCAGGCAAGGAGCTGAGGAGGGTGTGGATACGCCCGGGACACAAAAGCCCCACCCAAGGCCCTGTGCCCCTTAAAATTTGAAGGGAAAGTTGAGTGTAAAGGTTGGGTATATAAAATACAGTATGTGTAGTGGTGTAAGAGGCAAACTGAGAGTGATGTTGGTGATTTTTACCTGTCTTATATGCCATGGGAACAGCCAAGCTGAGCCTAGAGTGGAAGGAGTCGACATTGAGGAGGTGTCTCGGGAGTTCGTTGTTGAATTCCGTTACATGAGAGTTGTTATCACCATAGAGTCAGACAATGACGGGTTTTCTTTCCATACAAAGAGTAAGCTGTACAAAGGTGGGCAAGCGGTTTATAGAAAACAAATAACATACACTTTTAAGTTTGTTCAATAGTTTTGCATTCTCAATAAGGGTCATAACTTTCTTGCCTACTTTCTGGTCTACTGGACCATAACAAAGGGAGGGGGAAGGAATGGAGCAGACTGGCTGGTGGGCAGTAAATAAAAGTCTGGCGAGCGCGACTGAGTCAAACCATTTCTAACCTTTAGTTTTATTATTCATATATATTTTAATAAATTCTAGGAGCCATCCGCTGGTAAACTAATCCGCGGACATAAAATTTGCAGGACTCCTGTATTACATCTACTGTAATTTAATCAAATTTGAAATTTGTCACTCATATATTTAAATATTAATTAAAATTTAAAACTTGCAACTAAACAAACCAAAACTGGGACAAAGCCAATATATAGTCAAATTAACTTATCAAAATCACTATGTGGAAACAACTCTTACTAAAATAAAATTTATGAAATAAAAGAACACAATCCTATATATAATTGATGCAGTTTTTAATGCCGTGCACTCCCTTGATTGACAGGGCTAGGGCGTGGCCTTGTTACAGGGACTTTACTGTGCATTTACCCAGTACTGCCTATTTACTGGCCATTTGCTAGCGAAATACCGCAGATTTGTAATAAAACTTTAATTCGGAAGTTGCCCCAAAAACTACGCTAGGTGTAGGGATGCGGCGACCCCACCGCCCGCCACTTTGGTGGTGCAATCAGCCTCTGGAGCGGTGGACCACTGGTTCCTATCTTCAGAAAATTCCTGTGCTTGGTATGCTTCCAGCCAGGGCCCCACTGGGGTAAATAAAATCGCAAAACAGTGGTGGAACTGCCATCCGGGTGAGGGACTGCTCTGGGTCTGCTCCTTCAGTGTTCATGGTCATAATCCACTTAGTGGAAATGGCACTGTGGAGTGGGTCAGTCGGGGCATGTCTGGGAGCCTGGAGGCAGTTTCTGCCATGGCCATCCCTTTTGGGGTGCTTCCTCTGGAAGCGGGGTGTCAGATTTGATGATGATTGATGATGATGAAAGCTACTTGTGTGAACATTCCTCCTATTCCCCTTGACAGAAACATCCAGATGATGCTGAGTACCCTACAACACCACACGGGCTACTACCAGTGCCTGTTCTCAGAGCCCAACACCACCATGCCATCCATCTCACAGATCCAGAAGCTCATTGAACAGGCATGGCGGAATGGGTTCGATCTGCAGGTAAGAATTTATCTGGCTTCATTTAATCCTGAAGGTCTATATTTAAATTGTACAGAATTTGTTTATGACTCCAACAGGTCCTTGGGATTGCTTTGTATTATTATTATTTTTTATTTTTTTTAACCCCTAACTAGCGGCGTGCAACATAAGTCGAGTATAATAAATTTGGACTATCTGGCGGCGCGCGACATAGGTCGTGTGGCATTTTCAGCACGTAATGTTGCTGAGAGAGAGAGACAAGTGGTGGCAGGAGAGTAGCGAGCGTATGACTACTCCAGACCACCGCGGCGAACCTACTGACACGAATCCCACCTCCTCCCTCCCTCTCTCACTCGCTACATACTGAATTGTATGGGGAAAGTACCGAATTACATGCTTTTTGCACTCGTGTTGCGCGGTTGTTGCAAGAAAACTAGCAGTCATAAAAGGATCGTTGTGGTGTCATTGGAAAGCTCTGTTTATGCCCTTTCAGGGATAGATACTTGTTTTATGCTCTGGGTCTTATTTAGGCATGAAAATTATCACGTAAACAGCCCTATTTTGGCTAAAAACACCCCGCTGGGCGGTACATATAAATAGACCACCTAGCCCGCCAATAAGGTGTTAATATTAGTTTAACCAGACCACTGAGCTCCATAAAAGAACTCTCATACGGCTGGCCCAAAGGATTCGATCAAGATATATAACTAAACGAGTCAAGATAGAGAGGGAAGGGCAGTAGAGGAACAAATCGAGGAAGGCGAAGACACGCAGACATTTTTGGCCAATTCACCAGTTCAGCCGGACCACATGAGCTCCACATCAGAGCTCTTATAGGGCAGGGCCGAAGGATGAGGCAAGAACTGCTACACCGCAACACCAACCAAGAAGTGATCGGGGCAAAGAATGAGAGATCAGGTCGAAAGTAGAAAAAATCACATCAAAAAGCAAAAAATGCATTACCGAAGGGAATCAAGTCAGTCCGGCCACAACAGCAACCGAAGAGACAAATTAGGTCAGGAGCCTGCTACCTAGCCAGGCCAGGGAGACATGAGATATAGGTTGCCCGAGGACAACCGGATGGGACAGAATAAGAATAGAAGGGGAAAAACATAGAAAGAGAAATGGAAAAACTACTCAAAATTAGTCAAGCTGACGACGAAAGCTCGAGGGGACATAGGAAGGGAAATTACCACAACCATCCTCCATCAAGCCCCAGTCGCCGGCCCCAAAGCCCCCCAACCGCGTCAAGGAGAGTAGTAACAGGGGGGTGCTTTGCACTTAATTTGAGTTAATGCTTGTGTAGTTAGTTTAGTCACAACTTGAATAATTAGGTGTGACAAGATTACTAAATAATGCACTACAGGTATTTGTTAAGCAACAGTATTGCTTGGGTAAGTTCAGAGAGTTGTTACCTTTTTTGACCATGATAAAACATATTTGGCTTGAAGGAGAAATGTGTATGCTTTATGTAATATCAGGGCCATGACTTTTAATTCCTAAATATGACCAGCCCATGCCAAATTCACCCTTACTACCCCTATTCTTTATCCTTCTCCTTAAACCCTTCAAAATCCATAGACATAGATGAGACTGCATGGATGGAATCATAAAGTGGAACTTGGTGATAGGTTTTTGTTGTATGTGATTAATGTTTTCATGGAACAAACTACAGGTCTCCCTCACTATCCGATGCCCCAATTTAAGATTATATTATAGGATTTTAGGTGTTTGTGTTTCGGTTTTGGCTGGTCCGAGAACGTATCCCCATTTACCCCATTAATCTTAGGGTTCGCTATACAATTTTTCTATTTAAGATCGGGTTTTCAGGAACGTAACCCAATCGTATATCGAGGGAGACCTGTACAGTATATATAGGCCCACGGCTGATTGGATCATACTGAGGTGGAGTGCTGCGTGACTCTTTTGTGGGTCTCCTATATTTACGGCTCGAGGTGCTGGCTTCGGTGAGACATTTAGCAAGCTGGCTAACTCATTATCCAAAATATGGTGGCTCGGTATCGCTCGCCAGGTATAAATCGACACCAGGATGGGAATAAACGTATTAAAATAGTAGGCTGATTGGGGCCGAATGGATACAACTTAGAGAGAGAAAAAAAAGCAGGTCACCCCCCTAGGAGACTGACCGTTTTTTTGGTCTATTAATTAATGAGGTAAAACTGTACTAAAAATCCAGGTGGCGCTGGGGGTCTTATTCAAATGACTATCGTGTGTGATGCACCATTGAGGTGTGTTGAAGGTTTTCGTGATTTAAGAGGTTTAATACAGTTCGCAACTATCTATGACACATAGTTGTGTAGTATATTTTTATTAGATTCATAATATGATGGTTATATACTCGTTAATGCAGTGAATATATAATTATTAACATAATTTTATACATAAATATCAGCTTCCTGAGCAAATTTAGTTTAATCTAATGTGGTGTAATAGGCTGGGCGAAATTTTAATACTCATTGAAGTATTGTATTTACTTCCTTTTTAGTTACTAACAAATACGTGTTTCAGTAGAAATTGGCTGAACATACGGTATTATATTCTGTAGCTGTAGAATTTGGCAGGTTGAATGTCTGCGCCTGCGCACTATAGTTTCTTTCCTACAAAACAAGCTATCGTGCGCTTTTAAGTTACCAATTTATAATCCACTATCAAATCGGGCAGCTAAATATGTTACCGGCTATATTTATTATTAGACCAGTGACAGGAAATCAATCAATGTGAATCAGAATGTCATAGAACACAGAGGCAGCAAATTACATACGTGGAGATGCAGGAAATTTGAAAAAGATGATGACAATTTTTTTTACAACACTGCCTTTTCCACGGGCGACTGTTTAGGTCGTCAGCTGACCGCGGCGGGATATACGTACACAGTGTTGCCAAGGTCTTCTTTTGTTCGCACCCTTTGGCTAGTTAGGATTCGTTCAGAAGCGTAGATTTGCGAGTTTCCATTTCAAACGATATTATATTCTTGATTTACAGTGTGATGAGGTGGATAGCCTCTGAAGTATATAGTATTTTTTACTATTGTTAATGTCTTGTCATGTTGCAAATTTGATTTTAAATAATATTTTGACATTTAACATGTAGTTTCTTTATTCATGCAGAGTTTAGTAAAATTTGCCAGAACGTCCCGGACTTCCCAAACTTGACTACTTCCTTTAACGTGACGATAGTGCGTTGTTATATGTGCGATTGGTTTGCTTGGGAAACAGATTAACTTGCTCATGTAGTGATGTACACCCTATGTGGTGGATTGTGTTCTTTTATTTAATAATTTTCATTTTAGTAAGCGTTGTTTCCACATAGCGATTTTGATAATTTAATTTGACTTTATATTGTCCTTGTCCCAATTTTGGTTTGTTTAGTTTGCAAGTTTTACATTTTAAAGTATTATCCTAACTAACTAACATTGAGGAAAGCGGAATTGGGCTGGTTTTATATACTATTAAAGTTGTAGAGGTGTCGAGTGTTGAGTAGCCTATAGCTAGGCTACATTTCATACAAACGTTCATCATGGCTTTCTGTTGGTTGTACTATACATGTATGGTAGCCTATGTGGTATTTACCTAATTGTATTTACCTAATTGTAGTTTACAGGAGTTGAGCTAAGCTCGTGTTGTCCCGTCTCTCAGTCTACTTTTTATCCAATTTTGTCTTGAAAATATGGATGTTCCTTGCCCCTACCACCTCCTCCTCCAGCCCATTCCATTTGTCAATACATCTATAGGGGAAGCTAAACTTCCTGATATCGTTCTTGCAGGTAGGTCTTTTTACTTTGTAGCTGTGGCCTCAGTTATTCCTGTATCCATAATTAATATATCCTCCCTATCCAGCCTCTCCAGCCCCCGGGTACATTTGTACATCATTATCATGTCTCCCCTCTCTCTCCTCTCTTTTAGATAGGTGGTGACTGAATAGCCTAATTAAGTGATTGTTTGTGAGGGGGGATTGGGACATTGATGCAGATTTGATGAGTGCATGATTGTGATAATAATGTATGTGGTATTTCATTAACCTCTGAAGTGCGCATGGGGGTAATTGGAAACGTCCCCCTGTGCTGACGTATTTGAGGTGTTTCCGTCACTAAAATATTCATTGTGCCATTAATAGCATTAATACTTATCCATATGCGCCTATTATGGGTTGATTATAAAGGTATTAACCTGAAACAACAATAAAACGAGTGAAAACGGCGTTTGGATGGTCAAAATCGGAGATATAGCCCGCGAGTTGTATAATGTATGGGTGAGGCAAGCTGCTTTCCCGCCAATTTCCCCCAAGGCCACTGAGACACAGTCGATCGATACTCTCTCTCTCTCTCTTGCACTCGCTTGCCATCAGTGATGACAACACCCTGCTTGCAACTCGCTAATGTTAGCACGAAAATATACCTCAGAATAAGGGAATAACAGGGAAAATAGGTGATAACTGAAGGAGAGGAGGAAAGTGGGGAAGGAGGGGAGGTAGAGGACTGAGATTTTGCATGGCCCAGGGGCCAAAAAAAAAAAAAAAAAATTGATGTCAAAAGTTGATTTTTTTTTTCACTCACTCATAAGAGTCTCCCCGCAGTTCCCGGGTTAATATTTAAATGATATGACACGTAGGCCACTACTCATACAGTAGGCTATATGGGACTAGGCCTAGTTATATTTGGGGAACTCATAGTATCATGCATGCATGGCTGTTAAAGATAAACATATCAGAAAATGTGTGTGATAGGATTAAAATAGCTGAAATTGTCTGTTGTGCGGTACTAAGTGATTGGGCTACTTTTGGGCGAGTTTGGAGATGTGATGTGCGCTGGCAACCTTGGAATACACACACACACACACACACGCACGCACGCACAACACAATCTATAACTGAACATTTTACCTTTATTAAGACTATAATCCACATTATATTAAGATTTCCATCTGTGAGAAACAAATATCTACCACCATTACTGCTAATGTGCACATAGATGCACAACTAATGTCAAATTTAACAAAGTAAGTTAAGTGGGGAAGAGATGTTTACTGTCCGAGAAGTTTCGTTTAATGACTATTATGGGTAGCGAACACTGGCATCAATTTATTATGCGCTTGCCAGATTTGAAACTAGTTTATAATTGTATAATCTAATATCCAGTAAAGTGGCTAATGACGATTATTTTATAAGTTCATCTCGAGTTTTTATACATATCATTTTAATTTTAGGACATGGCTACCTATCTATTAAAATATTAACAGGACTACTTTTCGAATGACTGCCATGTTGTTTTTGTGGGCCTAATCAAATATGTTTTATTAATCATAAATACTTTGTATATTGGACAATGTACTGAATAGAATGTTAGAGTAATATGTCTGTAACATTCATGACTATAGAAATCCAGTGATATTTTGATGACTGCGATTTAAAAAATTCAATTCACTCGATGGCAATAAATTTAGGTTGGTGCGAACCAAAGGCGGGAAAAATAGCAGACAATTTTTTTTATTTCCCCCCATTTATTCATATATTATTTTAGTTTCCTCCCTAGACCTCCATCAAGCTTAGAAAAAAAAAACCTAGACCCCCCCTTCAAGATAAATTTGTAAATTTTTCGGTAGAAAAAATTTCCGGCCAAAAGCCGATTCCTCTTAGAATTGCAGGCTCGCTATCGCTCGCCAGGAAAAAATTGACACCTAAATGGCTTGAAAGGTCTTAAAATTGACAACAAAATGGGGCGAAAGGTGTTAAAATCGCCAAATTAATGGGCCGAATGTCTTATAATCTCAAAACTAGTGGGGCTAAAACACGAGGGAGAAGGGGGTCCAGAAAAACGGTCTGCCTCCCTTAAAATATATTAACATTGATATGGTATTTTTGCAGGGGTGTGAGCAACTGGGGGGCAAGCTGATCAACACAAGGAAGTGGATCGGAGCTACGGAGGTTGTTACGCTACTGTCTTCATTCAGGATCAAGTAGGTGTTTATTGTTACCCTCTAGGCTACTTTACACACACACGCTCTTGATTTTCAACACCACTATTAAAATGTTAAACTTGCAAAATAAACAAACCAAAACTGGGACAACACAAGATAAATGAAAAAGAACTTATAACAGTATTTTATATTGTGAAGCCCGAATTGTGAATAGACATATTTTTGCAAGAATGTATGTACAGTATGCTCTTTGTTGATTATACAGTCTTCATTAGTGATAATGAGTGGGAGTTCCAGGGTCTGGTAAATATGTTTGGAACTGTGTGTGAGAAACGGAACCTGAAGGTAAATGTGGGGAAGAGTAAGGTTATGATCTTTGAAAGGGGTGCATTCACAGAGTGTAAGGTGAAGTATGATTAGGTTGTTGTTGTTCCCTAAGCTGCCTGGCCGAACAGCCCCGAGTCCCTGAGAAAGGCCATGGCCACGATCGGGCTTTCCCACAGAGCTCTCATTGAGTGTAGATTGTGTTGTTGGCGTAAGTGGTTGTGTGAAATGCAGTCTTCTATGATGGGTTTAATGGTAAGGGGTGCTGTGTTACATCCCGGGCAGGCGTCGACAACGGAGTCATCCAGTCTCTTCTGATAGCTCAGGAGAGCTGGATGGTGTCCGCATCTCAGCCTGGCCAGGTGGACTCTGTCCTCGCGAGGAAGGGAGGATTCGGAAGGATGGATTTCGGGAGGTCGTGCATGCAGCTGCGTGTTGTCTGTGAGTGAGTGGATGGATCGGTGAGAGATATGAGTATGGATGTGCTTCTGGAAGTTGGTTCGGGGTGGGCAGGGAGGGAGAGAGGACAATAATTGTGTGTGATACCGTGTGCTGGGTGTTGTTTTGATATTTCTTGGTGTCTGTGGGTGTGTTGCCATGTAGTTTAGTGGGTGGTCTTGGTTCGTGGAGGCTGCTGCCAGGAATTGAGTGCCTCTCATGTCCAGATGGTCTTTGACTTTGAGGATTTTGGTTTCTTGATGTAGGTGATCTGTGGGTGCAGTAGCTGTGCAGCCTGTAATGATCTTCAGGGCTTTGTTTTGAATAGTCTGTAAGGTCTTATGATGTGTTTCAGCTAGGTTAGAAGCCCAGGCTGGGCTTGCGTATTCCATCACTGATCTTATGTATTGTTTATATACTGTGGTGGTAGTTTCTTTGTTGTGTCCAAATTTTGTGTGAGCAAGTGACCTGAGGGCGTTAAGTCTGGGTGTCAGTTTCTTTTTAATGTTTGTGGTGTGCTGTTTGAATGTCATATGAGTATCATATGTTACTCCTAGGATTTTGGGTGTGTGTGTATGTGTTAGGGGTGTGTTGTTTATGGTGAGTTGAGGGATGTATTCGTGTTCTCCTGTCCAACTTGTGAGCAGGGTTGCGGTGGATTTGGCTGGGGCTAGATTAAGTCTGTTTGTAGTGCACCAGCCATGTAGTGTGTTGAGATAGGGTTGAAGGAGATCTGTTGCTCTTTTTGGGTCATGGTGTGTGCATGTGAGTGTTATGTCATCTGCATAGGAGGCTAAGTTTATTTGGGGCGTATTGGGTGTAGTTATATCGTGCATGTATAGAGTATGATTAGGTTATGGAGAATGTCAGCTCATTTAAGTGTTTGGGCAGTGTGATTATTAAAGATGGGAGTATGAAGGATGAAGTGTGGAAGAGGATACAACAGGGGAAACGGGTTTTAGGAATGCTGAAAGCAGTGACAAGGAATAGGGTAGTGAACATGGAAGTAAAGAAATCATTGCATGATAGTGTGGTAATCCCAACATTGACATAAATTATGGGAGTGAAGCATGGACGTTGTGGGAGAGACATATATCAAGAGTGAGAGGGATAAAACTGAGTTACTTGAGAAGTGCGTGTGGAGTTATATTGAGAGCTAGACGGATGAATGAGGAAGTACGAGAGCATTGTGGTGTGGGTGTGGATGTGCAGTGTGAAAAGGAACACCTTAACCCTTCCTGCCCGGGCAACATTATAAAAGGACGCACCTTGCGAAGGCCTGGAGCCTGGGTGTCCTTTTAAAATCCGTATGCTTGAAAGCTTCCTTAACCCTTCCTCCCCGGGTGTCATTTTAATATGACACCACGAAATAAGGGCAGGTGCCCGGGTGTCCTTTCAGGAGATAGTAAGCTTTCAAGCCTATTCAGCTTGGTCTGAACGCCGTGCGTCCGACGCATGTAAACAAAGCCGATCGTTGCGTCACCGCACCTCCGAAAACAAGAAGGAGAAGACTCGTTTGTTATTGTATGTCTGTATGTCGTTGTTTCATTAGTGAAAAGATCGTCGTTTTGCTAACATCGCCTGAAAATGCTCTCCACTAAAATCGTCATCACAACTGAACCAGTTGACTTAGAGAGCTCTACTCAATGCCAGTCTACAGATTGGAAACCGCACTACATTTATAGATGCGTGGGAAATTTCTAGCAGTTAAAATTAACCAAAATACGGTAGCCTAGGCCTAGACATTTTTCGGCCAGATCGCCCGGGTAGCCCACCCTGTCCTTTGGAGATACAGCCCGGGCCAGGAGGGTTAAACGTGCTTTGTAAGCCTCGCGGCGAAACATTTGTAAACAAAGATGATCGGAGCGCCGCCAAGCCTCAGCAAGAAGAAGAAGAAGTCCGACCTTGTCCACCATTACCAGTTAGAGCGAAAATTAGTCTTCCAATGTGTCCGATATTGCTAAATCCGCGGAAAAACAGCCAAAACTCTCTCCACGGAAATCGTCATCACACCTGAACCAGTTGACCTAGAGAGCTCTACTCAATGCCAGTCTACAGATACAAGTAAGGGCTACATTTTGAGATTTGTGTGAATTCTCTAGCAGTTAAAATAACAAAAATAGGCCTATGTTTACATACAATTTTTTTTGGCCAGATCGCCCGGATAGGACTATCGACCTCTATAAATGCTGCCTGGGGAGGAAGAATTAAAGTGGTTCGGTCATGTGGAATGTCTGGGGAGCGAGAGAATTACTAAGAGAGTGTAGTAGTAGTTGTTCCCGAGGCTGCCTGGCTGAACAGCCCTGACTAAGAGTGTGTACTAGAGTGAGGTGGAAGGGCAGAGAGGAAGAGGCAGACCAAGAGTGAGGTGGAAGGATGGAGTTTGGTATTGTCTTGGGAACCAGTTTAACTTGCGCATATATAGTGATGTACACCCTATTGGTGGATTGTGTTCTTTTATTTCAAATTTGATTTTATTAAGCGTTATTTCCACATGGCGATTTTTATTAGTTCCTTTGCGTTTATCTTGTGTCGTCCCAGTTTTGATTTGTTTATTTTGCAAGTTTTACATTATAATATGAGTGAGAGTGGTATTGGGTGGGAGGAGGAGTACCGGCTGACAGAGGAGAAAGGTACATGGAGGAGAGTCATTCGTAGCCACTCCTTTGGTGATCGAGGCGTTTGGCATTAGATAGGCCTAGATAGATAGATATTTTGTCCCTCAAATTTGTTGAATAACTTGAGGCTTATTTAATTGTAAAACTTGCAAAATAAACAAACCAAAACTGGGATGACACAAGATAAATGCAAAAGAACTTATCAAAATCGCAATGTGAAAATAACACTTAATAAAAACTCCAATCAAACTCCAATACAATAATTTGCTTGTGTTACTCTAGCTTAATGTTATTTATAATTCTCCCCCCAGGTGTCAGCTGATTGACTGCCACCGTCCGACCGGAAGCGATGGGACACACCCCGAGTTATTCCGCTGGTGCCTCGACTATTTCTCACAGCCGGCACAGTTCAAGCCACCCATCTACCTCCAGCATCAGGGTATACCGATTTATTTATAGTTTATCAGTATTTTGCAGTGGAGAATGAGGACAGAATGCCAAGAAATATACAAGGAATTCAATTGAGAGAGACAGCTGGTAATTACTCCTTCCATTCGTCTATACATTAGGCTACCATAGTGCAGTTGGAATGTATGTACATGCTCAGATTAATATGCAGGATTCGAAACTGCATAATATATCGTAGGCTTGTGCATATTTCTTTAACTGTCTTGATAGCGTAATGCATAAGTGCGAGGAATTTTGGTGTGCATATCCTAGGTTCGAGTCCTTGGCGTGCCACATGTATTTTTTTATTTCATTTATTTAGTTTAGAAGTAAAGTTGGTTTGTGAAAAAACATATATAGTAGTGAAAGTCCACCAATGTTTTCGGAGAAGAGTGTGGAAAAGTTTATTGAATTTGAAGAAACGCTTCTACATTTTGGAAGGAGCATTGTAGACTGGGCAAGAGGTGTGTGTGTGGACAAATTAACTAAGATATTTCTGCTATGACCATTATTTCCAAGAATATCCCTGGTAGAAAAAAATGTCGGAGATGGAAGGTGTTGATTATAAGTTATTTTTATGTCTCTTGATTCAAGTTGACTCTTTGATGATGCAGTTTTTACCACCATACACTCCCTGCTGAATAGCAAGGCTAGGGTGGGTGCCCTGATGAATCAGGGACTTAGTGAATAGTTGCCACAGATTGCTAGACCGCACCGTTCACCAACAGCACTGACGTCTGCCAATAACTCACTGGCTGGCCCGAGGCTCGAACCGTCAACCTCACGGTTAGCAGGCGAACGCTCTACCAATCGAGCTACGGCCTGTGATAAACATTTAATCTGACTCTAGGTATATCATATTTTGTTTAATATACAGTATCTATCTATTGCCAGACACCGTAATCCCCGAGAGGGGATGGCCGAGAATGAATCCCCTTCATATGCTGAGGCAACTCACTCGATTTTCTATCTTTTACCTGTTCACGGAGGGTTGCTTAAGCCCAACTGCCCATAGATGGTTATTGTGTGTAGGGGTGCATGTGGGATACTATTATACTGTTGGAATAACTGTGGATGTTAATGAAATCTGTAACTAGTGTAATCATAGATGGTTATTGTGTGTAGGGGTGCATGTGGGATACTATTATACTGTTGGAATAACTGTGGATGTTAATGAAATCTGTAACTAGTGTAATCAGCTCGATCCTGCTGATTCTGATCGTTATCCTTCAAATACCGCGTCCTAATCCCTTCCATCATATTTCCCTTCACCAGCCTTATGAGGGCCCCAGCCCAGTAAGCTGACAAATTACATTCATTCTCTCTCTCTCTCTCTCTCTCTCTCTCTCTCTCTCTCTCTCTCTCTCTCTCTCTCTCTCTCTCTCTCTCTCTCTCTCTCTCTCTCTCTCTCTCTCTCTCTCTCTCTCTCTCTCTCTCTCTCTCTCTCTCTCTCTCTCTCTCTCCTCTCTCTCTCTCTCTCTCTCTCTCTCTCTCTCTCTCTCTCTCTCTCTCTCTCTCTCTCTCTCTCTCTCTCTCTCTCCTCTCTCTCTCTCTCTCTCTCTCTCTCTCTCTCTCTCTCTCTCTCTCTCTCTCTCTCTCTCTCTCTCTCTCTCTCTCTCTCTCTCTCTCTCTCTCTCTCTCTCTCTCTCTCTCTCTCTCTCTCTCTCTCTCTCTCTCTCTGCACCTCACCTGCACAATCTCAAAATTTGCTGACGATACAAAAATTGCAAATAGCGTACGCTCAAAAGAACAATTGACGATATGCAACACAATCTAGATAAATTGACATGTTGGGCCCAAATTTGGCAAATGAGTTTCAATGCGGATAAATGTAAAGTACTACATATCGGATACCTAAATGAGAAAGCAAACTATTCGATGAATGGCAACTCAATCTTAAGAATGTAAACAGAGAAACTGATCTGGGAGTAACAAAATCGAGTAACCTAAAACCGAGTCAACAATGTTCAGAAGTTGTTAAGAAGGGCAAACAAAATAATTGGCTTTATAGGCAGGTCATTTTGAGCATAAATCCAAAGAAGTTATCCTAACCCTTTACAATTCCTTAGTCCGCCCTCTTCTGGAATACTGCGTTCAATCCTGGTGCCCTTATTACCAAAGATATAAACAAGCTAGAACGAGTTCAACGTAGAGTTACCAAAATGATACCTAGCCTAAAGAACAAACCATACGAAGAGCGTCTTAGAGAATTAAATCTATTTCCTTAATAACCCAGCGCAGATTAAGAGGTGACTTAATTCAAGTGTTCAAAATCATCAAAGGCATCGACAATATGAACTGTAGTAAGTACTTCACTATCGACCAATCTAATTACACGCGGGGAAACGGTTGCAAAATTATTGGTAAATCTTTTAACTCGCACCGAATCTAAGAATTTCTTCTTCAATCGAGTGTCAACTTGTGGAATGGGCTTTTCCCCGAGACGTTATAGACTGTAGCAGCACCGTTGATTCCTTTAAATTGCGCCTAGACAAATATCTCGCATCAAACCCGCGACTGACTGCGTTTGTAAATGAATAACTTTATTCCTCCCCTCAGTTACTAACCCATATGTCCCCTACTAACTTCCTAGTCCTGCCACGTTAGGGCAGGGCAGTAGTTCCCTTTCCAATGTTCCCTACCCCACCCTAAACCACTGTTTGGACACGTGATCCTCAGTGTTTTGGAGGACAAGCAACCTAGTAGGGACACTAGAGCTGTTGTTGCTTGATTTCCTTTGTACTCTTTGTACTCTCTCTCTCTCTCTCTCTCTCTCACTCTCTCTCTCTCTCTCATCTCTCCTCATCTCACCCATCTCTCTCTCTCCTCATCTCCTCCCACTCCTCTCCCTCCTCGTCTCCATCCTCATCTCTTCTCTCTCCATCTCGATCATGCTGATCAGGTCATCTAGAATCATACGATGTGTACATGCGACACTGGTCTATCTAACCTTTTAAGGGGACCGTGCCTCCTTTTTTTAAAAAAC
The DNA here is from genome assembly GCA_032716605.1 of Paralithodes platypus. Classification (NCBI taxonomy): domain Eukaryota; kingdom Metazoa; phylum Arthropoda; class Malacostraca; order Decapoda; family Lithodidae; genus Paralithodes; species Paralithodes platypus. The sequence goes on along the minus strand of CM064575.1, from coordinate 83,176,200 downwards.
CCAAAAAAATCCCGTAAAAAAAAAAAAAAAAAAAAATTTATACATAGAATGGCTATATAGTCCCTCAACCTGTCTGTAAAAGTTGAATTCCGAAAATTTCTTCTAAGTGCAATTATTTCGAGTTCTTATAAAGCTTTCGCAGGCTGAATATGGGATCATTTTATAACATTAAATTAAAATACGCGTTTTTGAAAAAAGGAATCAAAAAAAAAAAAAATTTATACATAGAATGCTGGCTATATATTCCCTCAAACCTGTCTGTCAAAAAGCGGAGTTGAATTCCCGCTAAAATTTCTTCTAAGTGCTGATTATTTCTAAGCTTTATATAAATCTTTCGCAGGCTTCTATGGGCCTACTATACATACAGTATATTTATAAATTATTTGTTTTTTATAATCGGAATCATTACAAATTAATTTCATGTAATACGACTAATATATACTGTAGTTATAATGCACTAAAATGTAAATAGAAATAATTAAAAATACATTTCCTGTAATAGGACTAGAGTTAATTCTACTGAAAAACAGTTTTGTAAGTTTGCGAGGCTTTTTCTCAACACGAAATTGTCAAAAAAATAAAATTCCAACTCGGAAATACCGGTACTCATTAATCGAAAAACAACTTGTCATACAGTCATGATTCAGATACCATTGGAAAGCCCCATAAAAAACTCTATAAAGAAGTCAAGGGGAATTCTTTTAGCCACCCCCATTCATGTGCACCAGCACATCTTTCAAAAGTTGCAAAACAATTGAAAAAATGTCACCCTAAAAATTATAGGCTAAAAATAAAACTATATGAGATATACAAAAAATGCTTGACTAGATTGTGGAAACAACGCTTTTGTGCTTTGATTTGACACCAACAGAAAGACAATACACTAGATTCTTGAGTACAGTGTCCATGATTGGTGTGTTGTGTAATTTTGTCTAATTTGGACCCTAAGTTTTGACATATATAAAAAACTATAAAACCAATTTTCAAAGCCTTATGGTACCAAACATTAGCTCCTCATAGTCCGCTAAACGTAATGCCAAATCTCATTTAAATCAGAGGAAGTTCACCGACA
>CM064575.1:83169277-83175028 GCA_032716605.1 Paralithodes platypus | reverse complement strand
TTCTGGTTATATCATTTTCTGTATCCTAGGTTCGAGTCCTTGGAGTACCACATGTATATATTCATTAGTTTTATTGATTTCATTTATTAGGTTTATTTGTAAGTTGGTGAATAAATATGAATGGGCCTCTAGGACTCAAAGGGCTACAATTATATGATCTTAGTAAACCCTCTGAATAATGTAGGTCCTTCTTAAGCTTCTTAACCCCCTTCAGTACCAGGGACGTCCGCTTCATCGTATTCTAGCAACTATTAGACGATGTTATTCAGCTTAGGAAGGACCTCTAGGAATCATAAGGCTTCAAACTATCTCAACCAACCCTTTTACCTACCACAGATCCTTCCTAAGCTGCATAATATCGTCTAAATATAGCTAGCATAGAATATATCACACGTCGCTGGTACTCAAAGGGGTTAAATCGTCTAATAGTATACCCAGAGATCTTAATAAACCTTCTGAATATAGTAAGTCCTTCTTAAGCTTCATGTAATCGTCCAATTATAGCCATAAATCATATTCAGGGAGAATGGGCTAATTTATTAGCTCATTTATTGATTTTTTTATAATTTTTAAAGTTTCCTCCCTAGACCTCCATCAAGCTTAAAAAAACACCCGATCCCCAGACCCTACTTCAAGATAAATGTGTAAATTTTTTTATACAAAAATTTCCCGGCCAAAGACCGGTTTCTCTTAAATTACAAGCTCGCTATCGCTCGCCAGGAAAAAATCGACACTTAAATGACACGAAAACTCTTAATATTGACAAAGAAATGGGTCGAAAAGTCTTATGCTGGGGTCACACATTCACGTATATCGCTCCCGTATGCTCCCGTCAGGCGTGATCGCCAATTTTGTGTTATGACGGGCGTAGTCCGGCCGTGTACGCCCGTATAGACTACGACTATTGCACTTCCCGACATACGTACCGTAACAACGGGGCCAGTGTTACGTCAGACGTAATGTAGTCGTATGGAGCTACGTACGTGCTTGCGACTTGCGTAAGCATGTCCCCGTTAGTCCGCCTGGGCTGCCCGATTTGCGGGAACACAGGCCACGCCCATGGCCACGCCCCCACAAGACCTACGTAGCTGAGGCCGTAGTCATGTGAGTTTGTAGGCATTACGTGGACCGTGTCCGGACAATCGTAGGCAAAACACAGACAAAGACAGTCTTTGTCAACCACGTAGGTCTGGGTTGGAATCTGGGAACTACAAAAGGGCAGGAATGGCCACACCATTCCCATTCCCAGTCCTTCATCGGCACCATGAACAACATCGCGGAATTCATCCTGGAGGAGTTCAATTTTGTGAACTCCCTTTATAGAGGAAAGACCATTCATCCTTGTAACCTTTAACCCGCTGAGTGCCAGCCAATTTTGACGGTGTGCTTCTGCCAGTGAGTTTTTTTTTTTTTTTGGCTAAATCTATCAAGTTGGGAGAGAAAGGAAGGATAATGGTAAAAAAAACACTCCCCTTGTCCATTTTCGCCAGAAAATGGGACCGATGGTCCCGAAAGTAGCTGAAAAGACACTATAGACTACAGAGACTTTTATGGTATCGGAATGTATGGGTGGGTGGGTGGTGGGAGGGTGGTTTTCGGGTTGGTTGGGGGAAGGTAGAAGGGTAATTGACTTGTGTTACACATATGAAGCCGATTGGTGAGGTAGTTTCGCCACCACGGATTTTCCTTTTTTTCCTTATCTTCGTACGGATACGCTGGAAGTGGGTGGTGGGAGGCGGTTGGGGGTGTGGTGGGGGGAAGGCAGAAGGGTAAGGGACTTGTCACACAAATATGGAACCGATTGGTGAGGTAGTTTCGCCGCCACAGATTTTCCTTTTTTTCCTTATCTTCGTACGGATACGCTGGAAGTGGGTGGTTGGAGGTGGTTGGGGGTGTGGTGGGGGGAAGGCAGAAGGGTAAGGGACTTGTCACACAAATATGGACCCGATTGGTGCAGTCGTTTCGCCGCCACAGAATTTCCTTTTTTTTCCTTCTGACGGGACCGACAGTCAACGAGTGGGTGGGAGGAGGAATTTGGGATTTTTGTGGTGGGTAGCCTAAAGGGTAAGGTACATGTGGTAAAAATATGAAAGCCATAGGTGCAGTCGTTTCGCTGCTACGATTTGTTTTCGGCAGGGTGCAGAGGGTGGCAGGGTTGGCTTGTTGGTTGCTGCTCCGGTGTGGTGAGAGGTGTGACTGGAGTGTCCCCCGCTGGTCCCCCGCTGGTCCCGTTGTCCCCCGTGATCCCACCGTACAACGGTGCCGCGTCTTCCCGTCTTCCCGCCAACCCGCAGTGCGGCGGTTCTGCCAGATGCGCCCGGACTTACTTTCACTTTCCCGTTTTACGTGAACATTGTACGATTGGCGGGAGAAACTTACGTTTTACCTGTCTAGCTGCTACGTTTTACGGGGCTGCACCCGTAAGACGTAGCAGCTAGCCAGGTAAAACGTATGCTTTCCCGACTTTTGACATACGTGAGCACGAGCCCCGTATCTGATTCGAAATCCAAAACATACCGGGCGACCTTGGCAGCACCAACCACCTCCAAGACCAGCGTGGCTACGCCCGCCATGCGTACCAACCCCCACGACTAGACACAATTTCATTTACGTTTTGCGTACTAAGCCCATACGTTTTACGTATTCGGTTGCCAACTACCAATAAACCTTCGTACGGGAGCATACGGGAGCATATACATGAATGTGTGACCCCAGCATTAAACTTCCCCAGTTAAACAAAATATCATAATAATACCCCAAGACGTCGGACCAGATAGTGTTACCGATAAACGACATCCGTGGTGCCGGATTGCTTTTGTCACGCATTTTATCGATAATGGCATGGCGTGAAAAATGCATCCGTTTCTGGGAAATACTGCGTAGTTTGAAGAGTGGTTCTTATTTCCCCCCCCCCCCCCCAACACACACAGAATCTTGGGAAACGGGACAATACAAGCCTAAAAACTCAAATCCTATATACTGTACTACAATTAAGTGAGTACATACATACATACATACATACATACATACATACATACACACACACACACACACACACAATAAGAGAGAGAGTGAGTGTGAGTGAGTGAGGTGGTGTATTGGGGGATCATGTGCAGCTCCTCTCACTATCAGGCTTCGATTACCTACTGTATATACCGTCTCTGTGTCTCTCTCTCTCTCTCTCTCTTCTATTTTGTTCTCTTTCTTTCCTTTCTTCATCTCTCCAGTAATCCCATACACTCTCTCTCTCTCTCTCTTTCACACTCTCTCTCTCTCTCTCAAGTATGGGTATGTATACGTTTTTTCAGGTATTGTTATCAGCTTATCAATGTGTATGTATGTATGTATGTATGTATGTATGTTAGATAGATAGATAGATATATAGAGAGAGACACTTGACATCACAACCCCTTCAGTACCGGTAACTTCCTTTTCAAAATATCCTGGCTACTATAAGACGATTTTATTCCGCTTAGAATTTAAAGGGCCTCCAGCAGTTAACAGACTTCGAACTATCTCACTTGATCCATTTTAGTACCACATATCCTTCTTAAGCAGCACAAAATCGTCTAAATATAGCTAGAATAAAATTGAAAAGACGTCGCCGGTACAGAAATTTACATCCATCTATATTGTAGCTAGGCCCTATTAGGATTTACTAGGAAAAAAAATATCATTGTATTATTTATAAACGGGCATTTGGTTATTTGATATTTATATACATTCGATTGTATTTATGATTAAGTTACTTTTTTATTGTGCAAACACCATGCAGTTGTTGGAAGTGGGTTTGTATCAGGTTTGTATCAGTATCCTGGTTTATATAATGAGTTTATACCGATTTATAGAAGGGTAAGCTAGATGTCATACTTTATTTACCATTTTAATATCTTGGAGACAGTTCTGGCATATAGATATTTCTGTACATATAACTAGATAGATACACAGAGAGAGAGAGAGAGAGAGAGAGAGAGAGAGAGAGAGAGAAGGTAAGATATAATTTGATAGGTAAGTTAGGTTGCATCGTTTTCTTTTGTTTTTGTATTATATCCTACTGTAAAAGCGAGTCGGCTAGGTAGCGAAACGACTATCAGCCTCTCCTAGCAATGTCCTAGGTGGGGTGGTGTGAAGGTCAGAGGATAGCCACTCCCAGGGCAACAGGTCAGAGGATAGCCACTCCTAGGGTCACGAAAGGTCATAATAGTCTCTCTCTCTCTCTCTCTCTCTCTCTCTCTCTCTCTCTCTCTCTCTCTCTCTCTCTCTCTCTCTCTCTCTCTCTCTCTCTCTCTCTCTTCTCTCTCTCTCTCTCTCTCTCTCTCTCTCTCTCTCTCTCTCTCTTCTCTCTCTCTCTAACTCACTCACTCTCTATCTCTCTCTCCTTATCTCTAACTCTCACACTCAATCACTCTCTTTCACTTTAACTCTCACACTCACTCCCGCTTTTCTCTCTATCTTTCACTCTATCTCACGCTCTCTATTTCACACACACACACTCTCTCTCTCTCTCTCCTTAACTCTAACTCTCACACTCACTCACTCTCTCTTTAACTCCAACTTTCACACACACTGGAAGTTGTGGTTGTCGAGATAATTGTGTCCATTTTTCGGTAAAGAAAATAGTTCCTCCAAAAATTTCAGGCTCGCTATCTCTCGACTTGAAAAAATCGACACTTAAATGGCTTGAAATGTCCTAATATTGACCAAGAAATGTGGTGAAAGGTCTTAAAATTGCCAAACTAATGGAACGAACGTCTTAAAATTTCAATACTAATGGGGCTAAACATGTGGGAGAAGGGAGTCCAGATAAACCAACCATCCCCCCTTAAGGGGGAGGTACTCGTTTTTTCTGGACCACCTTCTTCCTCGTGTTTAGCATATTAGTTTTGAGATTTCAAGACGTTCGTTCCGTTAGTTTGGCGATTTTGAGACCTTTCGCCTCATTTCTTTGTCAACATTAGGACCTTTCGTGCCATGAGGGTGTCGATATTTTTCTGGCAAGCGATAACGAGTCTGTAATTTTAGAAGACACCGGCCTTAGGCCGGGACAATTTTCTACCGAAAAATGTACAAAATTATCTTGAAAGGGGGTCTAGGGGGTGGGTTTTTAAGCTTGATGGATATCTAGCAAGGAAGTGAAGTCGACACAGGGAGGAGGATTCCTAGCCTGCCGCCCATAGAAGGAAAAATAGAACAGTAAAGGAGAGACAGAAACGGCTAAGGTTGGGTAGATGATGCCAGTCCTCACTTATAATAATTAGTATAGGACCAGCCCACGTAAATATCGTCACAAAATCTTCTTGGCAATTGACCACTTGCGAGTTTCGTTCTATAAGGAAGTTGGAGCCGTGGCCATCAATATTTACTAGAACTATCAGCTAAAATACGGTCAAAATACATATATATAAATACATAAAACCAAATTAGCCAGACTTTGTATCCATCAGAAACCCTCATTATTAGTGCATTTCTCTTTAATATTCACGGCTCCAACTTCCTTATAGCCTGAAACTCGCAAGTGGTCAATTTACGTAACATCGCTAGGAAAAAAAAAAAAACAAAAAAACAAAAAAACAAACATGATACTATAAATCTTGGTGACAAAACTAGACTTCCCCTCAAGGCTTACGCTGCCCAATGCACTTTAACGACAAACATCCTCAAGGGGGGATTTCCACTCGAGGGATTGTTTTCTTGACTCCTTTCTCCCTCATGTTTAGCCCCATTGCTTTTGAGATTTTTTAAGACGGTCGC
>CM064575.1:82789277-83164277 GCA_032716605.1 Paralithodes platypus | reverse complement strand
GCCCTACAATCTCTTTTGTCTCATCAACTCACTTCCTCTTACTAGTGCCCTACAATCTCTTTTGCCTCATCAACTCACTTCCTCTTACTAGTGCCCTACAATCTCTTTTGGCCTCATCAACTCACTTCCTCTTACTAGTGCCCTACAATCTCTTTTGCCTCATCAACTCACTTCCTCTTACTAGTGCCCTACAATCTCTTTTGCCTCATCAACTCACTTCCTCTTACTAGTGCCCTACAATCTCTTTTGCCTCATCAACTCACTTCCTCTTACTAGTGCCCTACAATCTCTTTTGCCTCATCAACTCACTTCCTCTTACTAGTGCCCTACAATCTCTTTTGTCTCATCAACTCACTTCCTCTTACTAGTGCCCTACAATCTCTTTTGCCTCATCAACTCACTTCCTCTTACTAGTGCCCTACAATCTCTTTTGCCTCATCAACTCACTTCCTCTTACTAGTGCCCTACAATCTCTTTTGCCTCATCAACTCACTTCCTCTTACTAGTGCCCTACAATCTCTTTTTAGACGCCGCAATGTTGCATTTCTTTCACTTTTCTATCGCTATTACAACATCAGTTATTTATAACTCTCAGTGCACCCCCTTGCGCGTGTGAGGCACCCACCTTTCAACACAGTTCCACTCCTATTTTGCCCAGCTCTTTAACCCAAGAACTAGCACATTTTCTGTCTTGTTTTACTCAACAAGTGAACTCTGGAACTCTCTTCCTCAATCAATCTTTCCTTCATCCTATGACTTAGACTGTATTAAACTTTGTGTCTTTTGGCTTTGGGGAGACACTCGTCAAAGGCAGTCTGCCTTTTGTCTCCTTCAAACACATAGGACAAACTAATCTTGCAATGAACTTTCCAGGTACTAGTATCAATATTTCAATAAATAATATACATTATGGTATATTATTTATTATTTTATTATTATAACTGTATTATGAATGTAGTTATCTCAGCCATTTTACAGTCTCTTCAATACTTGTGTACGTGTGTTTCTAGTATTGTTATTTACCTGTAATATATCGGTGTGAGTATCCTAGGTTCGAGTCCTTGGAGTACCACATGTATTCATTACTTTCATTGATTTCATTAGTAAGGTTTATTTGTAAATTAATTGGTGGGTTGATGAAAACAAAATATGAAATTATATACACGGTATTTTGAGAGGGATGTTAACGTTTTTGTAGCGAAATATGGTGTTAATTTTGAAAACTTGGCAATAATTTGATGCACAGACATGGCAGTATCATATTTATCTATCAAGAATCGAGAAATCAGATGCTAAGGGATTCAATTTACAATCAGCTGGGAAAAAATACTATAATATCGCACTTCCTACAAGAAAATACTATAATATCGCACTTCCTACAAGCACTTCCTACAAGAAAATACTATAATATCGCACTTCCTACAAGAAAATACTATAATATCGCACTTCCTACAAGAAAATACTATAATATCGCACTTCCTACAAGAAAATACTATAATATCGCACTTCCTACAAGAAAATACTATAATATCGCACTTCCTACAAGAAAATACTATAATATCGCACTTCCTACAAGAAAATACTATAATATCGCACTTCCTACAAGAAAATACTATAATATCGCACTTCCTACAAGAAAATACTATAATATCGCACTCCCTACAAGAAAATACTATAATATCGCACTCCCTACAAGAAAATACTATAATATCGCACTTCCTACAAGAAAATACTATAATATCGCACTTCCTACAAGAATATACTATAATATCGCACTCCCTACAAGAAAATACTATAATATCGCACTTCCTACAAGAAAATACTATAATATCGCACTTCCTACAAGAATATACTATAATATCGCACTTCCTACAAGAAAATACTATAATATCGCACTTCCTACAAGAAAATAGAGCCAGGAAGCATAAATCCGCAATAACACTATATACCTGGAAAGAAAAATATTGTATACCGGTAGTGCAACTATTGCAGGTGACAAGTTTGGGCGGGTATAAAAGGCGCAAGGAAAGGGCGGGAAACTCAGTGCGCCGCCAGAATTCATAGGGGTTACATACGTCGCTGGTCGAGTCTCCTCCTTCACTCAACTTGCATCACATTCTTCAAGTTTCGGCTGATAATCTAAACTGTTTATCTAGGCTATCGTCCCAGGTTCTCGTCAACTTCTTGACATATATTAAGGTATGTGGGTTACCGTTATCAATTTAATATACCATTTCAATTTCAATAATTGTTTTAACTGGTATCAGTTGGTTAATATTTGTGTATAGGCTAGGCCTATTATTATTATTGTGTTTCGATTCAATCAAAATGAGTTGCATCACTAATCAGAGTCAGCTTTGTTATCTCTGCAAGCGGCAATTAGTTAGGCAGTCAGTAGCCAGCCCTTACTCCCACAGGGGGTAGGGAGGATCAGCAAAAGACATAAGGGAGAAAAAAAAAAGTTAACATGAGCACACATATGAAGGTACAAAGGAGTACAAAGGAAATCAAGCAACAACAGATCTAGTGACCCCTCTAGACTGCTTTTCCTCCAAAACACTGAGGATCAAGTGTCCAAATAGTGGTTTAGAGTGGGTAAGGGAAAATTGGAAAGGGAACTACTGCCCTGGAACTAAGGTCAGTGGCAGGATTAGGAAGTTAGCAGGGGACAGATGGGTTAGTAACATAACTCGGTTATAAGTGATCTTTTGTATATCTGGGAAAAAAAGAGTAACGTCTTAGTAATATATATAGGCTACGCAATAATCCTTGATACATCTGAGGGGGGAATAAAATAAAGTTGTTCATTTAGCCAAAAAACGCAGTCAGTCGCGGGTTCGATACAAGATATTTGTCTAGGCGAAATTTAAATTAATCAACGGTGCTGCAGTCGATAACGTCTCGGGGAAGCCCACTCAACAAGTTGACAACTCAATTGTAGAAAAAATCTTAGATTCGTTTGAGTTAAAAAAAATTACCGATAATTTTGCAACCGTTTCCCCGCGTGTAATTAGATTGGTCGATAGTGAAGTACTTACTACAGTTCATATTGTGGATGCCTTTGATGATTTTGAACACTTGAATTAAGTCGCCTCTTAATCTGCGCTGGGTTAAAGGAAATAGATTTAATTCTCCAAGACGCTCCTCGTATGGTTTGTTCTTTAGGCTAGGTATCATTTTGGTAACTCTACGTTGAACTCGTTCTAGCTTGTCTATATCTTTTTGGTAATAAGGGCACCAGGATTGAACACAGTATTCCAGAAGAGGGCGAACTAAGGAATTGTAAAGGTCAAAATATTTCCATTGGTGTGGTGTGAGTTATTTAGCATTATGATAATCAAACAATTAACAAATATAAGAGTATAATCCTTTCACACTGATAAAATACAACATTGAATATACGATTGATTACGATTAAGTGACCACCTACCCCTCGCGTCGCTCAATAAAAAAAAAAAAATGCACTATGCAAACTAATTATTCAAATACAGAGGTTAGTTTTGTCTTCCAATTTCTAACATCAATGTTGGTTTCAGTTGTGTTGGTATTTATGCACCCCCCCCCCCCCCTATCATATTTAATCACAATGTAAAACTTGCAAACTATAATTAAATATAATATAAATATAATATAAATATAATAATCTCTACGGTAGGAAACAGATACAATGAGTAGTTCAGTGCAGTTGCCCCTACCTACCATGCTCCTCCCCTATTCCCCCCCCCCCCCAACACGAACGGAACTATGCAAAGCGCTCCCAATTGCTCCGATCTTGGCTTCAAGGGGACAGTGGTTATAATTGGGTCTATTTATTTACATATTCATCTATTTTTTAGTTTCCTCCCTAGACCTCCATCTAAGTTTTAAAAAAAAAAATCCATTAGATTCCCCTTCTAGATTAATTTGTACATTTGAATCGAACGTCATAAAATCTGAAAACTAATGGGGCTAAACATGAGGAAAAGGGGGACCACAAAAAACGACCCATCTTCCCTTAATCATAACTCCATGTATTATTCAACTCTCCCTAACCTGAATAAAACCGGCTGAGGGTAGCAAGAACACAATATCAAAACTCGTTACACGGAAATGTATCACTAAGTAGCTAATTGATTCATTTTTGGGTGGAATTATTTTTGCTCGGGATTACGGGATACAACTCCCTGTTAGGTAATTGGTATGTGTTGGGGCTTCTTTCTCTTTCTCTCTCTCTCTCTCTCTTTCTCGTTCTTTCCACACACACACTCACTCTCACTCACTCTCTCATAATCAAGAGGCCTAGAACCTCGGGCCTACTGTGTCGGTAGGCTAATATTCCCTTTAGTAAATAATAAACAATTCATAAATTATATCATATTACAGATGTAACACACATACACAGGTTGGCAAACTAAAGACACTATAAAACTATTATACCTTATATTTGTGTCTTTGGAAGTGGTGAAATGGCAAAAACAATGCAAATTATGCAATGCAGTATATTTCTCGGTATTTCTTCTCTTATTCATTCCAGTATTAAAACTTAATTATGTCTGACGCCCTGAGAGAGAGAGAGAGAGAGAGAGAGAGAGAGAGAGAGAGAGAGAGAGAGAGAGAGAGAGAGAGAGAGAGAGAGAGAGAGAGAGAGAAGGGGGGGGGGGAGGTCATGGAGTGCACTGTATCACATGTGAGGCTACACACGTGATCTCTTCCGAGTACTATAGAAAAGATAATAAGACAACGCACTATGTTACAACCGCTTGCACAACTACCTGGTACACTACAATTTACTTATGAGAACGCACAATGAACTAAGTAAATCGAAGACGCTGGTGTGTGTGTTAAATTATATATATATATATATATATATATATATATATATATATATATATATATATATATATATATATATATATATATATATATATATATATATATATATATATATATACCGGTATATATATATATATATATATACAGTATATATGAATAGGAATGAATGTAGAATGCTTGTGAATAATTGAGTGATAACGCGGTCGGTCGGTCGTAAGGAGAGGTGGCCAGGTGCCAGTTGGATGCTAGATAATAGACCGTTAGGCGCCTGGCCCGGGGAGCCAGTCTATCTTGTGAAGGGCCATGCCTGGAAGTAAGGTATTGGGCATTGTGGCGGTAAGCTCCGCTGGCTGCGTGTCTGCTTGCCGAGACCAAACCTCTCCGTGAGGTCTGGGATCTCGGTGTCTTAGCTGGGGACACAAAAATTAACCTAGGTCTCTGGGTCTTCTACTGGGTGACCTAATTTGTTTGTTTTCTTTTTTCTATGAATATCGCGGGTCACGGTGAGGTAGGAGAGGCGACAGGACTTTTGCAGCCGACTGTACACCCACCTCCACAAAAGGATTAATTGAGATAATCTGCAACCTTTAAATGGGTAGACGTCCTTCCTAAGCTGAATAAAATCGTCCAGTAGTTTGCCAGAATATAAATTTAAAAAGACGTCGCCCGTACAGGACTGGTTAATTCACGCTATATCGCTAATTGAGCAACCTCGACACTAGCCTATAGTAACAGATCGGCCAACCTCCGCCGTATTGGTGCCACTGGTGACCGGTGTCAATAGAAGCTATTGACACCAATATAGTCTACCCCTATAGTGGTGATGGGCTGGTCTATCAGAGTGAGAACTGAGCAATCTCTGCCATACCCATAGCTTACTCTGACTGTTCCTTGTACTTACATATTTTCTAGATCTCAAGTGACGGCGTCTCTTCCGTGGATTGACCTCCCAATCTACCAAGATTGGAAGCCAAAGCGTCACATTTTTCCTTTGCCCTTCAACTTTCTCTTCATAATTGCTTAGGGGCACAGGGCCCTGGGTGGGGCTTTGGTTTCCCGGGCGTTTCCGCACCCTCCTCAGCTCCCCGCCATGGAGTAGCTTCGGTCACCCAGGCTTTATTGTGGTCGGCAGGGAGGATTCTGTGGGGGCGCTCGGTTATGGCCTTGGGGCTGTTCGGCCAGGCAGCTTGGGGAACAACAACAACAACCCCTATAGTCTTTATATTTTATTTTTAATTTTGTTTTCTCCCCAGCTGATGTTAAAGTGTTATGTCCCCATCTTGATTACTCGGTGGTTATTACGAACATTTTGTAGCGAAATATGTTAATTAGGAAAACTTGGCAATATCAAGACGTAGAGATATTGCAGCTTCATATTATTCCATTAAATGTCGAGAAATCAGTTTTCGATTTACGATCAGCTGAAAACAGATTATAATACGCCTTTGGCAATGATAGTACAGGATAATACAGTAGTTCAGTCTTTGGATCTCAATTATTCAATATATAATTTGGACCTTGCATCTTATTTTGTTTTCCTAAATTAAGCGTCACTCCACTGTATGATTATTATGATACCAATATAGTGTCCAAAGACGAAGAAGTCCGGTGTCTGGTACAGTTGCCCAAATAAGTGATGTCGTGGCACCAAGTATATTTCAAATTTTCGATCAATAATTGGTATCAGCACTATCTAAGCATTAATTCATCGTTGCGAGTGAGATTTATAAACATGTTCCTATCTTTACACACCCTATTCAACACTTAACAGCCATTAATACAGCACACAGTGAGCAAAACGTAATGACAGTGAAGTCATGAAAATTATGATGTGATTGGCATAACAGAATCTTGGCTCAATACAGAAGATAGAGACTTTTTAGCAGAGTATTCACTTCCCGGTTATGTAATGTTTGAGAACAGCCGAATAAATAAAAATGGAGGTGGCGTTTTATTTTATATCAAAGAAAGTCTTAACCCGACCCTCGTGTCAAAACCTCAAATTGTGAACGTCGACACATCTTTTGTGCTAATAAAGAATAATAAAGGTACAAAAATAATACTTGCGTTAATATACAGACCTCCAGCTCAATCAGTGCAAACTGACCGAGAAATTTACGAACAAATTGCAGATGTAAGTAACTCACAAGATACCGTAATTTTTGGCGACTTTAATTTACCTGTGACCAAGTGGGGCGATACTCTTACTTCACACTCCGGACATGACTTGTATACGAACTTGCAAGAGAGTTCGCTTTATCAATTTGTTCGAACGCCGACCCGTGGTAATAACGTTCTTGACATTGTACTTGCAACAAAAGAAGAATTGATAGAGAATTTGAATGTTGGTGATGAATTCAGTAACAGCGACCATCGTACGATAACTTTCACTTTAAAGTTTACTAGTAACGAACCAAATAGTAGCATCGAAAAAGTCCCTAATTTCAAGAAAGCAAACTTCCATAAACTTAGAGCTATGTTTAAAGAAACTGACTGGAGCTTTTTAATTAACAATAACGACATAAATACATCTTGGAAGTTATTCGAAACCACTTACCTAAAAGCAGTGCAAGACTGCATACCATCGAAAATACGGCGTCCAGGCCATAATAATAAGCCCAAATGGTGGAATAAAGATATTTCAAACTGCCTGCTTGCTAAAAAATTTGCTAATGATAGATTAAAATCCTCACAAAATGACGAAGAACGGGTGAAATTTGTAGAGCTACGACGCAAAGCCAAAAAGTTAATTAAGCAAAGTAAAAAGACCTTAGAGTTACATATTGCGAATCAAAGTAAAACAAAACCCGAAAGAATTCTATAGTTATATCAGAAAGAAAAAAGTAGTTACTTCAACTGTTGGACCGTTAGTCGATGAAAAAGGAGAATACACCAAAGACGAAGTACAAATGAGTAATGCCCTCAATACCTTCTTTGCATCAGTTTTTACAACAGAAGACCTCAGTGATATCCCTACACCATCGCCGATTCAGATTGATAATTCAGATGTTCTAAGCAATATCACCGTTACAGAGAGAGAAGTATTGAATTGTTTAGATAAACTCAAGGTAAATAAAACGCCAGGACCTGATACAATCTCGCCTAGAGTTCTAAAGGAAGCTAAGAATGAGCTCTTCAAACCACTGACATTACTATTCAATAAATCCTTGCAGTCTGGAACTATGCCTGATCAGTGGAAGCTAGCCAACGTAACACCGATATTCAAAAAAGGCAGCAAATCCCTACCCAGTAACTATCGTCCAATTAGCTTAACCTCAGTTGTATGTAAAATGCTAGAAACGGTCATACGAGACAGACTCGTAAATCACTTAGAGGAAAATAACATACTTAAAGATACTCAACACGGCTTTCGTAAAAAACGTTCCTGTTTAACAAACCTCTTAGACTTCTTCCACGATATCCTCAACCTCTACGATGAGAGTAAAGCTGTAGATATTATATACCTTGATTTTCAAAAGGCCTTTGACAAAGTTCCCCACAAACGTTTACTGCTAAAACTAAAAGCGCATGGAATACAAGACGGTGTGTTGAAATGGATAGAAAATTGGCTCAGCAACAGAAAGCAAAGGGTAGTCATAAACGGTAAGGCATCTAAATGGACCAATGTAAGTAGCGGGGTACCCCAGGGATCGGTACTAGGACCAATTCTCTTCTAATTTACATCAACGACATAGATGAGGGTCTCACCTGCACAATCTCAAAATTTGCTGACGATACAAAAATTGCAAATAGCGTACTCTCAAAAGAACAAGTTGACGATATGCAACACAATCTAGATAAATTGTCATGTTGGGCCCAAATTTGGCAAATGAGTTTCAATGCGGATAAATGTAAAGTACTACATGTCGGATACCTAAATGAGAAAGCAAACTATTCGATGAATGGCACTCAGCTTAAGAATGTAAACAGAGAAACTGATCTGGGAGTAACAATATCGAGTAACCTAAAACCGAGTCAACAATGTTCAGAAGTTGTTAAGAAGGCAAACAAAATAATTGGCTTTATAGGCAGGTCATTTGAGCATAAATCCAAAGAAGTTATCCTAACCCTTTACAATTCCTTAGTCCGCCCTCTTCTGGAATACTGCGTTCAATCCTGGTGCCCTTATTACCAAAAAGATATAAACAAGCTAGAACGAGTTCAACGTAGAGTTACCAAAATGATACCTAGCCTAAAGAACAAACCATACGAAGAGCGTCTTAGAGAATTAAATCTATTTCCGTTAACCCAGCGCAGATTAAGAGGCGACTTAATTCAAGTGTTCAAAATCATCAAAGGCATCGACAATATGAACTGTAGTAAGTACTTCACTATCGACCAATCTAATTACACGCGGGGAAACGGTTGCAAAATTATTGGTAAATCTTTTAACTCGCACGAATCTAAGAATTTCTTCTTCAATCGAGTTGTCAACTTGTGGAATGGGCTTCCCCGAGACGTTATAGACTGCAGCACCGTTGATTCATTTAAATTCCGCCTAGACAAATATCTCGCATCAAACCCGCGACTGACTGCGTTTGTAAATGAATAACTTTATCCTCCCCTCAGTTACTAACCCTTATGTCCCCTACTAACTTCCTAGTCCTGCCACGTTAGTGGCAGGGCAGTAGTTCCCTTTCCAATGTTCCCTTACCCACTCTAAACCACTGTTTGGACACTTGATCCTCAGTGTTTTGGAGGACAAGCAGCCTAGAAGGGTCACTAGATCTGTTGTTGCTTGATTTCCTTTGTACTCCTTTGTACTCGATTGGGGTCAGTGTGTGTAAACCTGGCTATATACGCAGTAGAGACCACGTGACTCCTCCAGTATGATGACGTCTGTATACCTTTTGTGTTGTTTTATTTCTAAATTTTAGTTTGCTAGATAGGTTTTTCCACATAGTGATTTTGATTAGTTCTTTTGTCTATATATTTCGTCGTCCCTGTTTTGTGGTTTGTATATTTTGCAAGTTTTACATTATACTAAACACTACTCGTCTCAATATGCTTCGGGAGATCATTGTAGAGTTTAGAAAATTAATTATCGAAGGGTTTTATTTGTTATATTTATATACCAGTACTGTAGCCTACATGTTTTTTCAAAGTTTGTAAAAAACAAAGTTCTTTAGGACCCCTTCAAGCAAGAACATAAATATATAAATGGTACTTTTCAACAAGATACAGCGGCGTTATTACTTTATCATTTTCATTGCAGGTTCACTATCGCTCGCCAGGAAGAACATGATACCTGAATTTGGTGAAACCGAAACTTCTTATAATTATGACGCTAAACGAATGGGATGAAACCTCTTGAAATCGCTTAACTAATGAGGCGAAACTGGGGATGGGGTGGGAAAAAAATCGGAAGGATACAGTTATCATAAGCTTCGTTAGACACTCCAAATTACGTTGTATTAAGGAGAACTTTTAAATTATTTGTTTATATATATATATATATATATATATATATATATATATATATATATATAATTTACCGGTAGTTATGTATTCAGGTATGTTAGTTTCCTCCCTAGACCTCTATCATGCCTTTAAAAATACCCCCCCCCCCCCCCCCCAAGATCTATCCCACTTGCAGATAAATGTGTGCATTATTCGGTTGAAAAATGCCCTGGCCGAAGACCGATTTCTCCTAAATTGCAGGTTCGCTAGCACTCACTCACCAGGAAAACAAATCGACACCCAAATGGAACAAAATGTCTTAAAATATCAAAACCTATGGGACTAAACATGCGGGAGAAGGGGCCCAGAAACTCCCCCCTAGACACGGACAAACCACATATTTGGATACAATACATGTCAGTGCTGCAGTAAGATACTAGTAGGCCTACAATCATTGTGAACGTCAAGTCACAAGTGCTTGGCCATGTACAAAAATGACCTGTTTACTCATTACAAGATAACCTCGATAACAGATTCCACCAGTATGTAGCACGTGTTTAGTGTGTGTGTGTGTTAAAGTAAACCTTATTAATTTTGTTCTCTTATACAGGTATTAGATTAGGTCATACAATTAATGCTGTTTAAGAGCAGTATTAAACATTACAAATTTAACACGTCATTATGGTATTTTTCTGTACATTTATAAATCAAACTTAAATTAAGGTATGACATTATGCGAATTAAAACGGTGTAAACGGTACATACAAAATAGTCAGATTCTATAGCCTATTCACCAAGCCAGAACCTAGTGCCTAAGAGCTGTCTAAATTAAGAAATATTCTGCTTGGGTGCTACAACCTCGTGTAAATTGTAAAGCAACATCTCTTCACAATTTCAACTTAATAATCTACGGTATGCATAAATTTTGTTTAATTGTATTAGTAATGACTTACAATGAGGATTAATTTTTGAAGAAGTCGATATACGTTGTTTCGTCATTAGTCGAACCACAAGCATACGAATATATCGAGTATATCTACAATACAACGGATAGGCTATACTGGGTGTATTATCTATTATGAAGCACTATATAATGTACTACCATATGTGTATTACTAAAACTGAAAGAAATTCCAAATAATTATTAAAGGAATACGAGAGAACAAGGGAGTAAAAGACACGTTGTGTTTACTGCTGTCTCGCTGCTTCATAAAGTGAGGAATATTAATGTTTGGTAACTAAAATTACTCCTATTCCACAACCAAACTACTGCTCGACACTGTTTGCGTCGGCCAATCAGGAACGTTCTTTCATTTACGTCAAA
The DNA here is from genome assembly GCA_032716605.1 of Paralithodes platypus. Classification (NCBI taxonomy): domain Eukaryota; kingdom Metazoa; phylum Arthropoda; class Malacostraca; order Decapoda; family Lithodidae; genus Paralithodes; species Paralithodes platypus. Next base: position 83,152,741 of record CM064575.1, on the reverse strand, counting down.
TATTTAGCTTATTAAGTAAACAGGGTCTAGTTAATAGACAACTATAGCCTATATTTATGTACCGGTAACATTATTTGTCATGCTGCAATGTACACTGTATTCCCAAATACATCAGTAGGTTAATGTAAACTTAATTTTGGTTCTGTAAAATATCGTTTGCATACTTAACCAACGCAAATTTATAATTTCGGCAATTTTCACGAAGACACTACCGGCGTTATTAATTGCTTTATTTTCAGGCCAAACTTCCAGAATGCACTGTATACCAATATAGGGCCTAATACATACAAATCCTGTTGGGATTCAACCAATCGTGTAGGCTATCCCACGGCACTAATGGGGGCTGTGTCTTAAAATCGTTGGATAATGGGTAAATATTAAAATGCAATTATCCTTGGTATAAAAGAACGGCTAGGATGTAGTGAGCAGGCGTACCCCCATCTTTGTTTACATTACGCGTAGTGGCGTCGGACCTTTCCCATCATGTTCCCGTCTATTTTATTTTAACCTAACCTAACCTAACCTAACCTAACCTAACCTAACCTAACCTAACCTAGTATTCATGTAGTAATGACAGGGGGCAAATAGCAGAAAATATAGCGTCGAAATAGACGGGAACGTAAGTGCGACCGCGGCGATCGCCCTATGTAAACAATGACACCGTACGCCCGAACTCTACCTACATCCATCCCAAAAGAACTACCAGTATACAGTATACAAGAACAAATAATAACATTAATAAATAACGCAAAAATCATTATCGGTTAAAAAAATCACCTTACCTAAAATTAAAATGACGCCATCATATTGAAGGAGTTTACTATTCCCTCGTTCTTCCTTAAAATGCTTTGTAAACATTAATTCAAAATAAGAGTACATAGCTAGTCCTACATACAATTTTCCAAAATAGATTTTTAAAAGCTTGCACCGGTACGGAATACGCTAATTTCAGCAGCCTAAGCTTGCCATTAAACTACAATTTTGTCTTTATATAGGCTATACAATAAAAAGACTAATTATATGACCTAGGTTTCGTTTGACACTATACCATTTAAGCCTTGAACGTATACCAGTAGCCTACTTTGTTTTAAACCTGGCGGAGAAATGTGTGGATAAAATTTAAGACAACCCGGATACGAGATCCATCGATAATTACCAGTTCTAGAAGTTTCATGGACGATACTTTGTTGGTGTACATGTAATTACCGTCGCAAATTCACTATAAGTGAAATACGAGAAACTGTTGGATTGTTCACCCATAAACAGGGAATGTGAGCTGGGTTTAGACCATAGCGCACCCATAAACAGGGAACGTGAGCTGGGTTTAGACCGTCAGTTAGGTTAGGTTAGGTTAGGCTAATGTTGAAAATACTAAAATGCGACGGTCCTCGGTATTAAACAACACTGTATATCAAAGAAAACAAAAAATAACTAGTAAAAAGGCTGTCCGGGGTCTCTTCAATTTTTACCAAATGTGTCCCTTACCTAACCAATTAAACCAGTTGATGTATCGATTATTAATGGGTAAATAATAGACTGCAAGCCTATGTATGTCTCAACATATTAATGCTAAGTTTTCATAATAGGCAAGCCCACTGATAGCATGTAAAACAATTGTTGTCCGATTAATTTGATGTGGGTCAAACCGGACATTCCAATAACCTTGACAGGGCCCTTCAGGCTTCATGTTCTACTTATTGATTTTGGATGGCCTCATTGAGCAAATATAAACAACGGAATTACGTCAACAAGCTTCCTGGCTCATTTTAAGCCATTTTGACTAAGCAGACTAGCACATAATCCGCATTTGTGGGCTCGCCGATTAACAAAATAGCCTATAAAGCCGTAAACACGTTGCCATCTTTATTGCTCAGCTACTACGATGATTTCGTTGATAAATAGGCCTATGTTAATTATGAAAACATGGTAATAATAGCCTAATACCGTAGAGACATACCGGTAAGTTTCATATTTTTCCACCAAGTATAAAAAAAATAATTTGCCATCAGCTAGACTGCTAGAGGGGGAAAATCTAGGGTTTTGCCCATACATACTTCGGCTACGCCACCGCTACGGCATGCTCGCGAGAGAAATGACAGATGAAAGGTCTTGAGCATAATATCCTATTATATGTTTTACAGGCATAAATACCGTAATATGTTACACGTGGCTACAAGTATACAACACCAAGCATACATACAATTCTCAACTTCCTACGATATTGGTACGAATTCATAGTAAACGAGAAAAACACCTGCAATCAAAACAAACTTTGAAATTCTCACCTCGAGAGCTCCCCCGAGGTATTTATCCTTTCATTTACCCCACAAATAGTTTACCAGACATCTTTACTCAACCACACCACCTTCCCTGGCATTAGACCTTTCACTTCCACAACGACCTTAAGTTAGCTAGTACTTATTAAGGAGGTATATTTGTACTTACCTAATGTAAACACTCGTCGACGTCTTCAACACGCGTGGTCTGACAGGAGAGTGACGCGAGCTTCTGCGCATTCAGCCTGCGCAACTCTTATCAACTTTTACAATATTGGCTGAATTAATTCTATGTTAATTTAGAAGGCTTATATATTTTATACATAATGTATACATATATACATATAATTCATTGAAATTCTTGACGTATAAATGAAGGTCTGTGTATATGTTTAGCAGTCTATTGGTGGTTTGAAGTCAAATACAGCCTTCCGAACACCAGTATACCAAATACCCCATCAGATTCGACCAATTTAATTCGATCTTGTCCAAAGAATTGTATCAACTTCGGATGAGGACAATAATTATATATCCCACTGTGAAATCTATTTAACCTAAGTAAAACTAGCTGTCGAGATTGCTGGAATATGAAGTACAGCCGTGAGCACCCATAAAGTTGCACCCATTTGAATTGTTGAATGTTCTATAGTATTTGGGATAACATAAAGCAATAAGTATCCCGGACTGAATCGAATTGCATTAATAATTTTAAGTTTCGAAGGTTCGTTTAACCAGTTCGATGAGTTCTATTGAGTTAGCTTAGTGTCAAGCTGATAGTCTCTGAAGTTCCATTTTAACTAAAAAGCATTATGAGAGGTTACAGTATTAAATGTAATGTTCCTGAAAGAAAGGTACAGGGTCTCAATCACGTAAACAAGTATACAAATGTAATTATAGTGCGGTTAGCCAATACCGTGACTTTATTGTGAAGTATCATGAAAGTTGAACTAGCCTCTGCCCGTTTGTAATTAATTGTCTGTTTATCTAATTCTCTCAGTGCAGTTGGTTGTGTAGGCTACAGCCGCGGTCATTAATGCTCATGCATACATTTTCAAAGCTGTTTCGAGTTGAACCGAAAATCTCCATTAAATCTTTACCGGAGAAGGTGAGTTGATGAGACGAAATTCTTTTGACTCTACCTTTCGAGAAGTGCGTTATGGGTGGAGCCTCCTCACACATGTGAACAGTACTAAGATACATGGGGCGTCACAGTACCCCTATTTTAGAAGTTCGATATTCAGAAGTCGTCATTATCCAGGTGGACAGGTCATCCCGGCCCTAGCCTCTTTGGACACTTCACAGCGGCCCCCACTTAGAAAGATTAAGTTGGTGAGCAAGCTTAGGATAATTACTATAGTCCGCTCATTCTAGGTTGGGCAGAAATCGTAACCTCTAACCTCTGTAACTCAAAAAGGGCTAGAGCAAATGAGCTGTCAATTTCCACACCTATTCTCTAGCCAAAACTTCCTATTTGGTAGAAATATTAGCTCGATTACTCGTCCTTTTTAGCTATGAGAGGTTACGATTTCTGCCTAACCTAGGCTACATGAACAGACTATAGCCTAATGACAATAGTGATTAGTGCCTACTGCCTATATTTTGTTATTTTGATTACTCCGTTATTACGATTTTGTAACGAAATGTGATTAATTGCGAAAACTGGGCATTAATATTTGTCAGAGATATGGTAGAGAATCTATTCAGATGTTTATCATGTGCTGCATTTATTATGCGATGCGTAGGAACCTGCGAGTGCGATAAACATCAAACGTGATGAACAAATATTATTAACATAATAGGCTATTTGCAAGAACTGCGATAATGGTGACAATACTGATAATAGCGGTTATTGAGGAGTATAATGATGCGGAATATTATAACTTATCATGGACATTTGTTTTATTCGTGTAGTCTATTGCGCATTGCCATTGACCTGTTTACACTGCAGTACGGTATGGGAGGCTAGGCTATGTGGCAATGCAGTGGGGAGCGCTTGGATAACGTCGCAATGTTACAAAGAGTGACTGTTTGATAGGTTGCTGCAAGAGTGGTGACGATGGTGACTGTAATGCTGTCTGCCCACGGTCAAGGGTTACGGGTTTGTGGCTGGTCATGGAGCATGTATGTAGCAGGCTTTAACCTTTGCATTATTAGATGACGCGGGTTTCTGTGTTCGTGTTTTTTTTTTTTTTTTTTTTTTTTTTTTTCCCATTAGGCTAGTCGATTTTATTTAGTTTATGAAGTACTTAAGAGAGCCAAAGGGTTAATTGAGATATTTCGTGAGATATTGCCTGCATGTGGTTACGCTACCAAAGCTATGCACGGCCAGTGGGTCAATAGAAAATCCTTACACTTAAATGCCTTATTATTTGCGTGGCCATTATAGGCTACAGTATTGTAACCTAATGTGTGTGTGTAAGTAGTGATTGTGATTTTGTATTTACAAGTGTGTGTTTGTGTTAACCCGTACAGTACCAGGGACGTTCCTTTAATCATATTCTGGCAACTACTAGACGATTTTATTCCGGTTAGGAAGGACCTCTAGCAATTATAAGGCTTCAAACTATCTCAACCAACTTTTTTTAACAACCACAGATCCTTCCTAAGCTGTATCATATCGTCTAAATATAGCTAGAATACAATGTAACACACGTCGCTGCTACTCAAAGGGTTAATGGTATTTGTACACATTCATGGTACTTACCCGTGTGTGTTTGTTTGTATGTATGTATGTGTGTGTGTGTGTGTGTGTTGACGTTTGAGATACGTTTCTGCAATAGTAGTGAAGCATTGCGTGTCAAATGTAAAAGGCTTGTCGATGGTCATGGTGAGTGTGTAAGACTTGGTGTTCGTCTATGTCACCCCTTCGTCAAAAGTCCCTCCCTAACTCCCATCATTAAACTCCTGACAATTGAGTGCATAGAAGCGTGAGTTGGGTTGAAGGTCGGTTTGTCTAAGAGTGTTTTCACCTACAGTAAATTCGCTCACAGACCCTACACGGTAACAGTGAACACATAATATTGTAACCCAAATGGTACACATAATAGTGCTTTAATCGTTTATGTTTTAATTTGCATAGATAAACCAAAGAACACTGTTTAGCCTATGTGTACCTTTATTTGTCACGATGTAGCGTCGGTTTCACATGAACACTTTTTCCTTCAACATGTTTTCTCTTCAACACTGTCCTGACAACTTAGGTGAAACACTTGTAAAATAGTTCGGGATGGATGTAGTTACCGGGTGTACCACTACCGACATACAACATAAATCATCTATAAATACTTATAATAAAATAAATATTTATAAATCTATAATACTAGGTTAGGTTAGGTTAGGTTAGGTTGTTTGGTTAGGGTAATGTATTTTTGTATCCATAGGCAGTCAAAATAGACGGGAACAGATGGCGAGCGTCCGCGTAGTGTAAACAAGACGGGCTGTACACCCGTAACTACATTCTTGCCAATAGTTCCCCCTTAACTATGCCCACATATTTATTTTTGTCTGTGTATGAAGGAGACAAAGGCTTGTAACGAGTGTCTCCCCCAAAGCCAAAAGAGTGACAGAGCCAATTTCAAGGGACGTTGGGGTCAAAATGCCTGGACACACGAAGTTTAAAGAAGTTAAGTTATAGGATGAAGTTATAGGATTGATAGAGGGAGAGAGTTCCAAAGTTCACTTGTTGAGTGAAATAAACACTGAGAAACTTGGCTAATTCTTGGGTTGGAGAGCTGGACAGAGTAAATTAGGAGATCTAAAGGCGGTGTCACACGAGCCATTTTTCCGTCAATTTTTACGAGCAATTGTAGTCCGACAGCTTCAAAATAAAAGTTCCGCAAGAAATAAAGATAATATTCAAGGACAGTAGTGCGACGTTATGAGAAACAATTTATTAGGGAAAATAGGCACCAATAGATTCGTCATATGTTTCTCCATATAGTCCGCATGGAGGATTTTCGTTATCAACAAATTGAAAAATACCCACTTCACAGACAAATACACCAAAAATCTAAGTCAAAGCGGGGGTGTGGGGGCGGCAGCCCCCACCTATAATACTAGGTTAGGTTAGGTAAGGTTGTTAGGTTAGGCTAATGTCCTTTCAAAGGGGTATATGCTAGTAAACACTAGGATACCCTACACCCAGTCAGAGGTAAGAAGAAGAAGAAGAGTCCTGCAGTAGTCTCCTTGAATGTTACCGAGAAAAAAATTGCTCATCGAAAATTCCCGGAAAAAGCGTTCGTACAACACCGGCTTAATTTAAGCAGTCACACGGGCGTTTTTTCCGGCAATTTTCGATGAGCAAGTTTGTTCGTGTCATATTTTGAGGCTCTTTCGTATTGGAATCGTAAACTAGACTGCAGGCAGGTTAGGTTAGGTGACTGAATTCTGATAAAACTTTAATATTGAAGCTGCCAGACCAAAATTGCCCGAAAAACATTGACGGAAGACGCGCTCGTGTGACACCGCCTAGCCTAGACTGACCTAAACTCCATCATAAACTTATTCTAACTTAACACAATTGTTACTTCTGTTTTGCTGGATTTGCCGGACCAACAACTAAAAAAACAGCAAGTCTTAAGGGGATAGTGGCCAGTTTTTTTAGCTATTAATTCGTGTATTCATTTATGTTTAAGTTTCCTCGCTAGACCTCCATCAAGCTTTAAAAACATACCCCCTCCCCCCTTCAAGATAAATGTGTACATTTGTCGATAGAAAAAATTTCCGGCCGAAGGCCGGTTCCTCTTAAAATTACAAGCTCGCTATCGATCGCCAGTAAAAAATAGACACCTAAATGGCACGAAAGGTCTTGAAATTGACAACGAAATGGGGCGAAAGGTATTAAAATCGCCAAACTAAAGGAAGGAACGTCTTAACATCTCAAAACTAATATGCTAAACACGGGGAGAAGGAGGTCCATAAAATGCGAGTAGTACCCCCTTAATCCGGTGTCACACGAGCTCTTGTGGCAATTTTCAACCAGTATTATTTTCTAGCAATTTTACGGAACTCTTTTACAGTGATGGTAGATTATTTTAGATGGCTAAATTGACCACTTACGAGGTTCGGTCTGTAAGGAAGTTGGAGCCGTAAACATCGATAATAAGCAGAATACAAACATTATATGAGTTTGTGATGAATAGAAAATTGGCTGAATGTGATTTAATATATTTGTATGTGCACTACAACCGTATTTTAGCCGGTAATTCTGCTAAACATTGACGTCTACGGCTCCAACTTCCTTATAGCCCCTACTCGCAAGTGGTCAATTCTAAGAAGGCATAAGTTTTGATGCTGCCAAACTAAAATTGCCCGTAAATAGCGACCATGTGACACCGCCTTGGCATAGCGGTATATTGCGCATAAACCCTAAGTCACATTCAATACATAGCCTATATTAAAAAAAAAAAAAAAAAAAAATATATATATATATATATATATATATAGAAATAAATCCGTCGCGTCACAATCCAAGAGATAGAAACGCAGACTCGAGCCAGTTTCACACGAGCACTTTTTCCGGTATTGTTTTGGAGCAATTTTCGGCTGGTAACTTGAGAATTAAACGTTTATTAGTGTTAAGCCACCAAACCTATACTAATTTCAGTCTAGTTCCCGATACTAATGTAGAAAAACAAAATAAAAATAACGAAAAATAACCAAAGTATTGCGAGAAAATAAATTGCTTTTAGAAAATTGCCGGAAAAGGTGATCTTGTGACATTGCCTTCTGCCGAGTCATCACCTCCAGTGCAACAACATATGTAAATAGTACGGTCGAGGTTAATAAGTGTTGTCAGATATTTCACAAAGTTTGGGACACTGACTAATACTCTGAGGGATAGGCACTTTTCCCAGTAACTATAAAGGTACCAATAACACTTGTTGAACGAAAACCACTGGAATCTATGACAACACTTAATACCCCGATTGTACGTAGTAATGTTATGTGTCACTATAAGTCTTATTTTGTTTTCTAGTTGATAGTCAATTGAAACCCTTATCCATACTTAGTGGAAATATATGAAACTACTATGTCTCTGCGTCATATATATATATATATATATATATATATATATATATATATATATATATATATATATATATATATATATATATATACCAAACATTTATTAATAACAACACATTTCGGTACAAAATCTCCATAATATACCAGGAATCATGATGAGGACATGACAATTTACCCTCAGCTGAAACTAAACTGACTTATACCAACAGCATTATATAGTCCTTATCAGTATGTAAATAGTATGTAGAAATGTTATGTGTGATACCGGATATAGAATATCTCCTGAATTAACCCTATTTTGTCTTGTTTCGACCCATTAGTTTGCGAGCGATAGCGAGGCCTTCCCGAGGGTTAAGTGCCCCATTAATTACTCCTTCCATTCGTCTATACATTAGGCTATCCTAGCACAGTTGGAATGTTTGTCGCCTACATGCTCAGATTAATATGCAGGATTCGAAACTGCATAATAAATCGTAGGCTTGTGCATAATTCTTTAATTGTCTTGATAGCGTAATGCACAAATGCGCGGAACTTCGGTGTGAGTATCCTAGGTTCGAGTCCTTGGAGTGCCACATGTATTCGTTGATTTCATTAATTGAGTTTAGAAATAAAGTTGGTTGGTGAAAACATATGATTAAAAAGAATTCAGCCGAGACAATATGCTATCGAAAAATGTACACATTTATCATAAAGGGGGGACCCCTTGTTTGGGTATTATTTGTTTTAGTTTGAAGGAAGTCTGGGAAGGCATCTTTGTTAAGGCAGTGTCACACGAGCGCATTTTTTGGGAATTTGTTAAGGTCAAATATGGTCTGGCAACTTAAAAATATAAGTTTACCATAATTCAGCCAGCTAACTTAATCTACCCTCGGTCTAGTTTTTAACGCCAATGGAAACTAACCCCAAAATATTGCCAACAAAAACTTGCTCATTGTAAATTGCCGGAAAAACCGTTCGTGTGATATCGCCTTTAGCCTAGGGGACAAACTACTGTATACCCATTGCTCAAAATTATCAAAAGGAAACCAAATCCTCGACAATAATTAAACAAAATATCCTAATAAAATGTATCTACTAGAAGAGACAGAGAAAGGGGCGAGGGAACACGAAAGTGGTTCCGGACCCTAAGAATTGAGACTGTAAAATAATGTTGTTTCTATTCGGGCTCTGTCTCGGGTCGGCCACCCCCAGCTATGGGGTATGTGCCTGGGTACATACATACATACATACATACATACATACAGTATATCCTAATAACCCCCAAGACGTCACACCAGAAATTTCTGAACAAAATTCTGAAAAAGCACCTGTTTGACTTTGAATTTGGGCCTTTAAACAAGGAACAGTGAACCAATAAATAAATCAATAAATACAATAATAATGAATGAAGATAATAACAATACTACAACTACTACTACTTTTGTCTTTGATTTGTATATTAATACAGTACATTCATTATATTTTACAAACCTCAGATATTACTCTATTTCTACTATTCTACTATATTACTACTCTACTACTACTACTACTACCACTACTATTACTACTACTACTACTACTACTACTGTTTATAATAATATCAATGGGTAAACAAATGAGTAAATTAAAGTGTGAATAAACTGTGCTTGCCTAAATGAGTCCGCAAGTATTTCTCTGCTAAATATATACCGCGAGTCGTAGGGAGAGGGGAAGGGAGGAGGGCGATGGGGAGGGGGGGAAGAGGGGGGATTATAAGTGTCAGTGCACTCTCGGTATAGCCAATCTGAGGGGGGCGTTGACCCCTCCCTCTACGAGATACTAATGTAACAGAATACTTACATACGACGCTTCGTCAAAATCCATGTTTTATTTAGAGATTCTATGCCATCCCACCCAGACACGCTGGAGTAATCACAACATATCTGTGGCACAATTGTTTCTGGATATTGGCCATTAGTGTTGTGCTGTACTAATTGCGGTCATTGACCCCTTCAGTACCGATGACGTGACTGACGTCCTTTTCATCATATGCTGGACACTATTAGACGATTTTATTCAGCTTAAAAAAGGATCTGTAGTAGCTCAAAGGATTAAATTAAATTGTCTGTAGCCTTTCTAATTGATAGAGGTTTTTCCTAATATGAATGAAATAATCTAATAGTGGCCATAATACAATGAAAATGACGTATCGGTACAGAAGGGGTTAATGTTGATACATACATTTTACAATTAGAGTTGGTTTTCATATGACTAAATTACTATACTCTGTTTCATTTCATCTGACGGTGAATTGAATCCCTCGACAACAGATTTCTCAGTAACTAAAGGAATAATTAGAAACTTCTATGTTTGTTTCATATTAGTACCAAGTTTGCATTATTAACAACACATTTTGCTACAAAATCTTCAAAATAACTGAGTAATCTTGATGGGAACTTTGCAATTTACCGTAAATTGAAAAGACACAGACTATAACTTTACCTGTTTGTGTTTACAGAAGTGGTGTTGACGATGTTGGCGAGGGTGGAGAGCGTGGTGGTGGTGACGGTGGTGGTGTTGGCGGTGCTAGCCCCAACTGCTCTAGGAGCTAGTGTGGTGAGTACGGTCATCACAGCCAATCTATAACGGTGGCTCATTCCGGATTGGCAAGTAGGTGTGCACAGTAATTAATGTTTGTGCAGTGGTCAGGTCAGGTGAAGGTGTTGAGGTGTGGGGCCTGCCCACCCTCAACTAATTATGTATCCCACGACAAACGATTATTGCCAAATAGAGCTATTTTTTCCCTTTTTATCCTCTTTAACCCTAATCTTCTTCGCTCTTCCCACAAGTGAGGGCCGTGTTTAGCCTATAGATTGTTAGATAATGGGTAAATATTAATTTCCTGCAGTCCTTGTTGTAGAAAAACACCGTATATCAAAGAAAATAAATTAATATATATATATATATATATATATTGCATGTGTTAACACTCTTGGCTGTCACACGGTAAAAAAGTACCCCAATGTTTCTGATACTAATATGCAACACTAAGGGTTGGTATTAATCCAGCTGACTCAGACTTTAGACACACAGTCCTACTACATGGCAATAAACATATATGGCAGACTTGATGAACTTGTTAGATGCCCTAATCTCCGAAGTGATGGCCATGCATTACACTTTATTATGTATGCCAAAATGATGGTCCACATTTAAATGTATATACATACAAAATGAGTTTGTATACAAGGATCTATTCATTAAAAATTACCATAAATTTTAAATAGGCAGGAAAGTTAGTATTTCATGTTAAAAGTATCAATATTAATAAGAGGTGTGTGTGTGTGTGTGTGTGTGTGTGTGTGTGTGTGTGTGTGTGTGTGTGTGTGTGTGTGTGTGTAACACTCGATAAGCTACTTAGTTATATTTGTGCAGGATACCAAGAATCAGTTGATATTGCCAATTCACGTTAGCTTTTATCAAAATTGCATGATCATACCTCATCATAAACCATTTATTTCAGTGTCATATTGTACACATTACTCTTTAAGATTGTTGTGTAAACATCCTCGAATATTTGCTATTATGAACAGTTGAAGGGCGTATTTATATATGCCATAAGTAAATGTGTATTAAATTGTGAAACTTGCAAAATAAACAAACTAAAACTGGGACGACACAAGATAAATGCAAAATAACTAATCAAAATCGCTATGTGGAAATAATACTCAATAAAATAAAATGTTGAAATCAAGGAACATAATCCACCACATAGGGTATACTGTACATCACAACATGAGCAAGTTAATCTGGTTCCCAAGCAAACTAATCGCACATATAACAACGCACTATCGTCACGTTAAAGGAATTAGTCAAAATAAGCTTAAGGGGAGGTTTTTAGCTTGGTCCCTAGATATCCTTCAAGCTTAAGATTACACCCCCTTGAGCCCCTTTCAAGATAAATTTGTACATTTTTTGGTAGAAAAATGTCCCAACTGAAAGCCGGTTCCTCTTAAATTACGGGCCCGCTATCGCTCGCCAGGATAAAATAGACACCTAAATGGCACGAAAGGTCTTAACATTGACAGAAATGGGTTGAAAGTTCTTAAAATCGTAAAAATAATGGGGCAAACGTCTTAAGATTAGAAAAACAATGGGGCAAAACATGAGGGAGAAAGGAGTCAAGAAAAAAATCCCTCAAGTGGAAATCTCCCCTTAACTGAATTCTGTAACATGTAATTTTACGTGTATGTGCTCTCTCTCTCTCTCTTTCTCGTTGTTTGCCATTGATTCTCGTGCCTTTCTTCTGCAGGTATGGCATCCAATAATACAGAATGTCTTTGCGTAAACACCCTATTCAAATTAATAGAATCAAGCCGAGAATCCTATGAAAAACATCAATCCACATTCTGGATTGTCGAAATTTACTGCGAAAACGCCATTTCGGACTCACAAAAGGTATATAATCCAGTCCAATGGTTGAACAATGGAAACCGCCGTATCCAGATTATAGGCCTCGAATCCTTCATAAATTCGAAATATGTCCAATTACGCTCGTTAATTCTGATACATTGTGAAGCCTCGAACAAATTAAATGAAACCCAAAGATCGGGTAGTAGTTTATAAGGAGTTTCAATTCAACCCGAAACTGCTTGTACAATGTATGTATAGGCTAAACATTAATGATCGCGACTGTAAGTTTGGCCAAATAAGTTTTGTCGCCGCTTGCATTACGTTTTGTTTGCCGTGTGCTGTATTAATGTCTGTCAGATGTTGAATAAGGTGTGTAAAGATAGAAACATGTTTGTATATCTCACTCGAAACGATGAATTAATGCTTAGATAGTGCTGATACCAATTATTGTCGAAATATACTTAGTGCCGCGACATCACTTATTTGGGCAACTGTACAATCGTAGACAAGAATATATGGCAAAGTTTAGAGGCACCATTATGCTACACTTACGAATTAATTGGAGTAACGGCTCGAGTCACAAATACGGTATCATATTGCTGTTTTTCACTAATTAATGTCCACCGTCCTTCTTTTGTCGTTATGTGTTAAAGTATTTATGACCACGATTGTACACGTTAATCCCTATTACAAACTTCGAACCCGGCGTATATAATATTATGATGCACATTTCGAAGCTTGCAATGCGGTGTAAAGTATATTTGATTCGAACAATAATCTTTATATAACTAGAGGGGCACTTGGTAGAACGCACACCTCCGCCTACGCTCACTGGTTCTTTCTTTACTATTAATATCATAGGCCTAAGTTTTCTTCTGGGTCTGGACTTCAGGATATGATCCTTCTTCCTTGGCCCATATCCTATCTGCCCACCAAAGTTAGTGAAAATCGATTCATGCACACCAATTTTCGTGAAAATCGGTTCATAACCTTGTGAGATGTTTTTACAGACAGACAAACGCACGGAGGGGAAAACATAATTTCCATCCAACTTCGTTGGCAGAGGTAATGTACAGTACAGTACCCACATATACAGAGACTACAGAGACTCGCACATACAACCACGGTCAGTAAAGCTGATACATAGGCCTACATATTCGAAGCTGTCTGGGGTTGAATTGAAGCTTATTATTTATCTATCTGATATTTGGATTTAAGACGTTCCAATTACATTTTATGAGGCTTCAAAATGTATCACAATGACTGCCCGTGACTGTACAGCCACTGACACATCCACACAGACAGGGGTAGTGATAGATCTGGGTACACTCCAAGTAGGCTACCCGGTACAGCTACACGTGTTCCCCCTCCTAACACCACCACCAGCTTCGACACTACAACCTTTCAGTCCGGGGTCTACGCGGCTTAGATATGGTGCGATTTCTGTGTGAAGGCTGGCTTATGAAACTCAGCCATTACCGGTGACGTATTTGTCATTATATCCTGGCAACATTTCGATGTTATTAAGCTTAGGAAGGCCCTCTAACTATTCAAAGGCTACAAACTCTCAATTAATCCTTGTAGCTACCGCAGATCCTTCCTAAGCTGAATTAATGTGTCTAATAGTTACCGGAATATAATGAAAACTTCACCAGTAAAACATTGGTTAAAACGAAGTCCCTTTTTTTTTTAGCCAGTATTATTAATATACAAAGTTAGTTGGTAAATCTACAGTTATACTACCCCTCCCCCACTACCCCCCCCCCCCTTCAAAACACGCCTTTTAGCATGTTTTTGGATGGTTCAGCAGACACGGAAACTAGAAAAAAAGGTATTTTGATACAAATTTATCACCAACCAGATACGAGTTTTTCAGGTAATTTGTTTTTGTTTTTATTTTTTATTTGATATACAGTGTTGCTTAATACCGAGGACCGTCGCATTTTAGTATTTTTAACATTAGCCTAACCTAACCGAAAACTAACCTGTCTCGCTGAAGGTCTAAACCCAGCTCAAGTTCCCTGTTTATGGGTGCGCGACGGTCTAAGCCCAGCTCACGTTCCCTGTTTATGGGTTCGCGAAGGTTTGTAATACTTCAATGTATCTATTTCAAGTCAAATATACATTTCCGCGCATCATCAAACCATACTAAGTCTACTACTAATAATATTAACCTATTAGTACCAACAGAATAGCGACAAAATAGGGGTAGTATAACTGTAGATTTATCAGTTAGTTATTCTCCATAGGTCTCATTATACCCCTGGAAGTGTGTAAATGACCAAGACAATGCAACTTCAGGTCAGGTGAAGGTCTTTACAGCGGCACCTTGTATCGACTTTCCGAAGTTTTGAGAGGAGAAAGAGTGGAATGTTGGAGATAGAGGAAGCTATTGGAGTGGCTTTGTTGTGCGTGTGTGTTAGTCTGCATACGGCACATTTTCCTGCATTCCCTCTCACACTTAACTCAGTCTTGAAACAACATTGGTCCAGTTTGCCACCCTGTCCCTGTGTGTGTGCGGCTGGCTGGGCCTCTCTTCAAAGGAAAATACAGTTCATAGTCAAAACCATTATTTCACAGAGTACCTTCCCAATAAACTGTGATTTTAAGTGGCTATCACACTGCAACATATATCCGAAAAAATAAGTGAAAGACCGTAGACTATGACGTTCGTAAACCTTATTCAATATAACAGTTTCTTCTTTGTATTATACCTCTAAATTACGGTAATCAAAATAGAAGAGAACGTGATTGCGAGCATACGAGTAATGTAAACAAAGCAGGCGATACCGAATACTACATGGGCGGCAACCCAATTGACCACTTGCGAGTTTCAGGCTATAAGGAAGTTCGGCCTGTAAACATCGATATAAAACTCAAATACAGTAATTATGTAGGTTTCTGATGGATAAATAGTATGTTGAATAAATAGTATGTTGAATTTGGTTTTATGTATTTATAAAATTACTAAAACCGTATTATAGCTGGTTATTCTGCTAAATATTGATGTCTATAACTCCAACGTCCTTATAACCTGAAACTCGCAAGTAGTCAATTGGGATGCGGCCCAACCGCCATGGGACCATAATAGCCTGTGACAAGTGTTAGTTGGCTGATGTAAAAGGCTCGAGTTAACACTATCTGGTCCGACGTCTTGCGGGTTATGATATTTTGATTAATTATTAATAAGGATTTTGCTTGTTTTTGCCATTTTCGAGCAATGTACAGTATTTTAGTTTGTCCCCTTAGCTAACAAAAACGCTTTCCCAGACTTCCTTCAAACTAAATAATGGCCACCCAGACCCCTTTCAAGCTAAATTTGTAAAACAAAAAAATCGATAGAAAAGTCTCGACCGAAGGCCAATTTATTTTAAGTTAGTCTTGTTATCGCTCGCCCATAAAACAAAAGTAGACCCCTGAATGGGGTGAAGTCTTATCGCCAAACTAATGGGGTGAACATTTTTTATCTCCAAACTAATGGAGCGAAACCGGGCCCCCGTCAACTTACCCTAGGGGGCCGCATGTTAAGATTGATGGATAATGTGTTTGTTTGTTTTGTGTTTTTCAGTTTCCGATGGGGTTCATACAAAAACACACCTAAAACCCCAAAAACAAGGACATACCAAAAAATACTTGTACAAATCTTCTCCGGTGTAAAACTGGATTTTTACCAAAGCAACTGCCTCCCCCTTAACCCCCTCTGTACCGGCGTCGTCTTTGTAATATCATTGTAGCTATATTTAGACGATTTTTTGCAGTTTAAGAAGAATCTATAGTAGTATAAAGGGTTAAGTGAGGTAGTTCGAAGATTGTTAATTGCTGGAGGCCCTTTTGAAACTGCAGAAAATCGTCAAAATATAGCTAGAATATAATTAAAAAGGCGTCACCGGTACAGAAGGGGTTAATCCGCTACCAATACCCTTACAATCAAGCATAGTCATAACCCTTTCTCTACCGGTGACATCTGTTTTATATTTCAACGACTTTTAGACGATTTTATTAAGTTTAGGCAAGGTATATGGGAGCTAAAAGGATTGATTGAGAGTCTAATCTTTTAATGGGTAAACGTAATTCCTAACCTGAATACAATCTTCTTATAGTTGCCACAATATAATTAAAATTACGTCACCGGTACTGAATGGACTAATAAGAAACCCAGGTAAAATTCTAGTTTCACTTACACAGCGACAAAAGGGAGGCGCCGTTGTAAAGGCATAGCTTCCCGACCAACTATGAAGATCAGGGAAATTGCTGGGTAAAAGACTTAATATAATGATAATAAACTACATTAACGACATTAGCCTAACCTAACAACCTTACCTAACCTAACCTAGTATTATGTAATAGCTATGGTGCCGCATATGGGGAGATTTTTTTTTTTTTTTTTTTTTTTTTACAGTAGCTATAATTCCTTATAATGCATTTCCGCCGCTTTGGACATATATAGGAATTAAGTATGGTATATGACAACTCTAAAGTAGCCATAGAAATTGATGAGTATGCTGTGAAAGCGAAACTAGAATTAAACCGAAACGCACTCTCTAATAAGTAACCTAATTGTGTCTTCTTTTCAGTTTTCTGCACTAAGGAGGGGCTTCGAGAAACAGGAGGAAATTCAGTATACCTCCCTTCGTTCCAATAATGTAAGTATTATTATTTATTTAGGTGATTACTTAATATCTAAAGTCAAAAGCCGCACCTGCCGAGTGTGCATCTATGTAGTCGTGATATCTCCATAGTACTGTTAAGATTTTTTTTTTTTTTTTTTTTTTTTTTTTTTTTTTTTTTTGGTGGTGGTGGTGGCGGCGATATTCAGGCTAGGTGACAAATTAAAAGCAATGGTTACCAAAATGTTTTGTACTCTAGTGGTGTTGGGTATGTTATTCATGATGGTAGCAATAAAGATGGTGATGGTAAATACGGTGAGGATAGTTGTAGTGATGATACTGTTTTCCTTTACTGAACGAGGTCATCCTTGAGCGGGATTAAATTTTCTAGTGTTAGATAGAATGCAAACCACGAGGAATCACTGGACTGAATAAGTTGAAACTCTTCTAGACAACTATTTTCATAATCTAAAACAAATTCTAATATTCGCAAGTTATATGAAAAGGGCGTCACTACTGAAGGGGTAATGCGACAGGAGTAGGCTTATGGTAATACATTGTGTTAATCTGAATACATACGGGGTAATTATTCAGAAAAGGCTCTCTCCTTTATTTGCAATGTTTTTTCCTCCAAATTTTGATTAGTATCACAGTGCTAGTTACAATTCAACTGTGGGAATATTAAGGTAGTTCAATCCGTATTACAAGGAAAGTAAAACATTGAAATTAAAGGTACACGGTATAAAATCAAAAGGATGTTTATAAGTGAGCTCCATCGATTGGTTAAATAAAATATGTTAACCCGGTGCCGTCCATTTAACATTACTCTGGTTACTATTAGACGATTTTATTCAGCTTAAATAAGGCCTTCAACAATTAACAAGCTTCGAACTATCTCGCTTAACTCTTTTTCACTACCACAGATCCTTCTTAAACAACAAAATCATTTAAATATAGCGAGAATAACATTAATAATACGCCCGGTACAAAAGAGGTTGAATTCCGTGTATATTTGAAACCACGCTATAGTCCGTTTTATTTCCAGGCTGATAGTAAATTGAATTCCTTAGCATCTGATTTCTCGAATCTTAATGGAAAAATATGATAGTGTCTCTGCGTCATATCATTGTAAAGTTTTCATAAATAGCAACATATTTCGCTATAAAATCTTGGTAATAACAGTGTATTCAGGATGGCGAGATAGTAATTTACTATCAGCTGGGAAAAAATAACTAGTAGCTACGAGGTGCCGTTGTAATGGCTTATCCCTCAATACCTTCACCTGACCCCCTTCCTCCCCAGGGTTATGATATTCGTGAGTACCCGGCCAAGAAGTGGGTGTGCAGCCAACAGACTTCAGAGGACTCAGATCAAATGGCGGTCTTCCTCAGGCTATTCTCTTACATTGACGGCAGGAATGACAGGAGTGAGTATCTGGAGTATATTTAGTTAAATATACAACATTAGGACAATTCATTTAGATTTTCAGAATGTCGAGTCAGATTTATTAATTTACTATTTCGTCACGAGTAACAAGAGCACATACCTCCGCCTACACTGGCGGCATATGCTATCCGCCCACCATATTTCGTGAACCAGGGTCCAGAGAATAAAATAATATATTCTCTGGACCCTGTCGTGAGCATTGGTTCATAACTTTATAGGCAGAGGTAACTAGTAGCCTCAGGTAACTAGTAGCCTCAGGTAACTAGTAGCCTCAGGTAACTAGTAGCCTCAGGTAACTAGTAGCCTCAGGAAGATGAAGAAAACTACAGAATGACACTTGTCTTATTTTGAAGCCGAAATAATGTTTAAGTATGATAAGATATATAAAAGTAGGAAAAGGTGTTCCTGTAACACTTGTATGATGCCCATTGTCCCCTCAGAGACCAAGTTGGTAATGGGACTGCCAGTTAGTATTACTGCGCGAGGTGTTGGTGGTGAGAGGACGCTGGAGGGATGCTTCTTTATCCCAGAGAATGCCCAGGCCGACCCTCCCGTACCCACCGATCCTTCAGTCTTCATCACAACCAGGCCCGCGACTACTGTTTTTACCAGGTATGTGCGTGAGTGTTTAGCTGTGCCTGTGTGTGTAGGTTTATTTGTACCAGAAAATGCCCAGGACGACCCTCCAATGCCCACCACTTATTCTGTCTTCATCACGGCCTGTATTCTTTTTTACTTAGGAGGTACTATTTCTGCCAATGATGGGGCTAAGGGGGTCCCTATTGCCAGAGTCGGATGTGGTTGGGTAAAATTCAAAGCACTGCTGCTGCTTCTAACCATGAGGACTATCGCTTCACAGTTAACCCTGAAGTTTAGATGGGCATGGTAACTAGACACCTGGAGAGAAGTTTTATTTTTGAAGGAGGCTGGCCTTAAAATGTTGTATGCTAAGATTCACATTATTTGCTCTGTTATCTGGCATTCTTCCTAAATTTTGAAGTATTTGTTTATGCATATATTTTAGCTTATACGATGCAATATGACCTTACTGTTGCGGCGCCATGTTTTCTATTAATCAATCAATTATTCAGACAAGAGAAGAGGTCTGGGATTCACAGACTTAAAATATGTCTCCACTATCCCCTTTACTCCGGAAAATTGTCCTTTGGTTCCGTAACCTGTCAAGCGTTCTGAGCACTAGTGAATACTCTGGAAGAACCAAGTCTTTAACTCTTTCAATATTTGTGGACGCTTTTTGCATTATATTTTGAGTATGCCAAGAGCCGTGGCATGGTCGGTAGCTCGCCTGGCTGCTGATCGAAGGGTCGGCCGTTCTATCCCAGGCCATGCCATTGGTAGATGTCAAGAGTTTGTACGCTCAGGTCTAGCGATTCGTGGCAAATTTCCAATAAAGTCCCTGTAATAAGGGCACGCCCTAACCCTGTCAATCAAGGGAGTGCACGGCGTTAAAAACTGCATAATCATCATTAGACGATTTTAGGCAGTTTATTAAGAATCTGTGAGTTAATATGCATATTATGTTAGTTTATAACCCGTTGATTATAAAAGTCCCTCTAAACTAAATACACTTGTCTAATGATAGCCAGAAAAAAAAGGATTTTTTTTATTTTAATACCACGAATTTTCAGTGTTTTTTATAAACAAAATTGGTCATTTGCATCAATATATAGTGTTTGTAATTAATTAGAAATCTCGGGAAAACCTATTTTCCCCATTAGGCCTATCGATCGAAGTTGAGACAGCCCCTCGATAGTGATTTGAAGAGACATTAGCCTAACCTAACAACCTTACCTAACCTAACCTAGTATTATGAGTGGGGGCTGCCACCCCCACACCCCCGCTGGTTGAGTACTAATCCCTTAATAAAAAAATTGGCTGTCGATTATACGAAGGTGAAAGAAAAGTCGATGAAGTTTATGGTGTTTACTCTGCAATCTTCAGCTTGAATGTACATTGATAACGGGAAAGTACCGTATTGACAACCTTGTTACGAAAATTAAATTTTAGTACCATACTTTTATATTAGGTTTTTCAGAGGGTTTAACACATTTTCATATGATCTTTAGAGCTATCGATGACTGAAAGTACCGTATTGACAACCTTGTTACGAAAAAGAAATTTTAGTACCATACTTTTTTATTAGGTTTTGCCGAGGGTTAAAACAAATTTTCTTATGATCTTTAGAGCATATAGATTCAATATTTATCTTCAAATATATCAACAAAATTCGTGGTATTAAAATAACATTAAACCAAAAAAAAACTAAGATATGATCTTGAAAGGGTAAATAAGACTTAAATTTATTGAGCGGAAAATATTATTATAATTATGTTTAGTATTATTATTAACCCTTTCAATATATATTGACACATTCTATATTTTTTTTGTAGGTGTCATCAGACTATTTTAATAGTGGGAATGAGAGGGGTAACTGATAGATTTTACCCCTTTACTAATAGCAAAGGCCCTTCCTACACTGTATAAAATTATGTAAAGATAGCCAGGAGAATACAGGGATCTGCCTTGCTTAGGCCAATCGGCTTTCTGCAGACTCCCATTTTCTTATGTTCTTATGTTAAAATTAAAAAAGTGAGACGCTGTATGCTGAAGTGGTAAAATCTTCTGAATTGGAATACAATGTTGAAGGTTGAAGAAATTAGGCTTATATTCGTGAGAGAGACGCAAGGTTAGAGGGGATAATTATGATAGAGGTGTTCAAGTGGGTATGTGGGATTAATAAAGGGGACATACCAGATTTGCTGAAGCTCAGTGAAGGCGAGAGAACTTGAACAAATGGTTTAAAATTGGATACATTTACTTTAAAACAATTACATATACTGGTTTGGTAACAAACTTGTAGGTATGTGGACTAAGATACAGAGTGCTATAGTACTATAGTCGTACTGGGGGATTATAGACACCAATCGAGCAGGGCAATACCTAGGGTAGGCCTATAGACACATGATAAGGAGTTGCTGGAACTCCTGTTTCATTTGTCTGGCTTCCCTCACTTTCTCTGTTTGTGTCTAACCTACACGAGTGTAATCCAGCTAGCTCTCACAAACACCTATTCATTTCACTACACTAAATAAGCAACTTCTTTTCAAAACACCAACAACTGTTTTTCTGTCCCTTTCAATGCATTTTATTTTATTTTTTTTTTGGGGGAGGAGGTCCCTTGTTACAGGCAACTTTGCCTTTTGCCTCCTTCATACATAACAAAAAGTAGGGTCAAGAATAATAAAGAGCTTAGATAAAATTATATATCCACATGGACGAGATGGGTTGGGTGTGAAAGGGATCTGCAACATGTTCGCATGTTGTTTTGATTGTATGCGTTATATAATCCTGACGCGACATTTGTACGTAGCCTACACGTTCGGAGAGATGTATTGTGGTGGCCTCCCGTGCGCTAGTCACCTCCAGTTCCGGTTATGAGGGACAATACACAGAGCATGGCATATTTCCTAGAACACATACATTCACACACAAACACAAACACACACACACGCGCGCGCGCGCGCGACGGTGTGTACTGTATATCGGTACAAACGCTAATTATGCATGCTTACGATTACACTTTTCGATTTTTAAACTTAATAAAACTTTACCTAACCTAGCCTAGTTTATGTATTCTCTTTTTCTAAGCGTTTTGAAATTGTGTATATATATATATATACTGTCGTCTCAATCGACTTTTACACCTAAACCTACATAGGGGAGATGTGGCGGAGTGGTCTTGCCACTGGACTGGTAATCCAATGGACCCGGGTTCGAATCTCAATATGTCAATGGGAAGATATTAATGGGATAGAATTTGTGTTGTACCTAGTATCAGTGCATTACCACAGCACACCGAAATGCCAAATAAATACCCTCATTGTTCCCTGATTAAATAGCATTGTATGAATATTCCCATATTCAAAAATGTGTTACA
Organism: Paralithodes platypus; assembly: GCA_032716605.1. Taxonomy (NCBI): domain Eukaryota; kingdom Metazoa; phylum Arthropoda; class Malacostraca; order Decapoda; family Lithodidae; genus Paralithodes; species Paralithodes platypus. Next base: position 83,130,056 of record CM064575.1, on the reverse strand, counting down.
GAGGGGCAATGCCTAGTGAGTTAATTGCTCAATAGGTGGCGTTCTGAGCGTGAGGCCGGGTCCGAGCCTGGAGTATGAAACTGTGAAGCACAGAGGCGGAGCAGCTTCAGAGATGGAGTTACTTCGAGCCGTGAAGCTTCGCATGTCTCACTCCCTAGACTGGAGCAAGGTAAAGAGTACAGTATTCTTTACCTTGGACTGGAGCAAGACCTCACGGGCCTCACCGTGTTCAGCGGTAGAGTGTAAAGGCTATCAGCCTATGCCCGAGAGGAAGTAGTTGGAATATAGCCTATATATATATAGTGATGAACCTATCATTATTTGAACACACACACACACACACACAGAGATAGGCTACTTTGTCCCCCAGATGACTTTGAGGATTTATGGATGGGTAATCATCATGCCATCAAAACCCAAGGGTCTATTTTTTTTTTTTTTTCATTTTCTGGTGGTTGGTTGTGTGAGTGGATGGTGGATGGTGATGGTTGGGTAATGGAGGGGTTGGAGTTTACTGGAGTCACTCACAAGGTTGGCTTCATGCTCAGACACCCTACATTATTGCACACACACACACACACATATACCGGTATATATATTTATAAACACATAGGGTGCCGCAGAAATGGTTACCCACCTGCCAGACATTAGCAACTTTGCCTCTTGGTATAGGCCTACTTACATAGCCAAGTGGTAGTCTGTGTGAACTGCGTAATGGATAATTTATTATAACAAACAATATCTTCACAACCATTGCATACATTGCCTTTTATAATAAATACCTCATTAAATACAGAATAGATAGAAGCTACCTGTATGTTTTACTGTAATACATATATACTGTAATTGTTCCTATGTACTTATATGAATAATAAGTATAAGACAAATTACGCATAGTAAGTTTATTCACTTGTTAATTTAGGTGGGTTTTCGATTGTGTTCCGAAATTGTCCACAGTTGAAAACACTTGCATGAAGTAGATAAATATGTCCAGAACTCGATGGTGTTTTTAAAATTGTTGCAAATTTGTTTGGGTGTGACAGGGATCTGCCTTGTGTGGGCCGATCGGCTTTTTGCGGACTCCCATTTTCTTATGTTCTTATGTTATTTTCTGATATATCTACCTTATACTATAGCCTACTCAGATAGTGTGTGACGTGATAATATTCAGTAGATGATATAGGCCTAGTTATTATTTTTTCTTTTTCTCTGCAGACAATTTGGCGGATTTGCGAGTGATGAGAGCACTTGGGACAGTGAGGCGAGGGTTCTGCGCACTCTATTGAAGCGCGGAGGAGAGGTGGTGGATCCTGCCCTGGCTTACTGGTAGGTCCTTATGATAGTTGTAGGTAGCAAAGAGGATGTATTATTAAAGTGTAATGTCTGCAATTCTCTTTCTAATATTAATTAATGATCTCCTTAACTGTATCCCACCTCTAGTCCTATCCACTCATATGCTGATGATTCTACCTTACATTTTGAAGATATTTCCATATATAGAAGATTACATGCATATGTTTTGCCTCCAATAAGTTACTATGTCGAGTAAATTTAAAAACAAAAATTCATCATAGTTAATAACGGCGTAAGGCTCTTTCTAGCATATCTATAGTTGTTGATATTTTTTCTTCGTCTGGGTGGCACCATCAATAGTTTGCTTGAGAGCCATCCCACTTCCAAATCTTAAGGATATGCCACAAAACTTGCCATATCACATCCTAAAGATTCGCACAAGCCACACCGCTAATATGCAATATGCCTTTCATTGTTTCAGGAACGCCTACGACTCTCCGCTGAAATTCTGGAACCGTCGGAATGAGGTGTGGCTGGTCCAAGCCAGTGAACCAGCTCAAGTCCAGGCCTGAGGTGTTGAAAACACTTGTAATTTATAATGGCTCCCCTAGTACCAGGAATATTTGTTTGTACTATTCTGGCTGTCAATTGGGGATTTTAGTTAGCTTGATGACATGTGGGAGCCAAAGGATTAATAGATAGTTTGTAGCCCTATAAATCCTTAAGGTCCTAAACAAGCGAATTAAAATATTCTGACAACCAGAATCAAATATACTACTGATGTGGCTATTGGGGCAGCACACTTAAGGCACAGCTGACTTAAAGTTTATATCTACTTGTTTTTTTATAATGCTAAGGTCTATATTCATTCCATTTGATACTTTACGTTTTCACCATTGTTCTCCTCTCCATGATCAATCAACTACCTCTACAAAGCAGCACTGCACATTTAATGATCATAATATTAATAAAAGTTGACTTGTTTGTTGCTTTTTATTTATCTCTTTCCATAATTTGCTGGATGATAACCAATTAGCCATTAGTCCGCCCGGTAGGCCCTATATCATGAAAAATACATTCCTAGTGTCCACGGCATGCCTCCTGCATCTTAGTTAACCCAAATTAATGGAGCTCTCCAAACCGTCCCACCCATCTCTCGCAATCCTGCCCCTCCCCTTCAATATTCCAGGTTAAATATGAATGAGAATTCAATCCCACTCGCATTTGCAACCTGGTTTAACACTAATAATAGGCGGGTGCCCAACCCCGAAAGGAGTTGAAATAGGGGAGCTATCCCCCCGCCAAAGGCGGCTTTCTAGGGCCTTTCCTAGCTGATGCTGAGAGGATTGGGTTCTAGTCATGTGGTGATGGGCTGGTCTATCCGAGTGAGAACTGAGCTATCTCTGCCATATAGTCCAGTAAATCTAGCAATCATTTAACTGGACCTAGAACAAATTGCAATAGAAGGTTTTTTGGCTTTAACTTGTTTATTAGGTCCCTCTGATGAACATATAAAAAGTCTCCAACTTTTGGACACACATAACTGAAGAAGGTGTGGCAGAGTGGTCTTGCCACTGGACTGGTAATCCAATGGACCCGGGTTCGGATCCCAATATGCCAATGGGAAGATATTATTGGGATGGAATTTGTGCTGTAGGCTACCTAGTTTCAGTGTATTACCACAGCACACCGAAATGCCAAAACAAAATACCCTCATTGTTCCCTGATTAAATAGCACTGTATGAATATTCCCATATTCAAAAATATGCTACAGGGGGGCAATGCCTAGTGAGTTAATTGCTCAATAGGTGGCGTTCGAAGCAGCTTCAGAGATGGAGTTGGGTTAGAGCCGTGAATAGGTGCTTCGCATGTCTCACTCCCTAGGCTGGAACAAGACCTCACGGGCCTCACTGTGTTCAGCTGTATAAAGTGTAAAGGCTATCAGCCTATGCCCGAGAGGGAGTAGTTGGAAAAACACTTGCACCAACAACACACCACACTCCTTGAAAACTTTGTGGGAAAACCCAGTCTCGGCCATGGCCTTCCTTAGGAGCTCGGGGCTGTTTGGCTAGGCAGCATAGGGAACGACTACTATACTACTACCCTAAATGAAGACCAAGACAGGAGGGGTGGCACCCTAACCCCAAGAGAGAGGAAGGGGGCCAAGCCCCCAACCTACAACACTCCCCAAATTATTGGGATACGAAACGCCCCCCCCCCCCCACGATCAAGGCGCGGTTTCCATTAGGATCTGGGATTCATATCCGTGTAACAAAACTAACATAATTGTTAACTTTACCTAGCATTGGCGAGACCTCATTTGGACTAAGCCGTTCCATTTTTCTATCATTATTTAATGAATATCGACACTTTGGAGACAATCCAACTAAGAATGACTAAAATAATCCACAATGTTAGGAATAAATCTGAAGCTGAAAACTCTTGGCTTGCATTCATTAGAAAGACAAAGATGTAGAGAAGATAAGGTGTTTAACCCCTTCCGTACCAGAGACGTCCTTTCAACTTTCTGGCTGCTATTAGACGAATAGATTCAGTTTGAAAAGGGCCTACAAGAGTTAAAAGGCTTAGAAATATCTCACTTAACCCTTTTTACTACCACAGATCCCTCTTAATTAAGCAGCACATCATCTAAATAAAGGTGGAAGAAATATATAAAACGTAGCTGGTATAGACGTTAACTCGAGTGCGATAGAACTCATGGAATTATCTGTCTCACGGAAGCAAGGCCATGAAAACAAAAATAAACTAAAATAAAAAACAGCCTAGGGGCTTCAAAACAAAAGAATATGTCCTTAGGCGAGATAATTCCGCTCTAGTACTTCCTACCACTCATCCACTCAGCCTCTGGAGCAGTGGACCACTAGCTGGTTCTTCAGACATTCCTGTGCTTGGTATCCTTCCAGCCAGGGCCCCACTGGAATAAATAAAATAGCAAAACAGTGGTGGAACTGCCATCCGGTTGAGGGACTGCTCTGGGTCTTCTCCTTCGGTGTTCATGGTCATAATCCACTTAGTGGAAATGGAATAATAATAATAATAATATTTATTCAGTTAGCATTTTACAGTGTTGGTACCACGTAATATGTTACAAATATGACATGTACCAGCCTTGCATAATTCCAACTAAGGATAGCCCAATAAGGCCGTTAGGTGTATTTCCATTGGGGTCCTGTGGAGTGGGTCAGTCGGGGCATGTCTGGGAGCCTGGAGGCAGTTTCTGCCATGGCCATCCATTATGGGGTGCTTCCTCTGGATACGGGGCATCAGATTTGACGAGGATGATGAAGAAATACACAAAACGTAGCTGGTACAGAAGTTAACCCGAGAAGTGCGATAGACCTCACGGAAGTATCTGTATAGCGAATGCGATAGGTCTCATGGAAGCAGGGCCATGAAAAAAACTTTCAAAAACAACCTAGGGGCTTCAAAACAAAGGAATATGTCCTTAGGCGAGATAATTCCTCTCTAGTACTTCCTACCACTAATCCATACCCCCCCCCCCGCCAAAAAAAATCGCCTATTTTCCCATTTTCATAATTTATCGGCTATTTTTCGCAGGAATTCTTCTCCCCAGTTTCGCAACGAGAGAATCTCTCCTGCATCGATAGACTACAAGCGGGTAGGAATATCATTTTTTTAGCCACTCAAATGCTTTCCCCACTTATTCATTCCTGTTTATTACCACTTCCCTTGCCTGATCTATAGTCATTCTTCTATCATCATCCAAAGCTCGTCTTACACAATCTCTCCATCTCAATGGGGGGCCTTCCTGGCCCTCTATCTTCCCTTGTATCCGACGCGTATATTCTCTTTGCAAGCCTTTCATTTTCCATTCATTCATGACCATACCATCCCAGCACCCTTCTGTCCACTGGCAGACAAATGTTCCTGCTGCCCCACTCTCCTACTTATCTCTTCATTCCTCAATCGGTCTCTACGAGCAACTCCACACATACTCTTCAAGCAGCTCATCTCCATCACATCCACCTTTCTTCTCTCCTTTTCCTTCAGAGCCCATGTTTCAGCCCCATACATCACTGTTGGCACAATTCCTGGATACATTGCACTTTTAACTTTCATTCAGATTCTCACCTTTCACATACTTCCCATTGTTCCAAAAACCTTCCTTCCTTCAGTTTTACCTCTATTTCCATACCTCTACACCTGCTTATTGTTCCTCCCTAGATATTTAAAACCCTACTTGTTCCAATAATTCCCAATCCAGCCTCACATCTAGATTCACCCCTATTACTATACTTTTATTGACTTTTCACCTTCAGTTTCTTCCTCACAAACCACACCAAACTCTTTGACTACCTCCTCAGAATCTGCCACCAACGCTGTAATCAGCGAACAGCAACTGATTCAACTCTCAATCCTCTTCCCATAATTCTCATTTTCACCTTCCTCTGAATTTAAACCTTCATTTTCTTTGCTGGTAGATTAACCCCTCCAATCCTAGCACCATATACAGTATATAAGTAACTCCCCAGTCCCAGGGCCGTATATATACATCAGTAATGTACTGTCCTTGTGACTGCCTGTACAACCCTGTACCAGTTACCACGACCTTTTGAACACTTCTCAGCTTATGTGAGACCCACTGAAGGGTGACAAGAGCCAGTGTTGACTCATCTTTAGAGGTGGTAAGGTGGTCTCTCCTGCCATTTTTGCCACATTGTTTGGGACTGCTGGGGATTTTTATTAATGTATCCTACGGTACAGTACGGGTTAAAGATCCATTATACACAAAGCTTTTTTTTTTTTTTTTAATTTAATCTAAATTTTATATTCAATCTGAGTGTGGTACATAAATGAAGAGCATGACTGAACACAGGGATAAAATACCTTAACATTGGGAAGAAAATAAAACAACACATTAGACCATTCCATTTATACTTTGATGCACCACTACTAGTAACAACACTGTAGTTCGCCACGGCAGGTCGAAGGTCAGGTCGGGTGAGAGGGGTCATAGAGGGTGAGGGGAGGGTTGCTATGACTTCCTATACCCTCAACTAGCAGCCCTCCCTACATCACAACGCCCACCTAAAGTATCGTCTTACCTAACGTCCTAGTCTGTGAGAAAAGTTCACAATGATCCCTTTTTTTCAGCACAGTTCGTTTTTGGGTTGGATCCTATTGAACACTACCTGATGCCACATGGAATTTTGTAACTTTATAAACTGCCACTTAGTAAAATTGGAATATCAACAAATTTAAATAATAAATGGCTAAAACAAAACTCGGCAATACACTAGGTCTTATAAATTACTTATAACGATATGATTGTAGTAATGGAGGAAAGTTGTATATTTCAGTCATTTATATTGGGTTTAATACTCTGCAGAATTTACTGCCAGGTATCAACTACTTTACAAATTTGTTGATCAATGCAATTAATGATGGAGTAATTATAATGTAAAACTTGCAAAATAAAGAAACCAAAACTGGGAAGACACAAGATAAACGCAAAGGCATGTACGGCATCAAATAGTCTTGTAGGCTCCAATCGCCAAAATCTTACTGTAATAAATAAAAATAAAATGCCCTAACAAGTCGTAACCCAGTGATAAAAAGATCCTAACATGATAGTGGAAGTCCTAACCTTAAGGGGAGATGGGCCTTTTTTCTGGACCACTTTCTCCCTCATGTTTAGCCCTATTAGTTTTCAGATGTTAAGATGTTTGCCCCATTAGTTTTCAGATGTTTGCCCCATTTGTTTGGCAATTTTAACACCTTTCGCCCCATTTCTTCATCAATATTTAGACCTTTCGTGCTATTTAGGTGTAAAAAAAATTCCCTGGCGAATGATAGTGAGCCTGTAATGTTGGAAGAACCGGTTTTTGACCGGGAAATTTTTCTACCGAAAAATGTACAAATTAATCTAGAAGGGGGATCTAATGGATGTTTTTTAAATTTGATGGAGGTCTAGGGAGGAAACTAGAAAAATAATGAATACATGCAAAAATCGCCCAAAAAGTGAACCATCTCCCCTCAATGATATCTAAAGTCCCTAACCTCAATGTTGATAGGTAATATCCTAACCTCAGTAACAAGTGATAGCCTAACGTCATTAACAATACCCTAGCACCCTAAAGCCGGTATCACAAGAGAGCTTTTATAGTCAACATTTGATGATCAACATTTCTGGAATATTTTGCACTGGTATCGGAAACTAGACTGATAGTAGATGAATTTAGGTGACAGCAAAATATTAAATGTAGACCTCATAAGCTGCCAGACCAGTGTTGAGGATAAATGTTGAGTGAAAAAGCGTGTGTGATACCGGCTTAACCCTATAAAGAGGTATGAGCCTAACCACCTCATTTATAGGTAATATCCTAATCTTAATCATTGGTAAGAGCCTAACTTCGTGGGTATTATCCTAACCTTAATTGTTAGTAGCCTAGCTTCATTAATAGATGATATTGCAACATAATGTATAAGCAATATTCTGACAATTAATAATAGTGTCTGACCTCACTTGACACTTTCAGTCACTCAATTTGTTTTTATAATCTTGATACTGCAAAACAATTTAATTCAGTTTAAGAAGGACTTTTCATATTCAGCCCTATGGTTAACTATATTTTATAACACTTTACAAGACCTTCATTAATATGTAATCAATGTTTTATGATCACTTCCATGTTAGCACAAATTAATTATTTAAAAATAAATAAAAGATCTCTATGTGGTAACCCACGTTCGAATCCCGGGAAGATCACATGCTTTCATTAATTTTGTTGGTAGGGTTTGGTGTTGGGAGTGAAATAAATAAATTAGATTATTTAGGATGACAGTTTTTAATGCTGCATGGTTCCTCGCAAGCTTTGTATTCAAACGGTTTACCTTAAGGGAGATTTTCACTGATGGGATTTTTTTTTGGGGGGAACACCCTTCTCCCTCATGTTTAGCCCCATTAGTTTTGAGATTTTAAGACGTTCACCCCGTTAGTTTGGCAATTTTAAGACATTTCGCCCAATATCAATTTTAAGACCTTTCGTGCCAATTAGGTGTTTATTTATTCCTGGCGAACAATAGAATAAAATTGTCCGACAGTATCAGCTAAAAAAATTGCAAGTGATTAATATCGATTGAAAGTATGAGGCAAAGTCAGTTTGGCTGAAAATGACTGATAGTTGCGGTATTCCTAACAGTAAAAGAATTAGCTCTTAAAATAGTCCTACCAAATATGAAAAACTACCAATTAAATAATTATACTTTTAAATACATTCAACAGTAGTGAAATTTCTAAGAAAACTTGAAAGCTCCGGGAACGAATTCCCAACTTTACCAACAGATAGAAAACCTAACAGTGATATAGCTTTCCGATAACAGTGAAGAAGTATTTGGCATGTGAACAATACTATAAATCCAGCTAACATTACATTACCTAGACCCTTTTGACACTTTACAGCACAGAATATTTGTCAAGCTCTGGCATAGGCAACACGAGCTAATTCGAATGTGGCAGCCCAATTTGTACTAAAAATAAATAAATAAACAAAATAAAAATAAAATACAAACTTAGATCGAGCAAATTTTGTAATATGTGAGAAATTGTAAGTACAGTTCAACACATTAACAGAACTATTATTAATTTTGTGGATATTTTCTTTCATCAATATTGTGTACTATCTGAGCCTCCACATACAAATTGGCTATGTAACTTATGTCTGATGACGTGCACTAAATAAAGAAAACATATTTTGATTACCGCAAATTCTAGTTAGACCAAAAATATACATCTCGGGTTGTACAAGATGTAAAGTCGATTTGTAAAATGACTCGTTGGATAAAAATTAAGAAGCAATATTTAACGCCATAAAAAAAAGTCTGTTCCTTTAGTTATTGTAGAATCTACCTTCCCTTCCAGCAGCCAATTTTTACTTTTCAAGATGTAGATAGATACAGTAATAACTTAGCAGCCAATATTAAAAAAAGGTTAAGAGAAGACCAATCAAAGCCTCCAAATTTACCATCTTCACCTCCCCAAAGGAACACCAGACTCTAAATCAGGCCATTATTTGTACTGGAAAGCATCAAGATTAAAAACCCCGACTTCTATAAAGGTACCCCCTCCCGGAACCTACCACCTAGCCTGTGAAAAATCGCCTGGCTGTCGCTAACCCCTTATAAACTACCTATTCCCCTTAAACCTAGACCCTAAGGAGTTAACCCTAAAGCAGTGTGTTTCCCTGAGCAATTAAAGTAAACAGTCGCTTGATGGCTACAGTTGTGGGCGGAAATCTAGCCGCAGATCCTGTGGTATTGCAGTTAAAGAATTTATTGTGATTGGAGACATTTGCTGATAGTGGAGTAGCATTTTCTTTTCCAATGGCGAGGGAATCTGGGACACTATTTTCTATATTTTGTCTTTGACTAATTCTATATGCATTTTTCCTCAATTATTATCTCAAATAAATCTTACCAAGCTTCCAAATGTTGAAACTGGATACTCAAGAACCTAGAAATAAGATTATACAAAGCAGATCCCTTTCCTACTCTACCAATAATTCAAGTTAAAAGTTCCCAACCTATAAACCACATGATCTTGGGTGCGATCCCCCCCACTGTCTCCGCCGCCCGCTGACCCGACCTGACCATGGCCCGACCTGCCACAGCAAGAGTAATAAAGTGTGGACAGTGACCCGAGCCTCGACGCTCCTAACCTTTCCCTTGGACCGTGATGACCTTCCCATTCACACAGCAGCAATTAGATGGTTGGGTCAAAGGTCATGCAATGCCTCCATAACAGACCATATTTATCTCTAGATATACATCTAATTCTTAAAAACTTTTATTCCTAGTTAAATAAAATTACAAAAATATTGACATTTGGTAAAAACACAAACTTGCATCCTAATACAACATAAGTATGATTTCAATAGTATTACAATCACCAATGTGTGTTGACAATAATATTAGCCTTGAATTAAAATAATGAGTACTAAAGTCTAAGTCACGGAAGCATTGCACGACTATTAACGCTGACCACACAACTTGCCAATGATTGCTCCTCAAGACAGGGTATCCTGTCCTTGTCTGAAACCTAAACTACTAAATCACGTTCAAAAAAATATAAAATAAGTCTTCATGGTGAAAAGGAAAGACAGAATAATACTTTCTATACTAGCCAATATAATGTACAGTATAGCAAAACAAGACTTCATTAAAACAGACTGTCAATATTGTACATAAGGAAAACAAATCTTGCCTAGTTCAATTCTGGATAAGGAATGCATACACAATATATATCACACAAAATATATCTATAACTATCATACAACTAAACAAAACTAAGCACTTCCATAATTCAGATTCAACACAAAACATTCATGGAATTGAGTAAGTACAAATACATAGAAAGCAGATGTAATATTATTTATCCAGTTGTTAGTGGTATAGAATTGAAACTCTTAAGCCAATGGTTCCACTTGATAATTCGTTACAGCTTAGGAAAGACCTTAAGGTAATGTATTAAAACGCTATCAAATTAATCCCAAACTCCTTTAAGTCTTCCTAATATGCATAAACTGGGTCATTAGAATAACAGATTCTAAGTTATCATATTCAATTTATCCAAAGAATAAGATACACCATAACACTAACTAGCATGTAACAGAAAATGCCTAGGCTAATCAAATGTTTAATTTATGTTTGTGTGACATTGTACAACTTGTGATAAAATATGAGGAAGGTCGGTCCCTGGAAAGTCTCGCCAACACTAAAATACTTCTGCACCGAATTGCCCCGTGTCACCGCACACACGCGCGCACCAAACTTTATCACGCTCTACCGCATCTGACGGTGAATAATGTTGATATTAAATTTCCAATCTGAGGACAATGGTACATTCATCTTCTTCAAAAGCTTTATAATTTTTTTCAGCTTAGAAAAGGTCTTGTAGTCACGGTTAAAAAAAAATAAAAAAAAATTGACCGTGAAACCACTAATAAACTGAAAGAAATTGCCTTGCGCTAGGAAAGATAGAATCATAGTAACATCCCGATAAGGTTAAGAAAGAATGAGTTACAGTAAATCACATGGTTGGTTGCCGACACCCCGAATACGATGAATTTCCGCCTCGGATGGTAACAAACCGCAAGATTCAGCTACTGAGCATTGTGGAATTCTTCAAAACTCTACAAACAAAAGCTAATACCAGCGCTTTCCTAACAAGTTTACTCTAGTAATATAAAATTGATAACAGTATTAATATTAACCATACCTTACTGAAGCTAAGAAATCTTGTGAGTCGTACATCTAAAATCAAAATTAGTTGTAAACATGCGAGGGAATCGCACGTCCATTTATACGAAGATTATACGACACTAGAATGTTAAACGCTACAATAATCTCGTTTGTATTGCAACTGGATTGGCAGGTAACAACAATAATAATAAATACTAATATACATTGCATTTAAATTACAGTATATAGAAATTTCAAGATACACGAAAGAGGATTAAGCAACGAAATACATCATGAGCCTGAATGAATGGACTATGAAAATCAAGCAACCGAGGGAATGAAAATGCGAATTAATATATTTTGTCTTATAAAACAAAGGAATGGGGCCAAGACATTGGCGAATGGAATCCGAAAATGAATTAAATGGTTTTACCTACGACTAACTAGTATATACAATATAATACAAAGACTCGCGACGCAGTATCATTCACTACCAGTATGGCAACGAGGGTTTAACTATTATTATTCGCACGCACACAAAAACCATCTAACACAGCCAATGAGCAAAAAATGTCTAACGCTCTACATAATAACGCCTAGCGGCCAGCCAACAGGCCAATTAACGAGGTCCCTAACAAATAAAATAACAAATGGCGAGATCGCTTCTTTGACGCTACCACAAGCCTAAACAGATTTGTGCAGAGAGGAGACTGTACACTTATGTACCGTTATCACAAGTGGGGTTTTTACAAAATTAAGAATTACGAGGAATACTTAGTTATTTTCTGTTAACGCCTATCACAGCAAACGACCAACAATTTGTACAGGAATGCCGGTATCTCAGGCTGATGCGCGGCCAAGGCAGTGCTAGTTAACCCACTTCATTCAACTCTTCCAATACAAACAATTATTTCTTATACACCATATCATAGCAACTGCCAAACAATTTATTTTATCCTAGGAGGAAACTGACAGTGAAGGGTGTGAAATAAAATTCTTTATCTCTCCCCTACTAGATATCATTATTACAATTTAAATAAATTGCCTGATATAGCTATAATATAGTGAAATAGTCCATCGCACTAAAGGGGTAACGCGAGGGCCGACAACCAACACGGGCCAAATATAGTACTGTATCGGAGGCTCTCGATAAATCTCCTCCACGTAAACATAAGACTCATAATATAACGTAGTAAAAGTGCATATAACTGGCTTGAAGATTTGCATGGTATTGACACTTATAGTGCATCCTGAGAGGCTTTGTTTCCACTCCTCCCTTGAAAAGAACAGCTTAACGCAAAGAGAAAAGACAGATCAATTAAAAAACTGATATCAACAATAATTATTTGTACTAATAACATCAGCGAATGAGCAAAAAATATATATAAAAGTTTAAAAACTAACCTAACGCCTACCTATACAATAATTATAACATCTGTGGGGAGGAAAAAAAGTAAAAAAAATTAACCTAAGATGTTCCCTAACAAATAAATGACTAGTTAAGGCCATAAACCGCTATCAGTAATAACTCTGTGTATCACGACTGAGCATATTCAGGAAAAATAGCTAAAGAAAATGAAGGAGACCCGCATTAAAATAAATTCGCAACGATCACGAATTTGTCAAGTGTATAAAGACAATCATGCAGAAAATATATATATTTATAAGATACAAACTTAATCACGCATTCAACCAAACATTCCAGCTGTGAATAAATTAGTGTATAAAGTAATAAAATTACGTTAAATGGGCATCAATACGGAGGCACTTCCAAGTTCATTTAATTATGTTAAAATAAATGACAGTCCATTCCATTGTAGAATAAACTGGGAAATGCGATCCATGTATTTTTGCGCGCATGAGCACCCTCCCGTCTTCCTAACTTTTGCCTAGCCTCAACCACTGCGGCACACCACCCTCTGACCCCTCCCTACTCTCCTACCCAACCCAACCTATCTGAAATTTAGCCTAGTGTACGGCTACGGCACTTTATCCTAACCCCTTCCTCCACTTAAATAGATCGGAAATGCCCCGGCCTAACCAATTTTCCTAGTCGCTAGTACGAGGGGCAGCTGAACCTACAGATAGTCTAACATGGGAAGTTTTAGACTATCCTCCCTAACAGCCAAGTGACTCGTAAATGCAACCTAGTCGAGAAATTTGCCTACCTGGAGCCTGTGGTCACTTGGCTAAGTTAACACTATAGTTTTTTGTGAGAATCAAGGAATAATAACTTAACGTGACATTTTAAGGTTTCATCCATCACTAATGAACCAGCTTCTCTCAGTCTCGCATGCGCACTATCTCTCCACCTAAAGTTATAACGTGTCTTCCTTTAACGTGAGGGAAGCGGTGGCTTCCCTCCACCCATGAACCCCCAAGCCAGTAAGATTAAAATTTGCTTCCGTGCGGGCGTGTGCGGGAATTGGTGACGACAGGCAAGCAGTGTGGCAACCCGAAGGTGAAATCAAACGTAAATAAATGGCAAGAAGGCTGCCACTACTGCTGCAAGACTTGGCGCAAACAAATATTACGAGGACGTTCGGGCCACATCCTAAGGTCCAATCAAATGGCGCAACTATCAACACTTGGCATGCAGAAGAAACTGGTGTTCACAAAGAGCGGAAAGTAATCCCCCTCTACTCCGACCCTATGTATATTAAACCTTGGCACCTCGATTACTTCAATATATTACGATTAAAAATTGAGGGTTACCATTACGACACAGATGCTCTGATGCACGGAAAAGGGTGTAGTTAGCTTAAAAATAGTGTGTTGCAAGAATCAGAATGAATTTAGAAAAGACTAGATTGAAGCTGTCAATTGTGTTCTTGATCAGCGCTGTTTCCCCGGTTAAAGAGGATTTACACCATAGCTTTTTATGGCAGATTTTCATCCACACCTTTACTTTGGCAATATGTTTTAACTATTTTACATGGGTATGGTGTAAATTGAAGGTCTATTAATATTATAAGAGACAGACCTACAATATTAATAAAGTATAATTTAGAAGTTGCCAGAAAAAAGTTGTGGATATAATTTGCTGGAAAAAGAGCTGGTGTAAATACCCTGTTGCCATACATGGCCTTTCCCACCAACTTAGGGTGGTGTTAGAGGGAGATCACCGTACAATATAAATCAGAGAACCCTTGGAAGACAGGGACAGAACAACTCCCTACACTGCACCGTTGTCATACCACTTTTTATAGCAATATATTTAAACAAATGTGATTAAGCTACAAGAGTATTTCTTTATTTGGTCACTAACTTGAAATTAACCACTGAAAAATAATGAACTAGTAATTTTTTTAAATATGGTATTCAATACTGTTATGAAGTAATTTCTAGTTATTAAAATCACTAAGTTTATCGTAAAATTTCCATAGTTTGATAGTAGAGTACTATAAGTACATAGTGCCTAGTTTGAGACTTTTCCTGCTGATTATCTCTGAACTTGATTCCCCAAACACTCAGATTATAGAAGATGATGGTAAAGCATCAAGTATACATTTCTGGTCTCCAATAAGGTGCAACCGTGATCTTTAAAAAAAAAATCCGTTCCCTGTCTTCCTGAGGCTCCCCGACGTAAATAAACCACTTGACTGTCGAGGGGCGGGGGAAAGTGACATCATCTCCAACGTTTACTCTTGGGTAATATTTAAGGCACAGTAAAGTTGAGGACAAACAGACAGACAGAGCTTTCAAGATTTGGTAATGGATAAAAATAAATCATAGAAGTAACTAACTCACTCTTTCAACCCATTCAACCACACAGCAACTTTTTAAATTACTTCTTTCTATTTCCAGATGATCTTGCTCAGCTTAAGGAATCTCTTTCAGTCAACAGGCTAAAAAGTAATCTCAATGAATCCATCTAATCCCATTCCTTTCCAGAGTAATAAAATCTGGTTGTAATAGCTACATAAACAAAAATGTTGCCATGCATTCAAATGGGTTAACAAAAATTAGAATGCATTCGTAAGTACCAATTTCACAGGGATTTATATGAGTGGAGAGATGTTAAACAATGATAAAAAAAAAATGTGATCTTGACAGCTGACCATTGCTTAGCCGCCGTCAAAAAGAGTTATATCATAATATGCATAATCAAGAACTCTTTTGGGGTGATCCTAAAGTGAAATAGAAGAAAAAAATATATAATAAACACTTACAGGATTGATTTGTTGTTTTGTGGTGATACAAATTTCGGGCAGCTAGGATCGGCAAAAACCCAGGGCTACACCAATGTTTCCTTTATACGTGGTTCCGTTTCCTGTAATAGGCGAAAGTTGGCCACTCCATATATTCCATCTCCTTATTCAACTGGTGCATAACTTCCATTGTGAGCTAGTTGAGCAGTGAGCATGTTACCGTGACAACTATATGGTCAACTTGGTTACCGTAGCAACTATATGGCCAGTTTGTTACCGTGGCAACTATATGGCCAGTTTGTTACCATAGCAATTATATGGTCAGTTTGTTACCGTGGCAACTATATGGCCTGCTTTGTTACTGTGGCAACAAAATGGCCAGCTTTGTTTGTGATAACTAGGTCAAACCAAGCTCCTCAATTTCTAAAGGGTCTTCTATATAGTAGGAATAGTTTGCAGTTACATTCATAAAGAACCATATCACTTCCAGTAAAATACTTGGTAATGATAGATAGGAATGTTAAGTTTACTCCAATGAGGTTAAATCCTACAAACATGATATAACTTTAATGGTTAATTTATATGCTAAGACAGCGAAAGAGGTTGAGGTTTGGAGGAGCTGGCGACACTTGCTGAGCCACTCCCTGAAGTCACTCCGGTCTTGGGTAGCCCACTGGTTCCGCCGAAAGACAAACGACACGACACAATGAAGTCTCTGGTTTACAACAGTAGTTTAGATACTCGTTAATGATGAGGGCATGCAAGAAACACTGCAAATGTAAACGACACTACCGACAGTATTTGGTCTACGAGTACACCGAACAAGCTGCTACCAGGCCCCGCCGACGCTCGCTGCGACTCTACTATTACTGCTGCCGGCGTGGGGGATTAATGGACTTGACGGACGCTACAATAGACTCCAACACCTGCCACAATCCTCTTCTCGATTCTATTTATGTGGTTTTTCATATGATCTGCCGAGAATTCAACGCCTGGCACAATCATCCTCCCAAACCTCTCAATGTGGCGACTGCTCTATTTCATCCAGTCTCAGGAGGGATGCTAGTGCAGGCTTGTTCCTCCTCTCCACCCATTCAGTATAATCATTTCAATCTAACTACTGTGCTATTCTATTCAATCTGAATATATTTATCAACGAGTCACTTGAGGGCTCGACTCCTCCCCTAGACCATTTTCAACAGGACTAATTAACTTCAATTATAGCTATTATTATATTCAAAAGGATAATGTACTCAATTACTTCACCCTAGATATATATTTCAAACAGGCTAGGAAGACCCTCAGTCAAAGGATTAAAAACTATCAATAATTGCAAACTGATTTTGTGCATAAATTCTAGCTACTGCCACGACTTTCACCTGCCATATATTAAGAGTATAATCAGCCTAAGCAGTACTATATTCAACATTACAAAATTACCATGGGAAGCATCATTCACATAAAAGTGACCCACTAGACATCAAAATAGGTCTACGGTTCTCAACTATACACACTTCTACCAGTGCCTAATTTCCCAGTACTGTACTGCTCTCCTCACCCCACTTCTAAGCTATAAATAAGCTGAAATATGATTAATTTTCTGAAATCTCAAGTTGTACAAATGGTTAAAATTAGCATTGAAAATCCTACAAAGCGCTTGTAATATCCATAAGCTTGATATGTCCTGTTAAGATTTAAAGTATGAACTATACTGTATACCGTACAATCATCAAATTCAGTACACTTTGATTTGCAAGGATCACTACTAATCTTAATACTGGCTACTTCCTGGTTAACTTTTCTTTTGTAGAGTTGCAGATAAAATACCACCTCTTCCTAAATATTTGTTGCCCAAGAACACTTCTATATTCCAATGAGTGGGGAAAAAACTAGTCGGGTTTAAGACGCAGAGGTCGAGGAAACAATGCAACGATCGAGAAAAAACACTTGGGTCGAGAAGAAAAGTCAAAATGGAAATGGCAGGCACACCAAGTCAACTGCTAGCGTCTCAAGTCCGTTTTCCCCCATCTTGCCATCCATAACGTAAAGTGACAGCGACTATGTTAGAATGACAAGGACAGTTTCACAATGCTCGGAATAATTAGTAAATATGTATATATATGTTTATATAAAAAATAATCTACCATTCGTCGCTCCGAGCGCCAGCAAGGCCTTTACATAATTTGCCGCATCCCAATAATGGTTTCCATCCCAGAATTTTGGCCTCCATTGCAAAACACAAAAACAAATTTGAAAAAAAAATCCAGTGCCCCTGAAACTATGAGTTGCCCTAACTTGCCCCCGATGGTTTCCTAACTGATACCTCGATTGTATAAACAGTGTTGAAAAAACTGCCCCTATAGAACTGCTTGGCCCTCCCTAAATATCCCCTAGCCTAGACGATTACCGAAATGTATAGATAATTACCGGAATGGCCTAAAATACGACTTTCTTTTTATATCTTGTCCCCTCCCCCGCTTTGAGAAGAGAACCAAAGTGTTCCGGTATTGTGTGTTGTGTACAAAGCTGATATGTCTCTCTCTGGAAGTTTCTGTTGACGTGAGTGC
The DNA here is from genome assembly GCA_032716605.1 of Paralithodes platypus. Lineage (NCBI taxonomy): Eukaryota > Metazoa > Arthropoda > Malacostraca > Decapoda > Lithodidae > Paralithodes > Paralithodes platypus. The sequence goes on along the minus strand of CM064575.1, from coordinate 83,111,824 downwards.
GTCCAGACACGGTCAAACACACTCTTTGGCCCTTAAACCTATCGAGAAAATTTTGTAGCGTGTCAGGTTTAAAAAGTTTCGCGCTCGGACCCCAATCGGCCCCCCTATATTAGCGAAGTCTCCCCATGTGTGAGTGTCCTACCCCTTGTGATGCTTCCGATTCACTCACAACGACCCACACTCACCCGTAGTTTAAAAAAAAAAAATGCAGGATAAAATCTATTGCACAGCATTTACCCCCACTTCCTGGTTAACTGTTTAACTTTATGAGGAAATAAGTGATTATTTAACTTACTTTGCATAACAGTACAAAAATCAAAGAACTCACTATGATCACAGTCGTTTCCATTAAGTCCTACGTGTGCACTGGGAGAACATTGGCACCCGCCCCACCCCGCCCTGCCACTGAGTCAGGTCCAGCGGGTGATATGAGGCCCCTTTGAGTGGCCGAGTGCGGGCAATAAGGGGCGGATGTGAGGCAGATTTACACCAGGGCTTTCTCCAGCAGCTTTTGCTCTACAACTTAAGTTTGGTAACCTTTTGAGACTATTTTGGCTCGGTATTAGCAACTAGACTGAAGGTAGATAATCATATGCAACAGAGTCCTTATAAAAAAAAAAAAAAATGTTTTGGAAGCTGCCAAATCAAAGCTGCGGGAAAAAGCGGAGGTGTAAATCCACCTATATTGTAAAACACATCAACAACACCAGCACCAGCCAGCCACCCCGCCAGACGTACAGTCCGGCCACACTGAATGCATGCATCACACCAAGTTAAAGTAGCACCATGTTGGTTTAGTGTCTCCAGATGGTTGGCACAGGTGATGGCGGTGGTGTTGTGATAGTGAGGCACACACTACCCTACAACCCTTGTTCACCTGTCTCACCATCACTATCTCACCCAGTGTCCCAGTTCATACCACTCGCCACAGCCACACCGTGTCACACCACCAAGTTTAACACATAATTTGCTTAAGTCATTTATACAACTCAATTTATCGATTTGTCTACATTTTCAACTCTCACCAGTCAGTATTTGTGAAATATTTTACTCAAACATGACTGGCAGCAGGATTTTACCTTGTAAAGAAGCAAGACAAACATCAGGTAAAACTTGGTGGCTACACAATACATATACCTCTGAAAACTAGGCAAATGACAAACTTCTGGTATGTACAGTATATATCTTACATCACGACCTAAGGACACCAAGTGAGTAGAACAGTGTAGGTGGCAAGGATTGAGGGTAGCCTACAAATAGTGCACCCACGCAGCTGCCGGCGCCCACACCGAGTGCAGGCGGAGTACAGGAGGTGGGGCGGATGTGGTGTTGTGGTGTGCTGGGGACTAACGCTCCCTCCCAGTCCCTCCCACCAGGGGCAGACCACCCCCCTCCCTCCGCGACCCTCCCACGGTATAGTTTGCGGGCATTAACCCTCCCATGGTATCGGGTATTAACCCTCCGCGACCCTCCCACGGTATAGTAGTAGCGGGCTTTGACCCTCCACGACCCTCCCACTGTAAGATTGGGCGTTGACCCTCCGCGACCCTCCCACGGTACAGTACTAGCGGGTTGTGTTCCCTCCCTCCCTCCCGGACAACGGTGGGCAGCCCTGACCCCCACGCAGCAGGGGGCGCGGCTGTGTACCTCCCTCCCCCCACCCAGGCCTCACACCCTGGGGGCCTCCTAACACAGAGCTCGGCCAGGACACTAATTCCCTCGTCCTGGGCTCTAATAACTGCATGGTATCACATCCACACCTGAAATGCAAAAAGAAACTTAAATTAGAACCAAATCTATCAGGTTAAACATAAAATTACAGTACTAAAAATAAGACAATTACTGTATAATCTATTAATATGAGGGCTGTCACTGAGTTTGGCAGGCATTTCAGTCAAGATGTTGAATTTCTAAAATTTACTTATGAAACATCCCATGCAGAAAATGCAACTATTATAAGCTATGATATCTACAAATTTTAACCAAGTTACATGTAGATATCCACTTATAGGTGAGCACTTTTGCAATTTTCACATTAGCTACAAGCAAGGTATTATAAACCCTAAACCACAAAAAGACGTCAATAAACGGTCACATTTCTTCCTGTCTATTTTCTTGCATTCAGTGGCATCTGGTGAGGGAGACACTTACACACAGCCTAATGTGGGTCTGGTCACAGTCAAGGAATGTTGGTCACTATGCCGTCATGTGAAGCTCACCTCCCAAGACAACCTCCATAGAATGTTGAGCATAATTCACCCACCAAAACTATACATGTACAGTATAAATATTCGACTTATCACCATGGGAAGAAGAAAGCTATAGAAGAGTTTGTGCTATCGATAATCACCTTGGATAAAAAGCTTCATAAGCTTCCTAATTTTTGTATCGCTATCCCTTTCCTTTAGACAAAAGCTGGGTTGGGGTATGACAAAATATTAAAAATAATAAAACTGTCCCAGGGTTAAACTGACCTGTTCAGACCCCATAGTGTTGAGATAGACGTTCCTTAAGGGGCGGTGGGAATTGTTCCGTAAACCTCTTCCAGTTCTCCTCACCCACCTGTTCCTTGAAGCAGTGCAGGATCTGACAAATAAACACATGATATATACAGTTAAGTTAAGTTATGTAGAGCAGATTAACCAGACCACTGAGCTCCATACGGAACTCTCATAGGTCTGGCCCGAAGGATTGGATCAGATTACTGAAAGGAGCTTAAGGCGACGCAAAAAACGGACGATAGGGGGGGAAGGAAAATTACGGAGAATCGGATAAAAGGTCAGTGAATGATTTAGTACCAAAACAAACCGTACGCAGACGGGCAGTATCTAGGCAGTCAAAGACGTGGCGAACAGTGTATATGTATATATATATATATATATATATATATATATATATATATATATATATATATATATATATATATATATATATATATATATATATATATATATATATATTTTTTTTTTTTTTTTTTTTTTTTTTTTTTTTAAAGTCTTAACATGTACATTAGCCACCTACAACATAATTACGGACTAGAATTTTTAATAAAAACAAAAATACTTTACACAATCATTAACTGTAGAAAATGTTTACTTCAGTATCAGATCTTAGTGAAAGCAATGTCTGGTTGATAAATTTTTATAGTACTGGTAATGAAAGTTTAAACATATTGCAGATGTGAATATAATAGAATGGACAAAAAATGCAAATAGATATACTGTAGTACAAAGGAAACAAAAAAACAACAAGCTAAATACACAAAGGAAAACAAAAAAACAAGCTAAATACAAAGGCAAAAACTGCAAATGCCTGTAGTGGTGGAATGTGGTCTAACCTTGTGGAACATCTCCTTGAGGTCTTGTTTAGGGTTTACCCAAGAGGCGATGGCATCACAGAAAAAGATGAAGTCCTCGACCACTCCGCCGGGGTTGACACTTATCATGTTGCACACCCCACGGAACGCCGAGTCCTTCTCCTCGTTGTCCCGGATGTTACGCAGGGATATACACCTGCACAGTCGTACGGTGGGTCGGCAGAAGGAAGGATGGAAGGCACGAAGGAAAGAAGTAATGGAAAATAGAGGGAAAGTAAAGGAAGATAGTGACAAAAGATTGACGATAGATAGTGATTGAATATGTTGTTGATTTACAGTTTAGTATTTAATGTGTTTGTAAGAGAGCGAGATTAAGATCCAGCAGAACAGTGAGAAGCCAGTAGTTTGATGTTGCACGAAGATCCAGCGTCAGGAGTTGAACCAATCCGATGAAGCCATCCAGTTGACGAGTCGAGATGCCGCAGTGAAAAGTGAGGAGGGGTATTGAGGAAAGGGAGGGAGGAGGAAGAGGAGGTTGGTAGGTGAGGAAGGGAGAAAAAAAATACACAAACTGGTTAACCATGGTCCTCACTCAAATAAGAATCTTAGTGATAAAAAATACTGACTAAAGACACACACAGGAATGGAAAGCCTCCAGGCAAACCTCCCTTGGACCAGTGGCGTTGGTTGAATTGAGTTTGGTGGTGCTCGGAGCTTGTTTACATACAGGCACTCCTCACTTTTAAAGTCAACTTGTTTTAAGTACGGTAGTTTCATTATTAAGTTGTATATGATAGCAAATGTAGTAAAATATCGAAAGAAAAATGTACAGAAACGATGCTTCACTGAAGGTGTTGTTATCAAGGACGTAAGTACAACTTTAAGCGAGGAATTTCTGTAGATCTCTACCACAAAAACGTAAACAAAGGTAAACTAAATACAGCGCTCAGGCCGAGGGTAGTACAGTAAATATAGCAGTACTCTACGGACAGTCCAAAAGAGGTTCGTATGGAAGAGAAAAATTAAAAATCAAGTAAACCAAAAACTTGGAACTCTTCAAAAATCACAAGACACTGCTTGACTCAAAGCAAAATAATAACCCTGAACTGAACTTAACGTGAACTAAAATTTTCATAAAACGTGCTGGGATGACGAAGCTGTGGGAGGGGCAAAGGGCTCTATACAGTTAAAGAGTCGTCTAGAGGGAGAGGTGCACAGATTCTTTGTAGTAGCCTATGTGTTATATACCTTACCTTTTTTTTATCCAATGAGCCACATAGATATCCTATTTTATCCATAACCTAGACTGTGATTCCACAATGAAGCATTTTATCTGAACGGTCCTAAGTTGCTCCTTCACCACCCTTAACTTTTCCAAAATCAGGGCTGTCAAAATAATATGCTTCTCTCTGGAATCTACACAATTTCAGACCTAGGTTTTCAAAGACATTTTGACTCAGGGTGTACTTAAATACAATACTAAAAGTTGATCAATAATCTCTTTTGATGTTAAATATGATGCTTCATGTAGAAAATGCATTTGATAAGCTCCCTGACAATGACAAAATCAGGACTGAGGAGCACTCGTTGCCACTTTCCAATTTAAAGGTACTTGGTATTTTAAAATGTATTAAGCCAAATGTAAAACACGAGGCACAACACACACGGTACTTATAAATACAAAGGCCACGAACCTCTCTCCGTAGACGATTCCTTGGAAATTTTGACTAGCAAGCAGCTCGGTAAACTAGTGATAGGTAGGAAGCGCATGGAACAACAAAACCAAACTGTATACTGAACTCAAAAAGCCCAAATGAATCAGTGTCTTCATAATACCATTTTTAAACAATTTAGGAGCAAAACTTTATGAAAAACTTAGTTCACGTTACTTAAAATCATTATTAACTGAGAAAATGAAGAGCATGTAAATCACAACCATGCGCACTTGTACACACATACACACAGACAGACATCCAGTTAACACAAACATACGGGGAATTTGAACTTTTATATATTTACTTTATGGTGATAACAGGGTATGTGCTGGTGTGTGCAATGTGTAAGGATATATACCATGTTCTCAGGTTATCACAAACGAATAAGGTAAAGAATAAGATAATAATTGATCAAATCAATCATTGTTCCTATAAATGAAACAAAATTGGAGATCTAACTTTCAAATGTAATTAACTATGAATAATTATTAAATTTAAATTTTTCCTACATTGATGTTATATTTTGTTCTTACATATACAACCACCTTTTGCTCAAACACGAGGACTTACAGTCCAGGGGTGTGTTCACCAAGGCTATCTGGGATTAGTTTGATAGCGATAAACTATCTAAATGCTAATCACTGAGATTGGTCACCCAGCTGTCCCAAATGACGGCATCGACCAATATGGGTTTATAGGACAAAACAGACTATTTACGTCTGCTTTGGAGTGGAGTCTGTTATTGTAAATAAATTATGTTTGGCATCATAATTAAATAGTATAATGTTAGTAAATTTAAATATTTATGTCGGTACAGGGCTATAAGTAACCAAATTGTGAGTTTGTGTGGTTTTGAGGACAAATATAATTGGTCACCACCTAAGACTGATCGCTCTAATTGCTGGTTTGTTAAATTGGTAGCATTAACATTCACTCGAGTTATCAAGATTGACCGGTTAATCTTAGTGAATGCAGTCTAGGCTTCCCCACACTGGAGGAGAGTTCAACCCTTCCATTATAATGACACCTTTGTTATTCAGCCTCTGTAGCAGCTAGTGATTTCTTGTTACTGTCTAATTGTAGCACGATTAAGGCTGGTGTGGTGCGATATCGCCAGGTGCAAGTGCTTCAGGGGGACTTTGTTGAGACACTGTTAGCGCTATACCAACATCGGCCACTGTGATGACATGATAGGGCTGTGTTGTGGCAAGTCTTTATTGTACCGTACTACAGTAAGACTAAAACCATGCTCTTTGTGGATGAAGCCGTATTTAAACTTGTATGTATGGTATATTGCGATAGTATTAACCCCTTTGAGTCCCAGCAGATAACTAATTAAAGAAAATCTTCTAATGGTAACCAAAAGACAACACAAATGCCATCGTGCTGAAAGGATTTACCACAATGAATCTTAAGAGCCCAAATCGCAGGAGAGCTTTTTCCTTCCCCTAACTCCAGGTCGGTGACTTCATCCTTACAAACACTGATGTAATTGCATAACTGTTTTTATTTAAGATTGAGGTGTTAAAACAAAAAAGAGGGAGGGAGGGGAAACCGACAAACATGCATAACACTAAAAGCAATCATTAATTATTTTTGTTCTCTCTCTCTCTTAAAAAAACAATAATGAATAAAATAATCAATACCAGCCACTCATTTTCTCTCACACATTATAAATCATACAAACATCTTCCCTTACATACAGACACACACCACACACACGCACATGCTCACACACAGGAAAACATATCATTTATAGAAAAATAACTTATAAATTAATGATCACCAAAGTAAATGAGAGGTTTTAACAACTATATACTTTAAAATCTAAAATGGTTACATCTAAAATTAATAAACACAGAAGCTACATGATTACACGAACATAGCGTACACTGGCCAATTCATACATGTTATGTCTAATCAATACTCAGAATCAATAAAAAATAAAAGAAAATACTCACAAAAATTAGGTAAGTTTGATTAATGAATTTAGTGTCAGCATTCATTGCTACCGTAAATAGATTAATCCAACTCAACATTATTTTTTGTAGTAATTTTTTTCTGAATTATTGATTTTGCATAGCAATTAAAACGCAGCATACGAATTGGCTCTACTCCGATCAAATAAACTAGGCAGCAAATCCCCACCCAATAAGATTATGGACAAACATGATTGGTTGGCTATGTTGTGCAAATGGCCCCTGAATCTAAACAATAAATTTTTATTATCCCCCAAAACTAAGTAAACCAATATAAGAAGGGCGAGATAAGCTATCCAGTTACTTTGAATGTAGTATAGTGTACCCTAATTCGGCCTATCCTGGGGACCTCGGTTCGGTTAACGGAACAAGCAAAATTTAACCACAAACAGATAATTTTAAGCAAAACAAAAATGCCAATTACAAAATAAATATAGATATACTGTATACTGAAGCATGATAAGAAGGTGTGCATATTTTAATATTTGGGAAAGGGGCTTGGATTTGTCAATCCGATTGATAGCCTTATTCTAATAATTTATAAATTTATCAAAGAATTGGGCAATTTGACTTTTCTTGAAAGTAAGTTTTCTCAAAGTATTATATTACTAGAAACATATACATACCCTAAATTTCTTTCAATTTCCATTATGTTACTTTCTTCTACTTTATTAAGTGAACAAGTTGTTGAACCAAAGCATCCCAGGGTAAACCAAGGAAGTGGGAAGAGAGATAGAGAGATGGGTAGAGAGAGAGTGAGAGCGATTGTGGGGATGAACCAAGGTATTTATTCTGCACCCACTCCCTCCACCCCCCACACGTACCCCGACCAATAATGGTAGTGTATGTGGAGGGAGAGGTTGAGCGTGGCAGATATTACACTGTCATCTATCGGGAGATATACACACCAAATTCTTTAGTCACTACCATATTACAATACCTTGACATAATTCCAGATACACAAATTGCCACTATGCATTGCAAGTCCTTGTTTATATACAACAGTGACAAATTTTAGAGTCCTTGTTTATATCAATTAATGGGTAACCTTCAAATCGGTGGCATAGGTACAGCACTAGAATCTTAGAAGACAAGTACTGTACTACAAGATGTGCAACATGGTGCTTATTAAGACTGATGTGGATTCTCCTTATAGATGACTGGGTAGTAATGGCATCGAACCAGAGGGAGGTCAAGGGTTGCAAATGAGTGGTTTTAATCTATTGGAGAAAAATTTTGAGCTAAAATGTTCTGATACGTTAAACAAATTTGTAATGCAGTTCTGTACACCCTGTACAGTGTACACCGTTATCAACATCATCTATTCCACAATCATAATCTTGACATAGTGGGGAAGCAATGGCAGAAACCCCTACTGGCTATTGCATCAATCTTCCTTTCACATACTCCAAATCTTAAATCTCCATTTTGTTCATATTTGTATTGTTTTTTCTTCTTTTGGTTGCCCTTCCCTAAGATTTTTAAATTTTTATGCCAGCTTCAAACCTGTACATTTACCTATATTGAAAAATGTATGGCTCATTTAGCTGATTGGCATAGACCTTAAAGAAATTTTCTAAAGAACATTCTTTTAACAATGCACCTATTTACCCACTCCACCATTTCAAATTCTACAGTAGGCTCAATGGTCACCCATCCATAACTAATCATTATCTTCAAGTAGACTAAATATAATATCACTTTCTAACTACTCATTTATTAACACTCTTCATTTGTAGTTTTCTTCCATTTATTTCTTTTAACTTTCATAAAGAATAGAATCCAAATATTTCAATCTCTCAACTTATTTCAATCTGTTCCAGTTCCTTCTTTGATTTCACGTACAGTATTACTAAAAATAAAACTCTTCAAGCTCACTGGTCCTGCCTTTCATCAAACATTATAATCGCAAGTCAATATTCTTTCCAAAGTAGCTCTTCAAAAATATATTTTTGATATTCCCCTTGAATATTGTAACCACTCATTCGAATCCCCTAGCCTCCCACCAACCAATACCAGTATAGGACACGCATAATAAACCATAACCAAAACCTCCACACGTGCTTATTTCAAAACCATTTATCGAAAACAAAAATTGAATCACTATCAACAATCACTATATAATTGAAATGTTGTATACTGTACTGTATTATTGAAATATTGTATACTGTACTGTATTATTGAAATGTTGTATACTGTACTGTATTATTGAATCATATTGAACTAGTGATCCGAATAGTATTGTAGTAGTAATAATAAAATACTGTAACCAAATCATTGATAAGCAAAATTGTACAGATATCACAATGGCCTTGTAAAATAAGCAGAATTGTATGACACTAATCGATTTGATAACGTTAGGTCAGTGGTTGATATTACTATTTAGATTGTGCTATAGACCAATGGCTATACAGTACCAACATGCACAACACTTTAATTTCGGGCCATGTTAACGTTCACCTGTTATTAACCTATCACAAATTCAAACCAGAAGACATTTAAAATCCTGACTCCAAATACATTGTTTGACTGCGGTTGATAATTTTAAAAAATCAGTCATGTGAATGGACATATCTACAAGCCAATCCCTTTACCATATTTGAGTTCAATAGACTGTATAATTTTTGTTTTCGATTTATGGTTTGGTAATCATGTTGCGGGAGGTTTTAATTAAGCTTAGTATTACATCTAAGATTACTGTGAAATATTTAAAGGCAAAAAGGAATAAAATCATTGTGCAGTTATTTGAACTTTAAAAATATTTGAATGAGATAAGCAGCAAATTAGTAAATAAACTTATTAGCAATTACAGTACAAAATACTACTGAACTGAAATACAAAAAATATATTAAAATACATAATCATAAAAAATATTATAAAATTACTAAAATAATCTAAACCAAATCTGCAAATATTAAGCAATCATTAATAAAACTATGAAAACTATTGCTCGACTTAAAAAAACTAGTAGAAAAATAGGTAAATGCAACAATATAAAAATAAAGCAGCAGTGACGCTTTAAAAAAAGAATGATACATTTTCAACCAGCCAGTTAGTTACACTCATCAGCTCATCTCGTCGAGCAACAGAACACAAATCTCTCAAGTCCAGAATTAATTAACAGTAATATCATCTCTACTCTGGATACTGTTGTTAAATGTAATTTGGCTTATGAAAGGAACACCCATGAGATAAGGCTGAGGGCTTGCCGCATCTTTACTTCTCTAATCATTCGACAATCAATTACTCGGAAAAAGAAACTAGTGAAATTCAACCCCCAAAATGGTTTGTTACAATTTATCTTTACAATAACTAAAGAAATATTATTCGGCATAGGAATGATAGACACATGAGAGCTATTCCAATGCCCCCCAAAATTACATTATTCAATTATTTGATATTATATTACTGATTATTGGACTATTGAGACTTACTTCACGACACTGGGCTAAAACTCTGTAAAGATTGCCATACACGATCAGTTCAGCCTTTCCAACTGAAAATTGCACAAACCAGTTTGAATGCAAGTGGTTTAAAAGCTAGTGCCAGGCTCACAGACCAGCCCAAACTACGAAAACACTCACACTCTCAAACTAGCCTGTACAGAGCTACAACTGACAGGTCATACTGAACTCAAGTGAAGGTCTTCATAGTCGCAGTGTCTCACCAGGAGACGGCTACGACTATTACAGATTTGTGCAATTTTAAAAATAAGAGTTACACCATTTTTTTACAGTGTCCTCTATATTGCATACCTTACATTGTATACTATCAAGAAGTCAAAATGCAATTGCTTCCACCCTCAGAGTGAAGCCAAGGCTCAAGTTATTGAAAGCTTGAATGGTTCTTTTCTTCCCTCCCACAGCAGTTTGATGCTGTTGTTTTAGTGTTCATGCTTTCAATTGCTTTTTGTATTTCACCCAGAGCTAAGATTGGAAGGAACTTTGACTTTTGGCGGTAGTTTAAGCAGTATATTATCTGCTCAAGTCAGTCCTGTTGCACTTTCTGATAGACATCACAGGAAATGTAAAAGACTGGCAATTGATAGAACACAATGCGTAAGGTGTGCAAAAATGGGATCAATAAAAATAACACTGGTGTAACTCTATTCATATACAGGACTCCCTTTACAGAATCGTGTTTGATCAGGGAGGCGAACGCATTAATCGACAGAGCGGAACAGTGCGCGTAAACCAGCTGGATGAAAATGAGGCACCACAGGAATGATGAGTTGTATATGAGCGGAGGGCAAGAAAAAAGTGGTAGGTTGAAAGTCGAAGAGGAAAAGTGGTGGAAGAAAAGATGGTATAAACAACTGAAAAAACTGTGCTTCGTACACACCACTGCCTGATAAACTGTTGCAACACCGGCGCCACGTCACTGGGGCAAACATAGCCTAGGCGTCCAATTGTTATGGCTACAACACACCGACACACGCAGGAGTGGGGGGGGCAGGGGGGGCGTGGTTCACAAAGGAAGATAAAAAAAAAAAGAAGGAAAAATAAAAATGTATGTAACAAACCATGGTGGTGGTGGTGGTGGGTTATGGAAAAAGTCAATCAATAAGAATAATACAAAAAACTCACAACTTACTAATAATAATAAATACTAATTAACAATAATAATGGCAAATACAGAACGGAATAATGGGCAACGCCGTGAGGCATTACCGACATCAACTGAATCTGGTAGGCAAGATGTCAAGGCTAAACTAATCTCAAATATGTCAAATACTGCAACCACTACAAAACTAATTCTTTAAGTATAAATTTCAACCTTTCCGTGAGTGCACAAAGAAATCAGAGTTGGCTAAGCAAACGACTTCTACTACGTTTTGAGGTGGAGAGCGGAAAAAACAGGACTACTGGAGATGAGCACAAACTACCTCGTTAGAGATTTTATATATGAATTGCCTTTGAATACTGGGAGAGTAAGGGAGATGCTAGACTGTAGGTGTGAGGGATGCGGGATATAGGATTAGATATCGGAGGAATGGAATGGGGAGAGGAGGAAGAAAGTAGGGGTGGGGGGGGGGGGGGGAGATGGTAGAGAGGATAAGAGGAAAGAGGTAGGGGGAATGGAGGAAAGCAGGGAAGAGTAGGGCAGTAAGAGGAGAGATGAGGTAAGAAGAGGAAAGGGGAAGGGAGAATGGAAAGGGAGACAAGAAAAGGAAATAAAGATGAAAAAAAAGTAGGAAAAATAAGGATTACACCACGAAAGGGAATTCAGGAACAAATGGAGGGGAATCACGGAAAATATATAGAAGAGGGAAGAGAGAAGGAAGAGGTAAAAAGTAGGACAGAGAAGAAGGATTACCAAGAAAGGGAACACAAAAGAACCAAAGAAAATAGTGAAACCTAAGAGAACTTTATGAAGAGTAATAGGTACGGCACAAAGAGACAATTTAAGGAATTATCGGTATACTGTATATGTGTAAAAGCCTGCAGCTAGAAAATGTACATAAATATCTATACATAGTTTAAAAACTAGTAGAAAACATTAGAGAAAATATAAGTACTGTACTAAGAAATATTTGGGTACACACATACACCAGATGCCAAATTTACTTGCAATAGGAAAGACCAAGGAGTCGAGGAAAAGATAATAGTACAATTAATGGGAAAACCCCCAGAGACTAACTCAATCCAGCAAAATGAGTGATAAAAAAATAGCTAGAGATAAGAAAATAAAGTTAACAAAAAAATCATGGTAAAGGAAGATTTAAACTAATAAGGAGACCCAAATGAGAAAACAATGAAGACAATTGAACCTAGGTATGATAAAAAAGTAGAAATGGGAATACATAAAAGGACAAATTAAGGAATTGAAAATAAATAAAAATAAGAGAAAATGTGATATTAGCGTGAAAATTGTAACTGTTTGAAAAGGAACCAAAAATTTCCAATAAAGAAGCTAAGGAAAATAGATGCTTATGAACAACAGAATAAAATTAATTAAGTAGAAAGCCGAGGAAAAATAAAGAAATCTTATTAGACCGGGGGTAAAAAGGGAAGACAATTTAAAAAGTAAAAAATGGTGATATGAATGACAATCAAACAAAGGGAATCTACCAAAAACATTTTGACAGAGCGGGTTTGACCTCCTGACCCTTTGATCAGAGTATGTCACGGCTTGTGACATAGCAGGAAATATTGAAAGTTATAAATGTTAAATGGATGTCAACCAGAAATAGAAAATTAACGAGAATAGAGAGTGCACAAGAAAGGACTAGGACTAATTTTAAAATAAAACATATAATTGAGGAAAGATAGAGTACACAAGAAAGGCCTAGGAATAAAATTAAGACAAATTTAACAGAAAAGAAGAATGGATTAACCCTTTCAGCAGAACGAAGGCTCTCTTAGCTTTATTCTGGTTAGCATTATACAATTTCAGTCAGCTTAGGAAGACCATGTATAGTCAAAAGATACAATATAGAAATGTGTATCCCTTTGATTCATACAGGTTCCTTCAAAGACTAATAAAATTGTTGAATAAGTCAGAATAAACTAAAAAAATAAGTCCACGATACTAAAAGGGTTGAAGAGAGCAGGATGGGATAAATGATAGGATGCCAAAGGATAGGATATGGAACAGGGCATCCTAACACCCTACTAAATTAAACATCCTACAACACAATTATCCGACACATTGTAAACTAACTATCATCACCGACGAATCTGCAGGCAAAGCACGTTTAAATTAGTTTTTATCAATTATCACATATTCAGTACGTACACTAAGGGCAAATGGCTGATGCTTTTCTACCAGGACAAATTTATGCCGATGTACAAGTCCTTGAATAATAAATATGGATATAAAGTAATACACAGTTGCCAATAACAATATCTGCCCTCTATTAACATACTGTACAGTTGCCAATAAGAATATCTGCCCTCTATTAACCCGTGGCTAGTTTTGTAATGTTTGTTCACCAGAACCCGGCCGGTTTTCAAAAAATTGTTTTATTCCAGAAACAATAGCGAATGGGTTAGGAATGAAGGAAAAACCACGAAAAACCGCTCAAAAAGCTTAAAGAATGGTCCTACAGAGCCCCCGAAAACGTATTTTACAAGAGTAAAAAATTGAAGGCAATTACCCCAAAAAACAAGGTTATTGCGCGCGCACATGGACTTTGAGAGTTTTCAACCATCGGCACGGTTGCGTGGGATACGTACACAGTTCCCATACAAATCTGAGCCCTCTTGAGTGGCTACACCTGAGGTTACGGTCGGCGCAATTAGGGTGACGCGTCAGACGCGTCTCTGGGGCTGTGCGTTACATACATCGCCGACGCGTCAGACGCGTCGCTGGGGCTGTACGGGTTAACATACCTGCACCTATAATAATATTTGTTCTAATATGATTATTTTTTCTTTCTCATATTAATAAATGCTAGATATTAATGTTTCTTCAGATTAGGAAGAGAACTGAACCAGTCAAATGATAGTATGTATTGAGAAACTCTGTAGGTATAATGTCCTTTTCTTAAAATCATATTCTGGCTATCATTACATAATTTTGAATTAGTAGACTTAAACTGGTATTTATTAGTCAGTTTACCAAAGGCCCGGTAATCTATAGTTACTTAATTTCCGTAACATTTTCAGGGCTTTAATTTTCTTTAGTTTATCTTGTTTAACCTTGCTTAGACTGAACTTCCATGTAATTAATATTTCTTCCCCCAACAAACTTTACTTCTAAACTCAATTAATGAAATCATCAAATACATGTGGCACTCCAAGGACTCGAACCTAGGATGCTCACACCAAAATTCCGCACATTTATGCATTACGCTATCAAGACATCATGGAATAGTTAATGGCAGTGGCAATAATTTATAATTGAATAACTCCGAATGACTCTAATGCTCCATGACGACAAAGGAGTGCAGGTTAGCTTTATGGGTAACTACAAATAAATCTAATGACTTAAAAGTAATTATATCTTCATCACAGAAACGCATCAAGATTGTAATTTTATGAAAGCCTAATTTGTTCAGTATAAAATGCAAGTGAAACTGAAATAATTATTATGCAGATAAATTAATGGCATACAACAGCATCAGCATTTGCACTCCAACACAAACATGGGAACAAATATCACAAAATAAATCCATTCAAATGAACCACTTGGCTTGGAAAGAGTAAAAAGTTATCTTGAATTTATTATTATTATTATTATTATTATTATTATTATTATTGAATACCAAACTAGTAGAAAGTAATAAATAACTCCTGGAGCAAGAAGGTAATAATTGGAATGCTCTCTTAATGTATATACTGTATATACAGTAGGGTCTCACATAAAACGACAAATTGGTCGATAAACGAGGCCGTTCTATGCGATTTCGTTCTATGTGAACACGGCATTTTGGTGGCCGAATATCGTCAATGTTCACTGTAAGCGTAAATTTCCGTCAGGAGCGTACGATATTTCGTCGTTTGTACGATATTTCGGCGCTCTATATGAAAACTCCTCGGATTTGCCCCACTTTGGCGGCAGACTCGTTTTATGTGATCACATTCGTTCTTATCGAAAATTAAATATTAATATTTTAGGTCGCTCGTTTTAATCGAGACTCGTTTTATGTGAACACGTTTTATGCGGGACCCTACTGTACTTCAGTATAAATTTAATGAGTTGACTAATTCATTGAAAGTGACAAGAGTGCATTGTTGTGTGCGATTAGTTTGGAACAGGAAGGTATTTGATTATCTTGTAAAACTACTGAACGTTAGTTTTTCTTCAGCATAAGATTGTGGAGGCCTATTATATCCAAAAAAGTTATTTCCAATGCACTTTTTTTAGCCTTTTCCAAGCCACTGCGGTTCAATATAGATAACTTAGTAGCTACGGTCTACAACACTCTATTTAGGGAGTTAGATCAATCAACCTAGATCCTGGTCATACCTATATTATAAAATATAGAAAATCTATTAGCAATATTAATGCACCATTTCACATGTCTGAGTCAATAAGGGAACAAAGGATAACAGTACGAGGAGATAAGCCAGCAAATATAGGAATTAAAATTTAAAACTTCCAAACAAACAAAAACAGGAACTGCACAATATAAAGACAAATAATTAATCAAAATGTGAATCAATAAGAAGGTATTTAATTTTTAAAGTTAAATATATATACTGTAGCCTACACCTACAATAAAGTAAGGGTATAATACTTTTGTTTCTGGTACAAAAATTATATTCAGTATGATCATATTGTTACCGTCTACTCAAGGGCATGAAATACAATATTGAAATTGCCTCAGAATGCCTTAGAATTCATAATATCAATATAAGAAGCAAAACCAAACAATTGCACTGGCTAGTCTCCTGCAATACTGGACACAAATCTAAATATTTATCTACAGGGTTGTGTCAAATATGGCCAAACTCGCAGTCTATTATTTAGCAAAATAAAACTACATGCAATACCAGTACTATACAATTATACAGATCTCCCAACCTAACGCTTTATCCTACTTTGTTGCAATCCCGCACTTAATAATAAAGGCCCGAGTGCATACACCATTCAGTGAGCCCAGGCGACAACCAGAGATGACTGTCACACGATCCTGGCGTGTATTTGCTATCAAGAATGCCATAGACTTCCTTCTTGCCTGGGATGACATTAACGATGCCAATATTAACCCTCGGAATCCGGGAGGCCTATGAGGCAAAAAAATATATTGGCAGGAATCCAATATGAG
The DNA here is from genome assembly GCA_032716605.1 of Paralithodes platypus. Taxonomy (NCBI): domain Eukaryota; kingdom Metazoa; phylum Arthropoda; class Malacostraca; order Decapoda; family Lithodidae; genus Paralithodes; species Paralithodes platypus. The sequence continues at coordinate 83,095,099 of CM064575.1, read as the reverse complement.
GCAAAATGCGCGGGTAAAAATCGCCGCTAAAATCGGCATAACACGGCAACCATGCGTCGTATCGACGTCATCTCAACGGCATTCTACAGACAACAAAAAGGTCTACAATTTACAAAAAATTGACTGCTCTAGGTGATCTCAATCAGTAGTTACTGAATTATGAAGTTTGCCTGTACCAAAAGGGCCCAGGACACAGCGATCGGGATCATAGGAGGCCCCCCGGATTTCGTGGGTTAATCACACCTGGCGTAAGCTGACTGCTCACTTACGTTACGCCAAGGCGGATGATATTAGAATAGCCATAGTTGAAGCCGCACACACATTTGCTGTATTTAACCAAGTGTCTACTGAGGAGATTCATGAAATCCATGCATCTATAGTGCCCTATCCATACTCAAGAAGTCCTGCTAAACATAGACAGCACATTCCGCTTTTATAATGATCGGCACAATGGATGCCCTCAAGCTGACAGGTCCCACAAGGGGTACTGATCCCCCCCCCCCCCCCCTGTTATCTATAAAATGCTGTCAGTCCCCCCCACACACACTAAGTATTTAGGATTCAGGTTTGGCTACAAGCTAACAAACTGTAATGAGTAAGAGGTATTGCAAAAAGTGTTATCAAAACTAAAAAGACTACAAATCTGGGCATATATACAGTATATATATTTATATATATATTTTCCTTTGGGAGTGCTGGGGAGAGGGGAGGGTAAACTCATTACGGTAATTCAACATAATGTACGATAGTCACATAGCACTTTTCCCACAATTTTCAACTGATAACTTATTGCCTGGTTCTTTTTTATTAGTATGGGCAATTAACCTCAAGATATATTTGGTTTAATTGGCTGAAATTTATCCAAACTTAAAATATATTTCATTGGTAGTATCGGTACGGTAACTAATATGAAGGTAGAGGATTTAGCATGGCAGAAAATTGTTCCAACTTAGCGATTTTGTCAAGTTCTATTGACTTTATCATCCCAGTTTTGGTTTGTTTATTTTGCAAGTTTTACATTATAATTACAGGTAATACACAAATTGACTAATAAAAATTGCAGGAAAATGGTCATGTGACTTCTCCACACTACATGATATTCTAACATGTCAAAACCGCAACTAATTGTCCTTGATTGCAAAATATTGAAATTAAATCAACTTTGCAATTATTTATAAGGAAAAATGGTCATGTGACTTCTCCACACTACATGATATTCTAACATGTCAAAACCGCAACTAATTGTCCTTGATTGCAAAATATAGAAATTAAATCAACTTTGCAATTATTTATAAAAATCCTTCTGAATTTACCATAAATTATAACTTTCCAAGGTATGAAAAACCATTATAAACATGAAAATATTAGGCGGCTAAAGTGAAAAATAAATAAGTAAATTAGATATTGTAAAATCATTTAAAAATATGTAAGTACAGTATACAGAATAAGTTGGTTATAAAAGGATTAAGCAAAACTACAATTACTACAGCACACTTATCTCAAAGTTAAGTACTGTATACAAAATCTAAAGATCTAATCAAACTCCACTCGTCTTTCAATATCAAGTTCATAACAAAAATCTACATTAATTAACTGGGAAAACCAGGAGTAGCTTTTCAGTCAAATTTTACTTTATCAATTAAAACTAAAATACTGAGCACTGTCACAAAATGGGGATGATAAGTTTTTATGTTAACGTAAAACAATAAAGCATAGAGATGTGTTGCAAATCTTTGGTCAGACATTTAGGGTACTTACTGTTCAATATATTTCATTGAGTTAAAACATCTGCATCTCAATGGACTGAATAATAAAACAAACAAAATTCAAGTTTAACGCCTTCATATTAAAAATGCAAAATCCAGGTTTTCAAAGGGCCTTTATCAAAATTACAAACAAAGGCTCAACCCTCCTTACCCCATTATGGAACATTGGGACTGACTAGACTGATATACAAATCAACTAACTGACTTGATATTAGGGAACAAGCCAATCTGTATGTGGGGGTTCAATTAATGCACTAAAATCATTAAGGGGGGATGATTGGCTTTTCTAGCACCCCCTTCTTCCTCATGTTTAGCCGTATTAGTTTTCAGACATTGAGCCCATTAGTTTGCTGATTTTGAGAGCATTCACTCTATTTCTTTGTCAATATGAAGACCTATTGTACAATTTAGGTATCCGGCCGGGAAATTTTTTCTATCAAAAACTTTATACATTTATCTAGAGGTCCTGGGTGCTTTTATAAGCTTGATGGAGGTCTAGGGAGGAAACTAAAAAAATAATGATAAACAGATAAATAATTCGGCAAATAAATACGCCCATCCCCCCTTAAACCACAAAAAGTAGTTAGATTAATAAACACAGTGTCAATGCACAAGAACAGTACATTTTGCCACTAAGCATATTAATCCAACACATTTTTCACTAGTATACTAACTGGATCTCCACATAGAAATGGCCTAGTCTACCCTAACACAAAACTGCGGTCGGAATCCTACGAGCAAGACGGGAGGTTACACCGGGAAAAGTATGAGACAAAACATTTCTTACCGGTGTTCTCCAGCAGGGTCTTGGGAGTGTTGGGTTTGTTAATGATGAAGATTAGGTCGTTCAGAACCAAGTTGATGTATACGTGCATCTCAGGACCTGCAAAATGGCAAATATAAGTAAAAGGTCTGTCTCGAGTCGGCCACCCCCAATTAAAAAAAGTGGAGTATGTGCCAGAGTATAACGATAGATAGATAATAAACGGTGAATAGGGAATACAGAAACTGCAAAAGAGCTGTATACAGGCATTACATTTAGAAATACGTGTACAACTATTCTTACACTCCTTTTGCAATGTAATTAATGGAAAATTACACAAAACCAGCAATTTATATAGTTGTGTGCATTAACCTATTGGTTATGGCGATTTATAAATGGCTACGTGAGCCACTACGGAGTGCGTATATCAGCCGCACTAAACAGGTTAACTAGGTTAGACAATTTGAACCTTGAACCCAAGTACTGAAAAATTTGGGATGTAGTAGAACATTGTATTGTCTCGGGGTTCAATACTGGTTCAAATGAATGCATCACCCTCAATACTCTTGACTTTACGACAAAAGCTATTAAACATAATTGATGCAAGAAATAAATATTTTTAATACCTGGCAATTAAATGGGTGAATAACAAGGCCTAAAGAGTGGAAGTAGCACTAAATGTATGTATGTACAGTATGTATGTATGTATGTACTCAGGCCCATTCCCTATTTTTCCTTTTTTTGCTCACTATATAAACAATTTAAAAAAAATAAAAAAACATGCCCTGAAGAGTGGAGATACAACTACTGTATATAGACAATTAAAAATAGGTAACCATTTTGAAAGGGTTAGTATACGTACCCAGCTTGACGGAGATTTCACCAATGGCCCAAGTGGCGTTGTTACACACAGAGATCAGCTCAGGGTTCAGATTTTGGCCCAGGATAGGCATAAATTCAGCTGTGGAGAGATGGCAATAATTATTGTACTATAAACATATATAAAAATGAACTAATATTACGTATCAGTATACATTATATTTTACTGGTCTTCTACCCCTAGTAAGTGCAAAGGATAATAGCCCGCCAATGGGAGGAGGGATGAATAGCAATGGTTCATACCAAAAAAATAATCCTTAAACTTAATATACTCTAAAAGACTAGAAAGAAATCGAAGACACTCAGTGAATAATAATAATAATAATAATAATAATAAGCATGTTACTTATTTCTCATAAGCGCCAATTTTTCCGAAGAATTCACTAGCGCTCGGAAAGAAAAAGAAAAAAGAACAAAATCAATGCATCAAAAGAAAGCTTATATACAACACACATTTAACAATCACTAGCAGTGGCAAAATAGCCTAAACTCTATAGCTATCTGTCATGACACCTCTCTCAAGATCATAGCTTCTCTCAAAGAGAAAAAGTCTTAAGTTGTCTCTTGAAGCATTCAACAGAACTCAGTTGTCTCATGGACAGCGGCAACCTGTCATACAACCTCGGAGCCATGTAGGAGAATGACCTCTCAAAGAAAGAAGACTGCTGGAAAGCCCTTGGTTCATCAAGACGAAAAGGGTCATTGTCAGGATGGAACAAAATTAAATGAGGATGGTGTGATGGATATGTGGGTCTTCTATGAAAGACAATCCCCAGTGTAGAGCTCAGAGGGCACTTAGGCACAGGCATAGACTACAGTAAATCTGGACATGACCCTAAAATGGAACTTTGCAGTAAGGGACCCAAAATCGGAAAACTAACCCCCAAGTTTGAACCTCAAAACCTTGAAAATGTGATATTTTTGAAGTTTCGAAGTTTGAACTTGGGGGTTCGTTCTCCAATTTTGGGTCCCTTACTGCAAGGTTCCATTTTTGTGTCAAATCCAGATCTACGGCATAGACTATTGGTGAGGAGATACTGTACATAGGAGAAGGCTTAGATTTTATGGACATGTGGAAAGGATGGATGAGAACAATTGGGTTAAGAAAAGCAAGAACGTGGAAAACGTCACAAGGAGGTAGTATAGTACTCACAGATGCAGGGAGCCACAAACTGGAAGCAGGCTTTAGTCAAGTCACCTAACAGTGCGAATGAGCTTTGTCTCACTTCTGGCATCGGGTCCTGAATGGGAGATTGAGAATTAGACTACCTATACATCCACAAACAATTCTAGCTACTGGTATTTACAATATGGTAAACAAAACTTAAATGTTTAACATATAACTTAAATCAGAATTAAGTTGTCTATGTTTAACATTCTTGACAACAGCTGTAAAAAACATATACTAATATCACCTGGAGTTCAATGTTATCTAACCTGCATAGCCTGATAGAGCAGCTGCATGATGTTGGACTGCTCAACCAGCTGTCCCACGTGCCCGTTCAACCCTTCCGCCAGCCCGGACAGCAGATCCAAAGACACGATCATGAAGTCTTTGTCCGCTGCCTCAAACTGGCCAGGGTTTTGCGCATGGGCCTGGAAGAGTAGAAAAAGTGATTAGTGATATACAATATATAAACACAAAGTTTACTATCTTTGATAACTATAAACAAATCTCATAAAACCTCATTGAATTACCAATTACCCACAAAATATGAAGTTCCACTTTATGTACTGTATACAGTATATGCCATAGAACAATATATAGATCAGACAATATTCTTACAATAAAGATACTAATTGATAAATACAATACACAGAAAAGACTTATAATTGAACATGGAACAAGATAATATTCACCATAGTCTGATTTAGAGTCTGTTCTACTAGTGAGACACAACGCTGATACACTGGTCCACAATACGGTAAGAATCCAGACTGTAGGGCCGTCGCTACGCTCGACAAACACTGCAAGGGATAAAAGTATTGTTATAAACCAAATGGGAAGTTAGGTCTCTATTTACTCAAAACATCAAAGTAAACTTGTTATAAATATATAGAAAAAATACATACCATACTGATGGGAAATATACATTCATTCAAGCATAAGCCAAATTACCATGTATCCAATATGTATTAAAATAAATCATTAACAGTTTTGATACAAACATCAATGTAATCCTCGTACCATTCGTATGGTAAATTAACATGCAGTAGTCTACCTTCAAAGATATACTTAATTTTTCATTTACAGGTACCGTACTTAGTGAACCCACCTCGAGGAGCGGAAAGAGGTCCTTGTCTTCGTCCTTGAGAACATTCCATTTCTCAATGAGCGGAGGCATAAGCATCTGAATATACTCCTCTTTGTTTAGATAGTTCCCAACGGAGTCCGCCAGTGTCCCAATGGCGTCATATAGTATCAGCAGGTTTTTGGCCTGGTACTTTTTGAACGCAAACACCAGGGTCTTGAGGATGTCCGCTAGGTAGGGGACCAGCTCTGTGCAGGCCTCCTCTTCGAGCGTAGCGAAGGCTGAACAGGCAGCTTCTTGCACACGCTTGTTGCTGTCTAGTACGCACTTTAACAGCTGGGAGAAAAGGAGAAATATGTAGAATTAAAGTATTTCTAAAAAATAAAAATATAATTTCTTGCACAAGTTTGCTACTGTTCAGTATGCATTTCAACAACTAGTGAAATGTGAGCAAGATAGACATTAAATTAACCTAACGGTAATGATTAAGTTAGCACTTAAGCGATGTTCTACTGGAGAATTGTCTAGTTACCAATAAAGAGGAAAGTTGATAGGCAAATTGATGACAAATTTACCAATACTATTTTTGTCCCCAACCCCACCAATCCCCTCAACACAAGTTATCCCAAAGTAGCTGAGAGAACCCAAGGACAAGTCAGGTAATGCTCAAGCCAAGTGTGGGGCCGAGGGGTGAGAGGCAACGAGGGAGTATCATCGTCTGGCATGTCAATGACTCATTCACTGACGATAACCAACCGGTAAAGTTGGTGGGTCAGTAACCCCGTCAGTGGATCTAAGGAACATGCTGGATTACAACACAAGAGTAACTAAATATTTGTTGTTGATTATCTAATTGACTGTCCACTAGGGGACATTCTTGGCTTAATAATACTTGAATAACATGAGCAGTCTCCCTTTTGGGTATCATTCAATAATACCTTTACTGTATCAAGAGTTACTTACCTCGTACATAAGTGGCTTAAGGTAGGTGTGGTCGGGGAGCACGACGGCCCAGTGACAGTATCGAGATAGGGTCCAGCAGGTAATGGAGCGCACCAGAGCCTTCTTGTCTCCCAGGCACCGGATCAGGTAGGGTATTAGTTCAGGCAGGTGTTGGGTCATGCCGTTCATGCAACCCTCCGCTATGGCGCCTAGGGCCAAGATACCTGCAAACAGAAATTAAATGTTTATTGATAGAATGGCAGTTGGATAGGGCTGAAAATAGGGAATTGAAGATTGAGCAAAACAATGGAATCAAATATAAAACACAATCATCCAAAATCAAAACCTGGATAAAGGGTTGTATTACCTTTACTTTATAAATTTTCATATAATCCTCCATAATGACTGACACTTGTTATAACTTGAAACACTTTTTTTGTATATACATAATATAACCCCAACACCACTTAGCATCTTGTACTAACAGTATATTTTTCTTTAAAGTATTCATAGGAAAACAGTGGGGTGCATCTTACACAAGCATTTTTAACACCCTAAGTATAATTATATCCTACCTATCACTACTATACAGACCTATTAAAATGTAAAACTTGCAAACTAAACAAACCAAAACTAGGACGAAGACAATATAAAGGCAAAATAAATTATCAAAATCGCTATGTGGAAACAACGCTTACTGAAATAAAAGAACACAATCCACCACATAGGGTGTACATTACTACATTAGGAAGTTAATCGGTTTCCCAAGCAAACTAATCGCACACATAACAACGCACTATCGTCACGTTCAAGGAATAAGTCAAGTTGGGAAGTCTTGGACGGTCTGGTAAATTTTACTGAACTCTGCATGAATAAAGAAACTACAATTAGTGTCAAAATGTTACATTCAAATCAAATTTGATATGAAAGTTCCGTATGGAGCTCAGTGGTCTGATTAATCTGCTCTACTTAACTAACTACTATACATTATTAATATAACTCTCTAGATAAATAATAAATGGGAAAAAGGAAAAACAAAACCGGTACCAAAATGTGAAAGGTAATGACTTACCTGACTCCCTGATCTCCCACTCCTGATGGAAGAGTGTTTCCTTGAGGATCGGCAGGATAACGGGCAACATATCCTCTCGGAACACATTAGCCAATACGTCCAGGGCCGCCGCGGAACACTGGAAAGTAATTATAATGTAAACCTTGCAAAATAAACAAACCAAAACTTATACGAACACAGTAAAAAGACAAAACAACTAATCAAAATCGCTGTGAAAACAACGCTTAAGTAAAATAATAATTTATAAATAAAAAAACACAATCCACCACATAGGGTGTACATTACTAGTAGTAGTTTCAGTTAAAATACATGGAGACAAGAATAGACAAAAATAATAATAATATCTTTTTAGCTATAATAAGCGTGCTATTGTTGAAATATACAATAGATATAAGGATTTCTAGGCCTTCCCATATAATTTCTGTGTTTAAGCTTAGATGCTTGTAAGGTACAGGTAATTGGGGGGCTATTCTATATTATTTAAATGCCATTCAATAACCTGACATGTTTGATAAACTGGCATGAACTCTGGCTGCTGCTTTCCGGATTACAGGGCGGTTCCAAATACACCCGCCCTGCACCAGATAAAAAATCAAGCTACGTATATATGCATGCAGCAGACTTCAGGCAATAAAACATAAAATACAAATTTGCAAGTAAATATAGCAGTACCCACCTTCCTCAAATTCCAGTCTGAGAGAGAAGAATCATCGTCAAGTCCATCATCGGATTCGTCGTCGGGGAACTCCTCACCTCCACCACCACCACCCCCACCCCCATTCTCCATAGGTTCATGGCGGATGGTGTGGCGAGACTTGTGGAACCGAGGCTTAATGTCTTCACTGCGGTCCGGGACACTCTCGTCCTCCTCAACATCACCCTGAGGACAGACAGACAGAAGTTAGCCAATGAGGACAGACAGACAGAAGTTAGCCAACGTTTTGCGGAGGTTATTGTGGTGTAAATATATACGGCTCCAGAGACCTCCCTTCAAATTATATTAGCACATTTTTCTATATAATTATGCTACAGGCTCGCAATCACTCGCCAGGAAACATGGACACCTAAATGAGGCAAAAAGTCTTACAATCGTCCCACTAATGAAACAAAACAGGGGGTTCTAAAACAACTCTCCTTGTATTAGATAGATAGTCATCACATTACAGTACTGCCTTCGTGGTGCAATGCATAAGTGTGTTGATTTTCGGTGTGAGCGTCCTGGGTTCAAATCCCCGGACTGCCACATGTGTTTGTTAATTTCATTGATCGAGTTTAGGAGTAAAGTTGGTTAGTGGAGAGAACATAATAATTATATATATGCTTCAACCTGAGGGTGACCACAGGGATCCGAGTTGGGGTCAGCCCATAGAACTTCCTACCGACACAACCATAGTCTGGCTGACCCTAGATGAAGTGGCGATCATCGAGGCAGTGAGAGGGGAGGGGGGGAAGTCTGCTGCTGTTGCTGCAACAACTGCTGCTACACGCCGACAAAAGGAAAAAGCTAAGTCTGTTTTCATTGTCGGTGATTCATTGGTTAGATACCTTGGCAGGGCAACAAACACTCAGGTTGGTAAAGTTGTCTGCGTGCCTGGTGCCGGAGTCGGGAGGGTGGCTGAGAAGATAGATGCTGTCATGGAAGTGAGTGGGGAGGACCCCATCATCTTCCTCAACGCAGGGAGCAACGACATATGGAGATGCAGGACTGAGGAGTTGCTCTCCAAGTATCAGGAAATGTTGGAGAGGATCAAGGAAAAAGGTGGAGTTCCTGTGGTAAACAGTATCCTGCCTAGAAGAGGGGTAAGGAAGGAATGGTCCTCCAGGGCTATTGGTGTAAATAGCCGGCTGGAGAAGTATTGTAAGGCAAATACTATTCCATTCCTGGATAACTGGTCCCTCTTTTATGGTAAGGATGAACTGTATGCCCAGGATGGAGTACATCTCTCTCGACTAGGAGTTTCGACCTTGGCCAGCTCACTCGACAAGATTGTTGCGGGGTTTCGTTAAAAAAACCTGGGTGTGTAAGTAAAATACTGTCTCCATATGGAGCAGGTACTTCATGTGACAAACCAGTGAGTAAAATAGAAATAATCAGTCAAGATAGTGCGGATATAGTGATGTGTAATAGTAGTATCGATAACACTACACATGTAACTGATAGTAAAGATGAGAATACTGATAGAGTAGAATTTCCGTCTAGAGCTAGTAGTTCAACAGGAAATAATAAGTTAGCTAAACACAATAGAAAATTAGTTGCAAATAAAAGTAATAGGTTGAGGGTATATTATACAAATTGTAGGAGTTTATGTAACAAAATGAACGAACTTAGAGCACTCGTTAGCACAGAAAATATAGACATAATAGCGCTAACTGAAACGTGGATTAATACAGAATCTAGGCATTTTTTAGCAGAATTTGATATTCCAGGATATAGTTTGTTTAAATATGACCGAACAAGTAGGAGGGGCGGGGGTATAGCAGTGTTTGTCAGGAGTACATTAAAAAGCTGTATTAAATCAGGTATTAGACTAAATAATGATAATGAAAGTGTTTGGGTAGAGGTTAACGAAGGTAGTGAGACCATAGTTATTGGAGTTATATATAGACCGCCTAATATGAGTAGAAATGGCGGAAAATCGTTATGGGAGGAAATTAAAATAGCATCAAGGTTTAGCAATGTGTGCATTATGGGGGATTTTAATTTTCCGAACATTGATTGGCAGCACCAAATAGGCGACTCCGATTCAGTAGAGTTTATAGAGGTAGTACAAGATAGTTTTTTATTTCAATTCATAGATACGCCGACTAGAGGTATTAATATTCTTGATTTAGTTTTCAGTAACAATGAACATATGATAAATAATGTAGAGATTGGTGACCACCTAGGAAATAGCGATCATAAATCTATTTATTTTAATATACAATGGACAGGAATGCTAAAGAGAATACGACACTTATCCCAGATTTCAGAAAAGCCGATTATGGTGGGCTAAGAAGAGACTTAAGGGTGGACCTTATTGTTAAGCGATTAAGTCAGGATATGCCAGAGTTAAACTTGCCACCTACATATAACCAGTTTATTGCTTCACTCCACAATGCTCAAAATAAATAGATCCCTAAAAGAAGATTTAGATCGACGCAGAACCAACCAAAATGGATGACTAATAAGCTAATAGATCTTATAGGAAAAAAGAAAGGAATATATCGAAAAATAAAGAAAGGTGAAAATCATTTACATATATACTATCAGACTCTATCAAGACAGGTCAAAAAGGAAATCAGGAAAGCAAAAAGAAATTATGAAATAAGGATAGCCAGCGACTCAAAAAATAACCCTAAAGCTTTTTACCAACTATATAAATCTAAAGTTAGAGATGTAATAGGCCCCCTAAAAACTTCAATAGGAGAAATAACAGAAACTGATTTAGAAATGTGCAGTACATTAAATAGTCAGTTTCTTTCCGTTTTCACTAATGAAAATTTGGCACAGATTCCAGAAGTCAATATGGTATATAGTGATAGTATAGAAAATATGTTAAGTACAGTTAGTATAAGTAGAAATGATGTGCTTAAGGAAATTGACAGACTGAAACCTCAAAAATCGCCTGGTCCTGACGAGGTATATGCTAGAGTATTAAAAGAATGCAGAGATGAGTTAAGTAGTCCATTAGCATTTATATTTAACAAGTCATCAGAAACAGGTTTAGTTCCAGAAGCTTGGAAGCTTGCAAATGTAGTTCCGATCTTCAAAAAAGGTGATAAATCGATAGCATCCAATTACCGTCCCATTAGTCTCACATCAATCATAGGAAAGTTGCTAGAGTCTATTATTGCTAGGAAAATTAGAAGCCACTTAGTAAAATTTAACTTAATAAATTCTTCTCAGCATGGATTCACTCAGGGACGTTCGTGCCTTACTAATTTGCTTAGCTTTTTCTCAGAGGTATATGAAGCAGTAGATAGTGACAAGTCATATGATATTATATTTAGATTTCAGTAAAGCTTTCGACAGAGTCCCTCATGAGAGATTGATGAGAAAGGTTGAGGCACATGGAATAGGAGGGTCGTTGTTGGGATGGATTAGGTCATGGCTAATTGGTAGGAAACAGAGTCAGCATAAATGGTACCAAGTCAGAGTGGGGAGCAGTCAAAAGTGGTGTCCCCCAGGGATCGGTATTAGGTCCCCTGTTGTTTCTTATATACATAAATGACCTAGATTTAGGTATAACTAGTAGGATAAGTAAATTCGCAGACGATACTAAAATGGGGAGATCAATTGATTCAGATAGCGATATAGAGTGCCTCCAAAGGGATCTAGATACCTTACATGAATGGTCAGTAAATTGGCAGATGAAGTTTAACATTGACAAATGCAAGGTATTAAAGATAGGGAAGATGCAAACAAATGTTAAATATAAACTAGCTAATTTAGAATTAGAAAATTCAGACTGCGAGAAAGATCTAGGTGTGTTTGTTAGCAATGATTTGAAGCCTAGAAAACAGTGTATAAGCGTTCGTAATAAGGCAAACAGGATTCTCGGGTTCATCTCTAGGAGTGTGAGTAACAGAACTGCTGATGTTATCTTAAAACTTTACTTGTCATTAGTGAGACCCCATATGGATTATGCTGTCCAATTTTGGTGTCCTTATTACAGAATGGACATAGATTCATTGGAGAGAATTCAGCGTAGAATGACAAAAATGATCCATAATATTAGAAATTTTCCGTATGAAGAAAGGTTGAAGAAATTAGGTTTACATTCGTTAGAGAGACGCAGAGTTAGAGGGGATATGATAGAGGTGTTCAAGTGGGTTAGTGGGATTAACAAAGGGGACATGACAAATGTACTAAAGCTCAGTGATAGCGAAAGAACTCGTACCAATGGTTTCAAATTAGATAAATTTCGTTTCAGAAAAGATATAGGCAAATATTGGTTTGGTAACAGAGTTGTAGATGGGTGGAATAGGCTACCAAGTGATATAGTGGGATCAAGAACGATAGGGAGCTTTAAGAAAAAATTGGATAAGCATATGGACGAGAAGGGTTGGGTGTGAAGGGGGATCAGCCGGGTTGGGCCAATCAGCGCTCTGCAGACCCCCGTAATCCTGCGTTAATCTCTAACCGGTTTGGTAAGATGATCCTCAGGGTATTAGAGTGTTGAGCCTATAATTGGGCTTTGTAATTGGGGTTGTGTGGGACAGGGATCTGCCTTGCTTAGGCCAATCGGCTTTCTGCAGACTCCCATTTTCTTATGTTCTTATGTTAACCTGGATGACTGTCCACTTGGGGACAATCATGACTAAATAGTGCTTGTACAACCATAGGTCTCTCCTCCTTTAGGAGACTCATTAATGCTAACCTTTTACTTTTCTCTAATCTCAACAAAGAACTTGGCAAGGGGTTGAGATAACCAGGGGTTAAAACTACTGCAAACACTATACCCTGTATATAATAAGTATGTAAAGAATTTGCTTTGTTTCAAAGTAAATAATGAGCTGTGATAAGAATGAATAATCATATATGATATTAATCATACTTGATACTTTAAAGGAAAATGGTTATACCTTCGTATATTCTTCTTCAGTTCTATAATCTTTTAATCTAATTTAATTTAATCTAATTTAATAACATATTTATTGAAAAAGGAGAAAAACTAACAGTGAGCAATGCATAATCGACGCAAAACCTACCTTAAGAAGGATAATGTCAATCTCCGAGTACTTCATTCCTCGCACCAGAATGGGTATGAGCTTGGGCAGGTGTGGCTTCAAGGCGTCCTTACAGATGGGATGCTCCGCCAGGGATAGCCAAAACTCGCACGCCTCCAGGGCAACATTCTCATCGGGGTCCTGATGCAGAGAATAAGGTAAATAAGCCAAGAGATTATGCAATTTAATCCTTTGAGTACCAGCGTTATATTTGTTTCTAGCTGTATTTAAACCTATATTATACAACTTGGGAAGGATCTGTGGTCGTTAAAAGGGTTGTTGTTGTTGTTGTTCCCTAAGCTGCCTGGCCGAACAGCCCCGAGTCCCTGAGAAAGGCCATAGCCACTATCGGGCTTTCCCACAGAGCTCTCATTGAGCGTAGATTGTGTTGTTGGCGTAAGTGGTTGAGTGAAATGCAGTCTTCTATGATGTGTTTAATGGTATGGGGTGCTGTGTTACATCCCGGGCAGGCGTCGACAACGGAGTCATCCAGTCTCTTCTGATAGCTCAGGAGAGCTGGATGGTGTCCGCATCTCAGCCTGGCCAGGTGGACTCTGTCCTCGCGAGGAAGGGAGGATTCGGAAGGATGGATTTCGGGAGGTCGTGCATGCAGCTGCGTGTTGTCTGTGAGTGAGTGGATGGATCAGTGAGAGATATGAGTATGGATGTGCTTCTGGATGTTGGTTCGGGGTGGGCAGGGAGGGAGAGAGGACAATAATTGTGTGTGATACCGTGTGCTGGGTGTTGTTTTGATATTTCTTGGTGTCTGTGGGTGTGTTGCCATGTAGTTTAGTGGGTGGTCTTGGTTCGTGGAGGCTGCTGCCAGGAATTGAGTGCCTCTCATGTCCAGATGGTCTTTGACTTTGAGGATTTTGGTTTCTTGATGTAGGTGATCTGTGGGTGCAGTAGCTGTGCAGCCTGTAATGATCTTCAGGGCTTTGTTTTGAATAGTCTGTAAGGTCTTATGATGTGTTTCAGCTAGGTTAGAAGCCCAGGCTGGGCTTGCGTATTCCATCACTGATCTTATGTATTGTTTATATACTGTGGTGGTAGTTTCTTTGTTGTGTCCAAATTTTGTGTGAGCAAGTGACCTGAGGGCGTTAAGTCTGGGTGTCAGTTTCCTTTTAATGTTTGTGGTGTGCTGTTTGAATGTCATATGAGTATCATATGTTACTCCTAGGATTTTGGGTGTGTGTGTATGTGTTAGGGGTGTGTTGTTTATGGTGAGTTGAGGGATGTATTCGTGTTCTCCTGTCCAACTTGTGAGCAGGGTTGCGGTGGATTTGGCTGGGGCTAGATTAAGTCTGTTTGTAGTGCACCAGCCATGTAGTGTGTTGAGATAGGGTTGAAGGAGATCTGTTCCTCTTTTTGGGTCATGGTGTGTGCATGTGAGTGTTATGTCATCTGCATAGGAGGCTAAGTTTATTTGGGGCGTATTGGGTGTAGTTATATCGTGCATGTACAGATTGAAGAGTGCGGGCGATAGGACGGATCCTTGTGGGACTCAGTTTGGAAAGTTTCTGATTTTAGATGACTGACCGGCAAAAGATACGTGTGCACATCTGCCTGCTAGGAAGTTGGCCAGCCACCTTTTTGTGTTGTTGTGCATGTTTGTGTTGTAGATTTTGTTTGTTAGGTTGTGGCGGGGGATGGCATCGAAGGCTTTACTAATGTCGAGTGTGGCTAATAGTGATCTGTGTGGTGGTCTAGCTGAATTGATGCCGTCGAAAGCTCTTTGTGTAAGGTCTGTGAGAAGAGTGTTTGTGGAGTGCAGTGGCCTAAAGCCATGTTGTGTTGGAGCTAGGGGTAGGTCAGGTGTAATTAGTTGTAATACTAGGCGTTCCATGACTTTGGAGGGGGAGCAAAGGAGTGTGATGGGGCGGTGCGAGGAGGGTAGCGTGGGGTCTTTGTTGGGTTTGGGGAAAGTGATGATGATACCATGCTTCCAAATGTCTGGTATTGTGTTGTGTGGATAGCTGTAGTTTGATATGTTAGTGAGTGCTTGTATGCCTTGTGGTCCTAGGTGTCTGAGGTGTATGTTGCTTATGTTGTCTAGGCCACAAGCGGGTGAGTGCTTGAGATTGTTGATGATATGCTTTGTCTGGTGATTGGTGAAGGGTGTATAGTCAGGGTCTGTGGGGAATTGTCTCTTACGTCGGATGACACGTCGGTCGTCTTTGTGAGGTTTTAGGTGGCTGACATGTGAGAAGTGATTGATAAGAGTGTTTGCTTGTTGTTTACATGAAGGAGTAGAGTCTGTTGTTGTGATTGCAGCATGTGATTGTGTTGTGTTGCTGTTGGAAAGTGTGATGCTGTTTAGTGTTTTGTAGAGTTTTTTGGGGTTTGTTTTGTGATCAAGTATTTGTAGGAAGTTATTCCAATTTAGTTTTTGTTGTTCTCGTATTTTGTGGTTAGTTTGGGTGTTGAGTGCTTGAATTTGTTGTGTGATGTCTTGTGTGTGGGGTGCTGGGAAGTGTTTCAGTGTGTCGCGTTGTCTGATGAGGTTTTGAATTTCTGGTGTGAAGTTGGGGTTGTGTCTTTTTCTGTTACCTCTTGGAATGTGTTTCTTGTCAGCGTTTTGGATAGTTTTATTGAGTATGTGTACATCATTGTTGATGTTAGTGATGGGTGTACTGTTTAGAGTTGTGAAGTGTTGTTCTGTCTCATTTGTGAATGCTTCCCAGTTAGCTCTTTTATAATTGGTGTATGTGTGTTTGTGGCTAGCTGGGGTGAGTCTGGTTTTGGTGGTGATAATAATCGGGAGGTGGTCAGAGCCTAAGGTTCTGACCACCCTCCAGGATGTTGTGGGGGCGAGTTCTGGGGAGCAAAAGGTGATGTCTGGAGATGATGGGTTATAGAGGGCTTGGTGAGGAATATGGGTATGTTGATGGATGTCGTTAAGGATGATGAGGTTATCGGTTTGGTTTTGTAGTACCAGCCCTCTGTCTGTGTCGGGGTTGTCGACAAACCACGCCGACGTCTTGGCGTTGAAGTCACCACCTAGGATGATGTGTGGGGTGTTTGTGATGTGTTGTAAATGTGGTCTGTATTCATTTGGTACTGTAGGGGATGTTCGGGGAGGGATGTATGTGTTTATGATGGTTATGTTGGAGTTGTTGGCTTGTTGCCAGTGCGTATTTTAATTGACTGTATTTCTGTTGTATCATCATTTGGAGGGAGGAGGGATTTGGTTTGTACACTGGTTACTATGTATGATATTTCTTCGTTAAAAGGGTTGGTTGAGATAGTTTGAAGCCTTATTATTGCTAGAGGTCCTTCCTAAGCTGAATAAAATCGTCAAATAGTTGCCAGAATACTGAAAAGGACGTCCCTGGTACTGAATGGGTTAATAACAAATTAAATAAATCAAGGGCAACTATGTGCACTTGAGCATTCGAGTTAAATTTGTGTTTCAAAGAGAAAAAGTATATATTAAGTAGGCCTACAGTAAATTACTCTAAGTTGTGTATATGCAGTAAGAGCGAGGGAATGCACTAACTTACCTGTGTACGGATCATCATGTACTCGATAATGTTATGCATGTGTGGTATGAGGGAGGAGATGTGTGCATCTAGGAGCATCACCAGGGCTCGACACACGTTCTTCCGCACATCAGGGTCATCATCCATCGCCAGGTGGAATAAGTTCTGCGGAAGAAAGAGAAGTGGGGAGTAAATACAAAAAATATGATAAGTAACAGTTTATATAATTTCTAAATATGTTGATAATTATGGAATCGAGGTGGAAATCTGATTACACAGTCCATGAAGGTGTAGTTTGGAAAAAAAAAAAAAAATGAAAAAAAAAAAAATGAAAATCTGCACATTTTCCTAATCTGAAAAACATACGAGACAGCTTTTCCCAAGACCCTATTCCTGCTTTTGTAACAGAACATTAGCAGGAAAGTATACGGACAATACTGAACTAAACCCATCCCACCACACATCATTACAGTTTACAAGACCACAAAAATAACACTGCAATTATTTACTACTGTAGTACAGTATCGATATCAAGTACTGGCAGATATATACAACTTACAATTTTAATTCAAACTACAGTAGTATTATTAGTTTATTACCAACAAATTATTGAAGAATTTAGAATGTTGTCCCTTATTTTTGCTGTCTTGAGTCGGCCACCCCCATAAAAACAAATAAAAAAAAGGAAAAGTGGAGATTGGGCCTGAGCATATAGATAGATAGATAGATAGAAATAAAAGAAAAGATCAAACACACTGCTTACTTTCACTTGCTTCATAATATCATCAGTAGTTTGGGGAGCCTGCACTAATTCCCAACAATCGTCAGATGCCTCTGAAGTTGAATCGGAAATTTCCTCACTAACAGTCGATGATTGACTTTGAGAGGACATTGTTCCCTCAGGCCCAGTAGAACTTTGATTTAGATTTTCAGTATTGGTAAACTTTTCAACCTGTTCCGTTTTCGTGATTTCATCGTTGACCACTAAACTCCGCACAGATCTTATAACATCATCAGCCATGGTTGGAAGTTGTATGGCTGTCATAACCTCCTTCAATACACTTAACATGGCTCTAATATATTGATCACTGAAATATGTGCAAATCTTTAACATTTATAGGCAACTGGTGAGGTTTGGCATTAAGAACATCTTTCATTATACTGTATGTCAAACATCAATCATACAACTTTAAAATGATGGCTTGTAGTCCATATGCTTCATACTATCAGATAAAACTTCAGTGCAATGTGATTCTATTTAAATTGTGTTAACCGTGATACTGTATATATTTTGTGACTTCTGCTATATCTTCAATGCTTTTAATCCAATTATTTCTCAATACTGTATTCTAGTCCCCACAGATTAATTAATACAGCTGATGAATTACCTCTCCAGAGACCTTGGCAACTTTAATTTTTAAGTGACAAGTGCATTTAGCTTCACTTATAATTAAATATTGCCCTTGAATTATAAAGCACTAACATGTTTTTACTTATACCCAATGAATTTGAAACATTAAACCTCAATCTAATCAATCAGGCCTCACTAGAGGACACGAGCATCAATTATGCCACCATATGTTCTCAGAACTACAGTACTGTACTTCACATACAAGGTCTAAGAGTATTCCTCTATAATCTCATCTTATCCCAATATCTGTTTCCACACTACACAGTTCCATCAATTATTTTATCCAATTACTAAATTACCATTTAACATCACTTTTAAGAAACTACAAAATTGGACCAACAAGAACACCACTTCACTAATATCACCCATATATTTCCATTTCACTAATAGCACTTTCCCCAAATCGCTCAGTACAAACTCAAACTTCACCACCACCTAACATCACTAAATCACTACACCACCAATTGTCAAGATCTTGACCACTAAGACCCAGGGCTGACTGTGTGGTGATGATGCTGGTGATGATGTGGAAGCCTGTGTGGTAGTGTGGGGGTGGTGGACTCTTTACAGGTCCAAACAAGCTACCTCTTCCACTTACAACACCACAATCAACCCCTCTTATCACAGCAATAGTGTGGTTTCATAATTAGTTAGAAATTTCATACATAGCACTTCTTTTTCAATATCAACATTATTTGCTTGACATAACTACCAAAATTATACCTGTATGGCTAGTCATCCTCCATCCACAACACCTCAACCATCACTTCCCTACTACAGTATTACCATTGGCTTCACTGTCATAACTCTTATACAGTAACCATACTATCCAATCAGTCAATCACAGCCAACATAATGATTATTCTCCTTAGGGATTAGGGAGGCCTCTGTTGCCAGAGGAAAAAATACAATCATGTAACTCCATGTTGTATAGAGGCCTCTAAAAGGGGCAGATGGATGGGACTTTCTTAATCCGATATCACACAATACCTAATTTCCCCAATATTTATCCTTGACACTGGTTTGGCAGCTTATGAGTTAGCTTTTTAAATGTCTAGTTTTTAATGCCAGTTAAAGACCCCAGAAATGTTGCAATCAAAATATTGGCCATAGAAAGTTGACAATAAAAGCTCTTGTGCAATACCTCTCATGGGAAAGGTACTCAAAAGGTAGTGGAGTCCATTAGCCTTATGGCACTCAGTTCAAATAATGCCATACTACCAATAACCATGTTAATTCCTATCTCATGGTTCCTTCAGGGTTTAGGAGTGGAGTGCTAAATCTTTTAGAGCAGTAACTGTCCCCTAAAAACCTGTCAAAGGGTACACACAGGCTTTTTAATATTTGCTAACTGTGACAAGTTTAATGTCAATGACCTCAGCTTTATGTAGTGATTTTTTGAGTGGCATTATGCGAGGCCTTTAACCCTTCTTTAGCGGGGCCCGACTTAAGTCCATATCTAAAAAGCTGGACAATGTGGCGGGGCCCGACTTAAGTCTGTGTGCAATAATGGCTCTGAGAGAGAGACGAGCGACGGGAGGAGAGTAGGTTACCTCATGACCGCTCGCCACGCCCGCCGTAGGTCTACTGACATGTACTCCACACTACTCCACCCTCGCTACACACGTAATTATGTAACAAAATGACCGTATTTTAGCGATTTTGCCCTTCGGTTGCACGATTGTTGCAAGACAACCAGTGATCGTAGAAGGATGGTTCTGGTGTCATTGGAAAGCTCAATTTACGCCCTTTCAGGGATACAGTATTGTATTACGTTCTGGCTCTTGTTTATGCATGAAAAAGAGCACGGAAACGCCATTTATGGTAAAAAAAAAAACGCTGGGCGGCACGGTGAAATATACTCCACCAGCCGCTCTTTGAGTGTTAAGGGGGGTGACCTGTTTTTTTTATCTCCTTTTCTCTCTTTCTCTGGTTTGTATCCATTCGGCCCCATTCAGCTTACTGTAGTTTTAAAACGTTTATCCCCATCCAGGTGTCGATTTCTTCCTGGCGAGCGATAGTGAGTCAGCATTGTATGCGGAAATCCGGCTTACATTTTTCTATCGAAAAATGTACAAATTTAGCCTGCTGTCAAAAACATTTATAAAATATGCTGGCTCGCTACTGCTCTCCAGGAAAAAATCAACACCTGAATGGGGTACACGTCTCAAAACAGTGGGCTGAATGGATACAACCCAGAGGGCGAGGATAACAAAAAAAAAAAAAAAAAAAAAAGGTGGGCCCCCTTAGAACAAACCAACACCCTCCTCACCAATCACTATCATATACTGTACACCACTACCCCAATAACTACCGACATAACGAACCCTACCACAACTACTTTCTAGACTACCACAAGACCACTACCAGCTCTCACAACCACAACCTACAGTACCATGACAAGAGATATTACCATTGCTACAATCTAGACTAACCATTACCACTCATATACCATAACAACCCCTACCACAAGTTTCTTCTTTAACCCCCCAACCATTACTACCACTACCAGACATGCCACAACAAGTTTCTTCCTCAACCCAACCATTGCCACCACTACTACTGTACTACACATACCACAAACCTTGCCCTCAAAAACCCATCCATCTGGCTAGTGAATACATCTTTTCACACACTCAACGATACCACCGTGGCAATTCAACACAGGAAATTGTCAGTTAAGGACAGCAATGCAACTCAATTTAACTTTACTCAGACTTGTTAAAGGGTAGGAAACCAGGTAGGAATGCTCAAGCATTTCTGAAGCATTAGTACTTCCTGTATGAGGCAACTGCATTATTCAGTTGGGTAAAAAACAGATTAATTTAATTAAATCTTTCAGTAAAAAAACAAAATTAAACAAATAATAGGCCTAATACTGTACTTATATTTAAAAAAAAATATGAATATGGTTCTCTAAGACTGGTCAACTTTTATTAATTCTATATAGCTGTTATTTACTAAGAAAATGTTTGTTTATATTTATTTGAGTAAAGCAAGCAATGCATACCTCCATCCCTTTAAATGACTCCGTACATGTGCACTCATGCAGGCTGGCATGTCCTATTGTCTTTAACTCTGCACAAGTAGAACTGTATGAAGAGATGGGTCAGTCCAGACCCATTTTTGGACTGTACTAACTCCACACACACTTGTCTGAATGTGCCAAATTATGCAAAAAAAAGGTCGACCGAAGTGTGTATAGAGCCCTTTAGGGAGGACAATGGTGAGGGATGTAGGCTTTACATTTCACTTTTGTATATAAATGTTTGGATAATTACACAAAAGTAAGAAACATTTTTCTGCATCCTTCACCCCAAAAGGTTAGTATTTTGGGGGAAAATAAACTTCAGATATAGTAATTATTATTGTTTTTTACACCAACCAACTTCACATCTAAACTCAATTAATGAAATCAACAAATACACGTGGCACTCCAACGACTCGAACTTAGGATAAAAGTGAATGGCATGAAAAATTAAGATACTGTACTCGTATACTGTATATGTGATGAGAGTATTGATCTATCTACCCTTCTATATCCAGAGTGTTTATGTAAATATACTGTACAGTAGGTCTATACATGCATGTATGCAAATGAAGTACAGTACCTCACGTATGTGCCAACAAGCATGTAAGTGACAGTAAATATGTGTACTAATATGTGCTAAAAAAAACATTTATGTGCATAATGTATTCTTATCTTTGGGTGACCCAGAGGCAATATGTACAGTATAAATATACTGTAGGAGTCTTTGTATGCTTCTACTGTATGAATATACAGTATGCAAGCAATTATAAGAGCCATCAAATGTTGTGCCAACACGTGGGTATGTCTTGCCATGCATGTAACTACGTGCTTGTTTATGTACATGTCCCTGTATATAAATGCCTGTGTGTGTGTTGTGTAATTCTAAGACTGCCAAGTGTTATGTAAGAGGTGATTCCCCCCACTTACTTCCTGATACATGTGGCCAGGCAGGGAGGGAAGGGGTGAGGGAGTGGGGGTTGGTGGGTTTAAAGGGACTGTCAGGCAGGCTGGCACACGTCAGGGAGGGAGGCAGGCTGGCACACGTCAGGGAGGGAGGCAGGATAGGAATAATGTCAGCCATTTAAACCAATCACTGCACATTATAACACTTCAGTCTTCATTATAACACCACAAATAGGGTAATAATGAATTAATGATAACAAAAAACATCTAGAAATACTTGAATGAAAACAGTACACAATAAATTGTAGATGATTAAATGTGTAATCTTAGTAAAAATAAATAAATAAGAAGTTTCTCAAAATACCTTATTGTATAAAAAAAAATGTAAACAAATCTTTGAAACTATCAGATATACAAGTATTTCCTCAAGCACTTCTAATTTCTCTTCCAAGATTGTTAGGAAACGTGGGACTCCCGTTATTTAAAGGACAACTTGCATGACGTGGCAGAATAGATATCAATGGAATGTTATGTAACAAGTGATTCCCCTCCCCCTCTCCCCCCAATGATTGTCTGAGGGCTGAATGAGTTTAAAGGGGCCCCAAGCAAGTTAGTGCATGCTCGCGGAGGGGTGGTGGAGAGAGGGAGGGAGGAAGGAAGAGGGAGAAAAGGGGGGTTGGAGGGAGAAAAGGGGGGTTGGAGGGAGAAAAGGGGGGTTGGAGGGAGAAAAGGGGGGGGGGGAGGAAGAAAAGGGGGGTTGGAGGGAGAAAAGGGGGGTTGGAGGGAGAAAAGGGGGGAGGAATGGAGGGAGAAAAGGGGGGAGGAATGGAGGGAGAAAAGGGGGGAGGAATGGAGGGAGAAAAGGGGAGAGGAATGGAGGGAGAAAAGGGGGGAGGAATGGAGGGAGAAAAGGGGAGGCGGGAGAGGGGGGAGAAAAAGGAGAAAGGTAGAAAGTTAAAAACAAAAATAGGGGAAGGAAGGTAGGTAAGTGGGAAGGAAGGTAGGTAAGTAGCCAGGAAGGTAGGTAGGTAGACAGGTAGGTAGGTAGACAGGTAGGTAGGTAGACAGGCAGGCAGGAAGGTAGGCAGAAAGGAAAAAAAAGTAGTTAGGAAGAAAGGTAGGGAAGTATGCAGAAAGGATGCAGAAGGATGGAGTACATCTCTCTCGACTAGGAGTTCAACCTTAGCCAGCTCACTCGACAAGTTTGTTGTGGGGTTTTGTTAATAAACCATAGGTGTGTAAGTAAAATAGAATCCCAGCCACATGAAATTGATAGTAATAACGAACATTCTGATAGCGTAGATTTTCCGTCTAGGTCTAGTAGTTCAACAGGTAAAAATAAATTAGTTTAAAACAATAGAAAAATAGTTGCAAATACAAGTAATAGTTTGAGGGTTTATTATACAAATTTTGTAGGAGTTTATGTAACAAAATGAACGAACGTAGAGCACTGGTTAGCAAAGAAAATATAGACATAATAGCGCTAACTGAAACCTGGATAATACAGAAACCAGGCATTTTTTAGCAGAGTTTGATATACCGGGATATAGTTTGTTTAAATATGACCGAACAAGTAGGACGGGCGGAGTTATAGCAGTGTTTGTCAGGAGTTCATTAAAAAGCTGTATTAAATCAGGTACTAGAGCAAATAATGAAAATTAAAGTGTTTGGGTAGAGGTTAACGAAGGTAGTGAGACCTTAGTTATTGGAGTTATGTATAGACCGCCAAATATGAGTAGAAATGACGAAACATCATTATGGGAGGAAATTAAAATAGCATCAAGGTTTAGCAACGTGTGCATTATGGGGGATTTTAATTTCCCTAATATAGATTGGCAGCAACAAATAGGCGACTCTGATTCAAAGGAGTTTATTGAGATAGTACAAGATAGTTTTTTATCTTAATTCATAGATAAGCCGACTAGGTGATAATATTCTCGATTTAGTTTTCAGTAACAATGAACATATGATAAATAGTGTAGAAATAGGGGACCACCTAGGAAATGGTGATCACAATTCTGTGTATTTAAATATACAATGGAAAGGTAATACCAGAGAGAATACAACATTAATACCTGACTTCAGAAAAGCCAATTATGGTGGGTTAAGAAGAGCCCTATTAGCGGACCCTATGACTGAAAAATTAAGTCGATCCAGGTGTCCAAATGAGTGTATCCCTTCTCAGGCACCTGTCATCTTAAGTCAGGAAGAGACGTCAAACTTGGTAGATACATACGATAATTTTATCAAGTCAGTATTCAATGCGCAAAATAAATATATCCCCAAAAGAACATTTCGATCAACACAGAACCAACCAAAATGGATAAATAATAGACTATTAGATCTAGGAAAAAAGAGAGGAATATATAGAAAAATTAAGAAAGGCGAAATTCACCTACTTGCTTACAATCAGAATCTATCACTACATGTAAAAAAAGGATATTAGGAAAGAAAAAAGAAATTATGAAATTAAGGTTGCCAAAGACTCAAAAAATAATCCGAAAGCTTTTTACCAACTATATAAATCCAAGGTTAGAGATGTAATTGGTCCCCTTAACCCTTGTCTAGCGGGGTGTTTTGGGCTCATTTGGGCATATTCAGGCCCTCCTGCATGATAAATCAAGCTTCTGCATGAAATTTTTTTTTTTTAGCAAAATACTAGGCACTAAAAGCTTCAAAATGAGACCAGAACGAGCTACGTAGCACTCGTGGTTCTCTTGCAGTGGTGCCACGAACATGGAAGTTTAGCATATATCGGTATATTTTTTCCCAGCTATGCTCACTACTGGCTACACTGCCGGCCTCTCGAGAACATAGGGAACATGAGTTAATGGGCGGCGGTAAGCCCTGGGAGTCGGCTGTCTGGCCCGCTGCGCTCCCGGCCATTTGCCCTCGATTTTAACCCTTTAAAAGCCTTAATAATGCTCCTAACTTGCTGCAAATTGGTGCACGACTTAAGTCGAGCGCCGCCAATAAGGGGTTAAACCTTCGATAGGAGAAATGACAGAAAATTATTTAGAAATGTGCAGTACATTAAATAGTCAATTTCTTTCCGTTTTCACTAATGAAAATTTGGCACAGTTTCCAGAAGTCTGTAAGGTATATAGCGATAGTATAGAAAATAGGTTGTTGTTGTTGTTCCCTAAGCTGCCTGGCCGAACAGCCCCGAGTCCCTAAGGAAGGCCATGGCCACGGTCGGGCTTTCCCACAGAGCTCTCAAAGAGTAAATTGTGTTGTTGGCGTAAGTGGTTGTGTGAAATGCAGTCTTCTATGATGTGTTTAATGGTATGGGGTGCTGTGTTACAACCCGGGCAGGTGTCGACGACGGAGTCATCCAGTCTCTTCTGATAGCTCAGAAGAGCTGGATGGTGTCCGCATCTCAGCCTGGCCAGGTGGACTCTGTCCTCGCGAGGAAGGGAGGATTCAGAAGGATGGATTTTGGGAGGTCGTGCTTGCAGCTGCGTGTTGTCTCTCAACGGCGAGTGATATGAGTATGGATGTGCTTCCGGAAGTTGGTTTGGGGTGGGCAGGGAGGGAGAGAAGACAATATTTGTGTGTGATAGCGTGTGCTGGGTGTTGTTTTGATATTTCTTGGTGTCTGTGGGTGTGTAGCCATGTAGTGTAGTGGGTGGTGTTGATTCGTGGAGGCTGCTGCCAGGAATTGTGTGCCTCTCATGTCTAGATGATCTTTGACTTTGAGGACTTTGGTTTCTTGATGTAGGTGATCTGTGGGTGTCGTAGCTGTGCATCCTGTGATGATTTTCAGGGCTTTATTTTCATTGGTCTGTAAGGTCTAAGATCTTTCTTATAGAAAATAGGTTAAGTACGGTTACTATAAGTAGAAATTATGTGCTTAAGGAAATTGACAGACTGAAACCTCATAAATCGCCTGGTCCTGATGAGGTATATGCTAGAGTATTAAAAGAATGCAGAGATGAGTTAAGTTACCCATTAACATTTCTATTTAACAAGTCAATAGAGACAGGTATAGTTCCAGAAGCTTGTTAGCTTGCAAATGTAGTTCCGATCTTCAAAGAAGGTGATAAATCAATAGCATCCAATTACCGTCCCATTAGTCTCACTTCAATCATAGGAAAGCTACTAGAGTCAATTATTGCTAGGAAAATGAGAAACCACTTAGAAACATTTAACTTAATCAATTCTTCTCAGCATGGATTCACTCAGGGACGGTCTTGCCTTACGAATTTGCTTAGTTTTTTCTCAACGAATTTGCTTAGTTTTTTCTCAGAGGTATATGAAGCAGTAGATAATGACAAGTCATATGATATTATATATTTAGATTTCAGTAAAGCTTTCAACAGAGTCCCTCATGAGAGATTGATGAGAAAGGTTGAGGCACATGGAATAGGTGGGGCATTGCTAGGATGGATTAGGTCATGGCTAATTGGTAGGAAGCAGTCAACATAAATGGTACCAAGTCAGAATGGGGAGCAGTCAAAAGTGGTGTCCCCCAGGGATCTGTATTAGGTCCTCTGTTGTTTATTATATACATAAATGACCTTGATTTAGGTATAACTAGTAGGATAAGTAAATTTGCAGACGATACCAAAATGGGGAGAAAAATTGATTCAGATAGAAATATAGAGTGTCTGCAAAGGGATCTAGATACCTTACACGAATGGTCAGTAAATTGGCAGATGAAGCTTAACATTGACAAATGTAAGGTATTAAAGATAGGGAAGATGCATACAAATGTTAAATATAAACTAGCTAATATGGAATTAGAAAACTCAGACTGTGAGAAAGATGTAGGTGTGTTTGTTAGCAATGATTTGAAGCCTAGAAAACAATGTATAAGCGTTCGTAACAAGGCAAACAGGATTCTCGGGTTCATATCTAGGAGTGTAACAACTGCTGATGTTATCTTAAAACTTTACTTGTCATTAGTGAGACCCCATATGGATTATGCGGTTCAATTTTGGTGTCCTTATTACAGAATGGACATAGATTCATTGGAGAGAGTACAACGTAGAATGACAAAAATTATCCATAATATTAGAAATCTTCCGTATGAAGAAAGGTTGAAGAAATTAGGCTTACATTCGTTAGAGAGACGCAGAGTTAGAGGGGATATGATAAGAGGTATTCAAGTGGGTTAGTGGGATTAATAAAGGGGACATGAAAAATGTACTAAAGCTCAGTGATAGCGAAAGAACTCGTACAAATGGTTTCAAATTAGATAAATTTTGTTTCAGAAAAGAGATAGGCAAATATTGGTTTGGTAACAGAGTTGTAGATGGGTGGAATAGGCTACCAAGTGATATAGTAGGATCAAGAACGATAGTAAGCTTTAACCCTTGTCTAGCGGGGTGTTTTGGGCATATTCAGGCCCTCCTGCATGATAAATCAAGCATCTGCATGAAAAAAAAAATATTTAGCAAAAAACTAGGCACTAAAAGCTTCAAAATGAGACCAGAACGAGCTACGTAGCACTCGTGGTACCACGAACATGGAAGTTTAGCATATATCGGTATATTTTCCCCAGCTATGCTCACTACTGGCTACACTGCCGGCCTCTCGAGAACACAGGGAACATGAGTTAATGGGCGGCAGTAAGCCCTGGGAGTCGGCTGTCTGGCCCGCTGCTCTCCCGGCCATTTGCACTCTATTTTAACCCTTTAAAAGCCTTAACCCCTTCAGACATATATGACGCAGAGGTTGCCAGATTAGCAATAAGAAATAGAGTTCTCTCACTCTTATAATTACCTCTCCAAAATTAGTTTTCTGCCCACATCTAACTCAAAGACAACTGCAGAGGTTGAAGTAACTAAAATAAAGGTTTGTAAAAAACCCTGATGGTAATAAAGGCTTTAAAGTATCCCTAATAGGCTCAAAATTGCGTCATATGTCGGAGAGGGTTAATAATGCTCCTAACTTGCTGCAAATTGGTGCACGACTTAAGTCGAGCGCCGCTCTTTAAGGGTTAAGATAAAATTAGATAGGCATATGGACGAGATGGGTTGGGTGTGAGGGGGATCTACCAGGTGTGGGCCAATCGGCGTTCAGCAGACCCCTGTAATCTTGTGTTAATCCCTGACCATTTTGGTGGGGGCAGTACTCAAGGTATTAGTGAGTTGGGCCTATAATTGGGTTTGGGTGTGACAGAGATCGGCTTTTTGCAGACTCCCATTTTCTTATGTTCTTATGTAGGTAGATAGGAAAGAAAGAAGGGAGGGAGGGAGGGAGGGAGGGAGGGAGGGAGGGAGGGAGGGAGGGAGGGAGGGAGGTAGACAGGAAGGTAGACAGGAAGGAAGGCAGGCAGAAAGGAAGGCAGGAATGTAGGGAGAAAGAAAGGTAGGTAGGAAGGTAGGGAGAAAGGAAGGAAGGAAGGAAGGAAGGAAGGAAGGAAGGAAGGACAGTGGGAAAAAAAGAAGGAACTAAGGTAGAAAGGAATGTTGGTAGGAAGGAAGGAAGATAGGTAGGTAGATAGGAAGGAAGGGAAGAAGGAAGGAAGATAGGTAGGTAGATAGGGAGGAAGGAAGGAAGGTAGATAGGTAGGTAGGAAGGAGGGAAGGTAGGGAGAAAGGAAGGAAGGAAGGTAGGGAGGAAGGAATGGAGGGTAGGGAGAAAGGAAGGAATGGAGGGTAGGGAGAAAGGAAGGAATGGAGGGTAGGGGGAAAGGAAGGAATGGAGGGTAGGGAGAAAGGAAGGAAGGTAGGTAGGCAGAAAGGAAGGTAGGTAGGCAGAAAGGAAGGTAGGTAGGCAGAAAGGAAAGTAGGCAGAATGGAAGGTAGGTAGAAAGGAAGGAAGGTAAGCAGAAAGGAAGGAAGGTAGTCAGAAAGGAAGGAAGGTAGGTAGGCAGAAAGGAAGGTAGGCAGAATGGAAGGTAGGTAGAAAAGAAGGAAGGTAGGCAGAAAGGAAGGAAGGTAGGCAGAAAGGAAGGAAGGTAGTCAGAAAGGAAGGAAGGTAGGTAGACAGAAAGGAAGGTAGGTAGACAGAAAGGTAGGTAGGTAGGCAGAAAGGAAGGTATGTAGAAAGGAAGGAAGGTAGGCAAAAAGAAAGACAAAGATAAGCAGTAATCAAGACAGGAAGGAAAGCCGCGTACTTCCTCATACCACCGTAACCTTACCGTAAACTTACCCCCCCCCCCCACCTCCCCCTCCCCCCAGGCAATAACTGGATTTAAAGGGACAGACGAGACAAGTTCACACAAGCAGCAAAGAGTGACTGAGATGGGTGGGTAGGGTGGGAGAATGAGTAGGGGGGGGGGGGCAGCACATAACAGTGGAAGTGTAGCAAACCTAAACGGAGAGAAGAAAGGGAGGGATGAGACGAAGAAAGGGAGGGATAAGACGAAAGGAAGGTCGAATACGAAAGGAAGGGAGAAGAATAAAGGGAGGGAGAAGAAAGGGAGGGAAGAAGAAAGGGAGGGAGAATAAGAAAGGGAGGGAGAATAAGAAAGGGAGGGAGAATAAGAAAGGGAGGGATAAGACGAAAGGGAGGGAGAAGACGAAAGGGAGGGAGAAGACGAAAGGGAGGGAGAAGAAAGGGAGGGAGAAGACGAAAGGGAGGAAGAAAGGGAAGAAGACGAAAGGGAGGGAGAAGACGAAAGGGAGGGAGAAGACGAAAGGGAGGGAGAAGACGAAAGGGAGGGAGAAGACGAAAGGGAGGGAGAAGACGAAAGGGAGGGAGAAGACGAAAGGGAGGGAGAAGACGAAAGGGAGGGAGAAGACGAAAGGGAAGGAGAAGACGAAAGGGAAGGAGAAGACGAAAGGGAGGGAGAAGACGAAAGGGAGGGAGAAGACGAAAGGAAGGGAGAAGGAAAGGAAGGGAGAAGGAAAGGAAGGGAGAAGGAAAGGAAGGAGAAGAAAAGGAGGGAGAAGAAAAAAGGAAGTGAGGGGGAGAAGAGGAAAGAGAGAAGAGGGGGAGGAAGAAAGGAAGGGAGGGAGAAGAAAGGGAGGGAGAAGAAAGGGAGGGAGAAGAAAGGGATGGAGAAGAAAAGAAGTGAGGGAGAGAAGGAAGGAAGGGAGTAAGGAAGAGAGGAAGAAAGGGAGGAAGGACGAATGGAGATAAGATAAAACAGGAAGGCAGATCAGTAAACAGGAAGGAAGGAAAGGCCAACACTTTCTCATACCACCATAACACTCCCTTGGTTTTAAAAGGACAGACGAGACAGGTTCACTCACATGGGAGGGTGGGGAAGAGTGTGGGGCGGGGTAGAATGGAGAGGGAGGGGTGCATAGGGGATTGAGTATGTAGGGAGGTGAGAGGGAGGGAGGGATGGGTAGACTAGGATGACTGGGTGGGGAGAGCAGATAGCGTCAATTAATTTAAAATTTATGCTAGAAGTATACTAGATTCACCAATCATTGATGCAACGAGTGTTTATGTCTGCAAAAACGCCATTGCAATTTTAAAGTCCCAGTGCCTCATGGCAGGTGAAAACTAGGAAAATGTGGGGAAACAGCAGGAAAAAATAAAACAAAATACACAACGAGCTTGCTAAAACCGGTGGTACTGTACACAAACTTAGCATGGAAGAATTAAAAAATGTTTAACTGTAACTATATTTACAGCTGTATTAAATAATTCATAAATCTGAAACAGGTGACAGGAAAGGTGACGTGGGGCGACTTGTCGGAAATACAGGTGAATGTCTACATGTTTAGACTTGATGGTCAGGGATAAGATATCAAAGTGTGGATGGTAGGGTACCGTATAAACAAGGATATTGAAACACACACACAATATATAGATAAATAGATAGATAGAGACACTAAGAAATATAGATAAATAGATAGATAGATAGAGAGACTAAGAAAAACTAATCAGAAATCTGCAACAGGGGACAAGAAAAGTGACTTGGTGTGACTCATAACAAATACAGGTGGATGTCATGTCTACAGGTATAGGCATCACGGCCAGATAACAGGAACCGTAGTATGGGTAGTATAGGTAAATGTATAGACAACACTTGATATATATATACAGTATATATATAATGAGAGAGGTACCAATTTGTAACAGGTGGCAGACAGATGACTTGGTGTGAATCATAAGGTAAACAGGTGGATGTGTACAGGTTAGGACTTGATACTGCCCAGGTAATATATACCGTATAGTGTGGGTGGTAGGGTACGTGAGAAGAGGTGAGGGTGGGGAGGGTTGTGTGCCGATATGATGCCTTCTATATAAACCCCAATCATTCAGATATAAAAAGGGGGGGGGGGGGGTTGAAGAGGTGGGGAGGGGTGTGTGCCGATATGAAGCCTTCTATATAAACCCCAATCATTCAGATATAAAAAGGGGGGGGGGTTGAAGAGGTGGGGAGGGGTGTGTGCCGATATGAAGCCTTCTATATAAACCCCAATAACTCAGATAAAGAGAGTGGGGGGGATGGGGGCTACCGTTAAAGCCTTCAATCAGATAAGTGAGGTGGTGGCCTGAATAAACCCTTTAATCAGATAACGAGGGGGATGGTTAATTATCTATTGCATAAACTCAGGTCACAGTACACTGATATGCAATTAAGAATATGGTGCTAAGAACGTAACACACAAGTTCATGTATATGGATGACAAATAGTATGATTAACAAGATTAAAGTTGGTTATTAATGTTAACCACAATGTTTTCGTTTAGTCTCTACAATAATGTGTTTTGCACCTAGTTTCTGAGCGTTTATTGTTCACTTGTGCCTTGTGCTTCCAACCTATAATGCACATAAGCCAATATATCGCTTTATATGAGAGTAATAAGGTATAATATCCAACACCCTCCTCCTTCCTCCACCACTGGTCCGTTGCCTTTGCGTAACCACAATTAATTTAATCAGCTGATTAATAATAGCCTACTTATCTTACATTTATGTTTGGTTCGAACAAATATAAAGCCTACAATTCAAATATAAAGCCTACAATTCAAATATAAAGCCTACAATTCAAATATAAAGCCTACAATTCTAGTGTTTTACAATGAAGTCTGCTGTCTTCAACGTCACTGCATATCATTTAGCAATTCACAACAAGAATGCACAAAATCGGACAGTTTGGAAGACGGTTGCCAAGTGCCATTTTCTTATCTCCCGTGAATTCCGGTATATTGGTAAGCTAAATAAAGTCGTCTATAGTCTTACCATTATAACATGGCCAAAATGTTGACCACTAACCTCTATAACTTATTACTAGAATCATCTAGCTAATATTTCTAATATTTGGGAAGAATCAGTCAGGGAATAGGTGTGGACATTTACAGCCCATTTGTTCTAGCCCTTTTTAAGTTACAGGTTAGGGGTCAACATTTCTGGTCTAGTAGCCATCAGATTAAAACTGAAATGACGCTAACGTACTTAACCCCATCTGTACCGGTGATGTACTTTTCATTACATTCTGGCAACTATTAGAAGTTTTTTCTCAGTTTAGGAAGGACGTCTACCCATTACAAAGCTACACTGTCTCAATCGTTTTAGCCACCATATATCCCGTCTACCCATTAAATAGCTACAGACTGTCTCAATTGATCGTTTTAACCACCATATAATATCTTTCCTAAGCTTCATAAAATCGTCTAAATATAGCTGAAATCAAATAAGAAAGACGTCGCCGGTAGAGAAGGGCTTAAGACGATAATTCCAAGTATTATAAGCGGCGTGAATGGCATACTACTGACTGATCAAAAATCACCGATTCGCCAGGGGTAAAACACGTAAGGTGAATTTTAACCAGGCCTACACAGGTGCATGTTCCAGAACCTCACTTGCTATTCAAACCAAACTAGATGTCCAGTGACGGAAGACAAAATATTAGAATGAAAAGAAAATATAATGGTAAAAAATAAAGAAAAAAAGGAAAACACAAGCAACGATAAAGTAAACCAACGCATTTAAAATTTGGCCAACTTCGCCATATTAAAATGTGTGTGTGTGTGTGTGTGTGTGTGTGTGTGTGTGTGTGTGAGCTAAGCCAACTTTGTTATTCCACTAAACACACACACCAGCACGCAGAGTTGGGATTATATTAATTGTGCTTTCAAAACAAGTGTTTTGCTTGTTTTAGCCAAGACGCACCATTAGGTTACAAGCATAACAAAAAGAGAGAGCGAGAGATAATAATGAGAGGAGAGAAGAAGAGGAAAGAGGAGAGAAGAGGAAAGAGGAGAGAAGAAGAGGAAAGAGGAGAGAAGAAGAGGGAAGAGGAGAGAAGGAGTGAAAAGGGAAGAGGAGAGAAGAGGGAAGCGTAGAAAAGAGGGAAGATTACAAAAGAGAAAAGATTACAAAAAAAAAACAAGAGTAAAGAAGAGAAAAGTAAAAAAAAAAAAATAGAGATACTAGAACAGAGAAAATAGGAGAGGAAGAGAGCAGAAAGTAGAAGAGAAAGTGAGTCACAAGTATATGTCAATACTTTAATCAACCCCCTTATCACCCGAGTGCAAACCAAACAATGTGAAATGCGCAAGCTTGGCTACTGCATAAACAATAGAAAATCAATCAATCAATCAATCTCGCTCAGTCTCACACACACACACACACACACACCAGGTGATATTATTTTATTTTAGTCTAGCTATATCTGTTTAATATCGATGCTTACGGCTCCAACTTCCTTATAACCTGAAACTCGCAAGTGGTCAATGAAAATAACTTGCGGTATGTTAAGAGTTTATTAAGGGGAGGTATTTAGTTTGTTCCCTAGACCTCCATCAAGCTTAAAATTACACCCCCTTGAGTCCCTTTCAAGATAAATTTGTACATTTTTCGGTAGAAAAATTTCCTGGCCGAAGGTTCTTCTTAAATTAAAGGCTCGCTATCGCTCGCCAGGATAAAATCGACACCTGAATGGCACGAAAGGTCTTAATATGGGGTGAAAGTTCTTAAAATCGCTAAACTAATGGGGCAAACGTTTTATAATATCAAAAGCAATGGGGCTAAACATGAGGGAGAAAGGGGTCAAGAAAAAAATCCCTCAAGTGGAGATCTCCCCTTAAGCATTTGAATTATGAGGCCCAGATCAAATGTGAGCAAATGACTGAAAGCCTTGTCAAGAATACTCAAAGGGCGAGTTGAGTGACTGTGTAGTTTTAAACCAGTCCCAGCGACCAGTTAGCCAAAAGGCCAAGTCAAATGAGCTCCTTTCCCGGCAACTATATTTCCAACAACATTTGGGGCCTCTTTCTCGTTAATATCGATACCTTTACTGTCGATAGGTTTGTTATTGGCTTTTACTGTCGATAGGTTTGTTATTGGCGGTTTGAAACCTTATAACACACAAATTCAACAGATTCCAGACGAGAAAAGATATCTGAAAAATGACTTTTAATTATACCCGTATAAATCGCGTGCCTCAACCAGTCTCGGGCAACCATTGAACGAGACATTAGCTAAGTAGGTTAATTCTGTCAGCTCATTTCACGACTTGTTTTAATAAGATCACGCTCTTAAGGGGAGGTTTTTAGTTGATTCCCTAGACTTCCATCAAGCTTAAAATTACTCCCCCTTGACCCCCTTTCAAGATAAATTTGTAAATTTTTCGGTAAAAATTTCCCGGCCAAAGGCCGGTTCCCCTTAAATTACAGGCTCGCTATCGCTCGCCAGGAAAAAATCGACACCTAAATGGCACGAATGGTCTTAAAATTGACAGAAATGGGGCGAGGGTTATTAAAATAGCAAAACTAATCGGGCAAGCGTCTTCAAATCTCACAAGCAATGGGGCTAAACCCGAATGAGAAAGGAGTTTAATAAAAAAATCCCTCAAGTGGATATCTCCCCTTAATGTTTCTCTGGCTGTATTTCATATCAATTTGCTTGGCTGGCTATCTGTGTCAGTTGGATTTATTTAAAGAAACTGATGAAAGGATTTGGTTGAACTTGTGTCTAGTGAACACACGTAATAAGATTACTAGTTACAGGTGTAGGGGCCAAAGTGGGGGCCTCTCTGATGACAAATATCCTTATGATATAGTCGGAAAAGTTGGGAGAGAGGTATCCTGACCAGGATTCGAACCCACTCATTACAGGTAGATTTGGGAGAGTTTGGCACCGTATCCACTCGACAATAAGCTTTCATGGTCGAGTGGATACGGTGCTCAACTCTCCCAAGGGTTAGAATCCTGGTCAGCATAACTCTCCCAAAGTGGGGGAATAGGGATTGTTGATTCTCCAGTTTATGAATGATACCGGTATGTGGTATAATGTGGACAGTAGTATAAATGTATCTAACAAGCTTTTTTGGTTGTAATTGGTTCTGCATTACAGTTTATTATGTACTAGGAGGGGTACCCGGCGTTGCCCGGGTTTAAATTTTACTACCATAATCACCATCATCAATCACTACTACCACAATCATCACAATACTACTACTACCATAATCGCCGGCCTCGACCTCCCTGTGCCTCATTAAACGGCGACCTCGATTTCGGCCGCTAAATGACCTCCGATTTTGGATCTGACCTCATCCGTACCCCCATTTTGGGAAGCTGCGAACAACTTTCGTTCCATACACCTTTTCGATCGGAGGCCTCCTTCTGCCCCAAACGGCCATTTTTTCGCATGTTTTTCGCTCCCGTATACTACATAAGTTCTGCCGAAAATTTTATTAAACAAAAGTGTCTGATTTCTACTAAAACTCGCCTAAAACCATCTCCAAAGCCTGGGTTTTCCAACGGTGCCCCACACTCCCACCTGGCACCAAAACTGTGGGAGGAGTTTAGTAACAAAGGTCGGGTAACTGACAAACAGACAAACATTGACCTTTATTTATTAAGATTATTGAGAGAGAGAGAGAGAGAGAGAGAGAGAGAGAGAGATGTACAATACTTCATAACGTCTCGCATCTGACAACCTCTTCTTGTCTTTGTGGATCTAATTTCAAGGGTCTCCTCTGCATCCTTCAAGTCTGAGTTCCCCCCCCCCCCCCCAAACACACACACACGCATGCATGCATGCACACACACGCAACTCTCTCTCTCACCCACGTCTAACAGCGGCAAGACTTCATTTGCATCTAAAAATAAATCGCGACAATATGAAACAATACGACCTACGCCAGTGTGTCAAACCAGAGCAATTGCGTATGAAGACTTGAATAAATATCCAGTGTGTCAAACCAGAGCAATTGCGTATGAAGACTTGAATAAATATGAGACGTAATACAAGAAAATTAACATGAAATAAATGAGACGTAATACAAGAAAATTAACATGAAATAAATATGAGATGTAATACAAGAAAATTAAAATTAAATCACATTTTTTGGCCATTTTATCACTACCAAAGACATAATTTGAACTATAAACACTTAATTTTATCTAAATATTACAATTATATAGACTAAAACTAATGGACTCGGCTCTCGTTTGACACCCTACGCGAACTAAACTTCAGACAATACAAACAAACATATATAAATTGAGAGAAGGGAAGAGAGGAGGAGAGAGAGGGCACTTGTGAATTCTAAGACACCACTTGTGAACATTCAAACGGCCTCTCTCACTCACATATTATGTCTCTCTCATACTAAAGTCTTCGTCCAATGCATGTACTTGATAGACAAACAGAATATATCAAACGATAGGCAAAAACAAAAACGGTATTATGCGAGTTCAAAGTGAAATAAATTTAAGTTCCTATTTGATACAGTAACTTAATTTACGCATCTCCTACCTCTTCCATCCACGTATTTTTTCTAAAGTATAAAGTATCTCTCTAAATTAACCACAAGGCCTTTGAGATGCAAACTATTCTTTGCAACCTCGTAACTCTCTCACACCAACTCTTACCTAGCTACCCACTTACATTCCAGCCTCAACCTCTTACCTACCCAACAACCAACCACCTGCCCCTCTCACGGAACTACCTCCATGGCTGAATTATACTTACGGTACTTACATCCCTCCTACCTACTCAACTCACGGAACTACCTACATGGCTAGATTATATTTACGGTACTTACATCTCTCTTACCTTCATACACTACCTACATGGCTAGATTATACTTACGATACTTACATCCCTCCTACCTACCCAACAACCACCTCTCACGGAACTACCTACATGGCTAGATTATACTTACGATACTTACATCCCTCACCAAGCTAATACAATATAAAGACTAATGTACATAAAAGAGGGGTGAAGTGCACTTATCACAGCCAACCGCAACCAAGTTACTATGAACTGACTATAACATACACACTACTACTTTTGACCACAATACTATCCCCTACATTTCTCTCCAGCATCTACCTCATCATATCAAGTTTCACACCATCTACTAACCCCCCACCCCCTTCCCTCAAATATATATATATATATATATCCACAATTCCCTATCCCCTGATGATAGCTACATATCTATCGGCATTTGTCTTTTAATATATGGAACAAATCCCCAACATTCACTAAGCTAAATCTGCTTACAATCAAATTTCACTAACCCCAAAAAGATATTCAGATTTAAAATGACAATTAGAACCACAGGTATATCATTCTATCAGGCTATCACAACCTTGCAACTCCCAAACGGCCTTCTTAAACGGCACATAACTGTCTAATAATAGCCAGGATAAGATTAAATGTGCTTCAACCATGATATTCTGAAACATTTGCGGCAGTGTTTTTATGTTTACTTGTAGCTCAAGTTTCGCTGATGCAATCCAGATACGTGGTTCTGTAAACAGCGCGTGGATTAGCGGGGTGTGGGAGGAAGAGGAGAGTAAGAGGGTGTGGGAGGAAGAGAGAGTGGGGGAGGTAGAGAGAGAGTAGGGGAGGTAGAGAGAGTTTGGGAGAGGTAGAGAGAGAGGGATGTGAATGATGGAGACAAAAGGCAAAGCTGCCTGTAACAAGCGTCTCCCCCAAAGTTGAAAGTGACAGACAAATTCAAAGTACGTTAGAGTCCAAATGTCTGGACACACGAAGTTTGAAGCAGTTTAAGTCAAAGGATGAGGGAAAGACAGGAGAGTTCTAAAGCATACTTTTTGAGTGCCTAGGAATATACATACGAATCATTAAGACAAGCAACAAATTACTAAGTACAGCAACGCCAATAAGCTAAATTACTAAAATCTAAAGAACGTGACAGCAGATAAACAAAGCGAGCCTCTCCAAACCCCACAACCCCACTGTAAACAAGACTAACACGATATAGGTAAACATCCACACAAACAAAAGATTCTACCTGGGTTGGAGGGAGGGAGGGGGAGAGAGAGAGAGAGAGAGAGAGAGAGAGAGAGAGAGAGAGAGAGAGAGAGGAGAGCAGAGAGAGAGCAGAGAGAGAGAGAGAGAGAGAGGAGAGAGAGAGAGAGACAGAGAGAGAGAGAGAGAGAGAGAGAGAGAGAGAGATAGAGGAGAGAGAGAGAGAGATAGAGAGAGAGAGAGATAGAGAGAGAGAGAGAGAGAGATAGAGAGAGAGATGAGCGAGAGAGAGAGAGAGAGAGAGAGAGAGAGAGAGAGAGAGAGAGAGAGAGAGAGAGAGAGAGAGAGAGTGTGTGTATGTTAGTTTTTACGTGTGTATAAGAGTGCGGTGGTGGTGGGGTGGGCTATAAGGAGTGACCACGCATCACAACGGTACCCTTGTGTTTAACCCCCCTCCCTCTCTCTATGTAAGTAAATTCCATTTGACGCTCCTTATGATTCTAACTATACCTCATAACAAAATATCACTCACCCTACACGTGAAACCCCGAGCACACAGGCGTTTTAACATGCGGGATAATTGTACACCTCAATTATGTTCTAAATAAACAAACATTTCTATATGAGGCCAGTCAGTGCACAAAATTTCATAAACTACTTCATCCTTAATTTTCTCAAGGATAATGGATGATGATAACTGGTTGTTTTAAGTAAGATAGTGAACTTTAACAATACAGTGCCTATAATCGGTTTCATTCCAGCTGACGACAGATTGCAAAGTTACCATCAAAATTTCTCAGTAATTTGGAAGATTTTGTAGTGAAATGTAGTTATAATTATTTAAACTTGGCATTATTACGAGACGGACATAGTAGTTTCATATTTGTCCATAAATTATCGATAAATCAGTTACTTAGGTATTGAAATTACCGCCAGTTGCAATGAAACTGAATATAGGTACAAGACGGGTGTATGAATGTATATGGAAGCAAAGACTATTAACTGTACGCGACCAAGTTCGTACACAACTATTTCTGAAGTAAAAGAATAGAAAAGACGAAATCATGCCGGGAAAAATAGTGCGACTACTTTACCAAAATCCCACAGACCCCTTATGTAAGAGTTAAATTAACCCTCTACATTCTCGTGTTATTGATCTGGGTCTTGATGTAACAGAAATAGCCTTTAATATAAGTGCAGGTGCTGTCTGTCTGTCTCTCGTCTCTCCCATTATGATCCCCCCCCCCCCCCCATTGGGACAAACGTCTTAGAAAAATAGTTTTATATTAGCTATAATATAATAAAATACACGCCCTAGTATTAAAAGATGTAGTGACCACAGGCCTAACATGCATACAAACGCACAGGTGGCGGCACTCAAGTTTAACAAATTTCGTTTGATGTTAAATGACCCCATCATAGTGAAGGGTGGAGTATCCCAACATACGAGTACATATTGTAAAGTGTTTTGTTTTTAAGCTGGCGAGAAATTGACTTGCCTTTATCTCGTTTACTCAGCTATTACGTTTTTCATAGCCAAATGTGTGAAAACTTGGCATTAACATAATGCAGAGCAGCATCTCATTATTCCACTTAATTATATGCTAATGAAGTTATCGTTAATTATAAAAATACAACTAAAAATAAAATATAAATGGAGTTTACAATGGGTGATGCGCCCCAACCCAGTGAAGTAAACAGAGCGTGGCGAGGCATTTGAACCCCAACCCACACGCCACACTAAGCATCCTTTTCTTCTCACCGTCTTCCCTCCCATACCCTACACTGTCTTGTCTTTATACACACATTTCCGTTCTGTAGGTTTAGATTTCTGATAATTTTCCCCTCGTGTATAAACCATATTGTATGCATTTGAAGAGCATTCTGCAAGCTATACGGTCCAGCGATGGCATGCATAAAATATACGGTAATGGTTTATGGATTCCTTGGTTTGTCATTACCGATAGCTTATGTAATGCTCTACAAAACACACTAAACAAAAAGTTGTGTACAGATGAGCATAAAAATATGTGTTCGCCATAATCCCTATTTGCTTACTTCTTGTAATGATCATTAGTAGGACAAATATTACACAGGCAAAGTTTATACAGTATTAAAATCCAGCTCTATTCAGATGTGTTGAGTACTGTACTGCATGTATTTCTTGTGTCGAGAAAAAAAAGTGAAAGCAAGTGACACTTTGTATATAAACGAAGTTGATAAATCTCCCTAATGTAAACTTTTATTGCAATAAAGTGGCCAATAAAATAAAAAGTACTCGCCAAATAACCCTGTACCAGCCTAGTTTATGATGCCCATTTTCTTTCCCTCTCATTTTACCCTCAACCCCAAGTTTCGGTCATTTAAATCTTGTCCCTCGACCAAAAATGTTCATGCACAATTTAACCAGATTAATTGTTGTGACTAAGAGAAAAGTTAAAGATATTAGGTCAAGGCATATTTATTTTGTCAATTATTTGTATTAATTTCAAGCTTGGGGAAGGACTTTTATGGATAC
This sequence comes from Paralithodes platypus, assembly GCA_032716605.1. Taxonomy (NCBI): domain Eukaryota; kingdom Metazoa; phylum Arthropoda; class Malacostraca; order Decapoda; family Lithodidae; genus Paralithodes; species Paralithodes platypus. The sequence continues at coordinate 83,054,285 of CM064575.1, read as the reverse complement.
ACTGGTTAAATGTTATCTCCATTAACTTTTGACTTCCACAGGTCCTTACCAAACCGGGAAAATAGTCCAATGAAAGCTATAATAAATGAGTTGCGTGATCTATATTTTTAGCACGTAGGCCTATCAATCCTCGTGATAATATCCGTTAGTCCCATAATTTGTACAATTTACTCAGACGAACTATTTCTTCACGGCATGTTTTGATTTCTAAATACCAAACCTTAAAACTAAACGAATACCCCTGGCCTGATTCGACATTTATTCAGCTACAAACCTCCACTATTATATTCGCGCCAAAACGGAATCGACAGCTTCATGTCCATTAAATTTGGCGCCAAAAACGGACTATCATTTTGTCCTTTCAATTCTTCCAAGCATATATATGTCTTTTCTTCTCTTCTTCCCTCCTTTCATACCAATGTATCGTCCACCCTGATACTCTACAATTACCCATGACCAAACGCTTCAAAGGTTGTGTTAAAAGCTGTCGGAGCGAGTGTAAAATAAATGTAGTGAGCACGGGTTGCAACACCGCCTTCTCCTCCTCCCGACCTCCACTGTTGTCGGGATTCCCGTATTTTTTTTACATTTTCTATTAGTTCGTTTAGATGCTATTAGAAGGATCATGGAGATGCTTGGCGCGTGTAAGATAAATGGTGTGTAAATAAGGAGTTGACAGAAAAGTGACAAGTAGTTGGTGCGGGAGAAGCAAGAATGTAAATTATCGTACTTTTGGCAGATGCTGGCAGCCACCCAGTCTTCACCCGTTCACTCCCCCCCCCCCCCTTTCTCGTGTATGTATGTACTACAAACTAATGCGCACATGCACACCTACATGCTCTCCCGTCAGTCGCATACGTACATACACCTGAACGACTACACATGTAGAAGCAACGTTAATATTGTACACACGAACATTAGTAAACACCCACAATATGATTAACAAAACGTACATACACTCCTAAACTTCTTTAAAGAGCTCACAATCGCAAATCTCCCAGGTGTGTATACACTCTGACGCACATGTTCAAACGCACACACCACCTGGTGTACACACACTCACCTTGTCAAGTTGGCTTTCCTAGCTACACACTTCACTCTTTACACTCCATGGTTGCCCATTTCTATCAAACGCTTACACTCACACACTAAGGCAATTAAATACGCACACGTAGGCCAACACATTTACACACAAATTATATGTTCCAAAAGAGTACCTATATAATCTACCAATTGTTCAAAGTTTCTAATTAAATATCCTATTCAATGTCTTTTCATTACATCTCAGTTTCACAGACTTCAGTCTATTCAACGGCTCTTTTTATCTCTCCTTCTAGACATGTTTTATGTACTCGTCTCACTGCAATCAGTTCCTTACAGTATATTCATCTCCCTAACAGATGCACATTAAAGTATCTCCAATGACTCAAAAATATTCATACCATATGGGCCTCAAAACTACCCAGATTTCTTTACATCATTGTATTCATGATATCCAATCAAAAGAAACTCCCGCACACATAAACACAGAACTTGGAATACGACTTAAGTAGTACTGACAATGGGACTTGAATCTTCCCTTATGCAAACACACACACCACTTGTACACACTTAAGGCCCATTACAAGCACAATGACTTTCAACGGGACAATACAAAAACATCCGCAAATAGCAGACACACGCTTGCTCTAGTTATATTTAAATACTTATTTGGCATAGTACAGTACAGTATTTCAACCAGTCAAAAACACGAAAATAATGCATCAAATATATTATCCTCATATTTCCTTTATTCCCATTTCACTCGTTACATACGCTTTATCATAAATCTTCACACCCTCACCTATCATTCCTTTTCTCACTTTGTTACCCACCCACCCATGTCAGTCTTTTTCTCTCAATGTTCCTATCTAGTCATATATCAGCTAGACAAAAATCGTTCCTCACAGTTGCGTATTTATGTTGACCTAAATCCTTTAACGTCTATGTGTGTTAGTCTAATGTTAACAAATACATGTGCTGTTTGTCCTAGTTTACTCTAGAATCAGACAGGTGGAAAACAGTTCTGAATTTTAGGTTGAAGGCAAGGAATCAAAATGTCAAGCTAAACTGTCTTGTGTGAGTTTTTAGTTTGTTTTTGTGTTAGCAGGAGGTTCTTATCTCTAATGAAGGTACTGTACTTCAGTCTAAAACAGATCAGCAGGCCACATCATATATTAGTTTATATATAAATCACACTGACAAAATATCATGACACAATTAGGACATTAACATATGAATACAATTCATATGCGTAGGCCTCTTCTATCCTTATATTTTCACCATCAAACCAGAGCCACTAGGTTTAGAATGTTCTAGTCTTCACCATTCTCATGATAACAGTGAGTGCTGCATTCTGATATATAATTTACCTAGGATAGGCCATTTCATTGCCGAGATATGAATACATGAGCATCACAAAGTTACTGAAACCCCCAAGATTATCCCAGATAAGCACCAGAACTATCCTTTTAGGCTTTTATTTTCACCATTAACCCCTTCAGACTCATATGACGCAGAGGTTGCCAGATTATCAATAAGAAATAGAGTTCCCTCACTCTTATAATTACCTCTCCAAAATTAGTTTTCTGCCCACAGCTAACTTAATGAGACAACTGCAGAGGTTGAAGTAACTAAACTAAAGGTTTCTAAATACCCCTGATGGTAACAAAGGCTTTAAAGTATCCCTAATAGTCTCAAATTGCGTCATATGTCGGAGAGGGTTAAGCAAGAACTATTTTATTTAAAAAGTTCTAGTCTGAGATTCACAAGATAACCGAGTGCTGCATTCCGATAAATAATTTACCTTGGTTAGGCCATTTCATTTTGGAGATAATAAATGACGCCATAATTCCCGAGAAGGGGTGGCCATGAACACTGGGCGTTTGTCACTAATTGATAGTTCAAGTTGCCCGGGCTTGACATCTACCAATTACATTTTGACAGTGCAGGCTCGATCCAACGACCCTTTGATCAGCGGCCGACGCTCTACTGACTATGCCACGGCTCACCTTTAAGTAATATTATAATTTAGTTATACTAGTAGGCAAGATATTATGGATATTAGCTATACAGGTATTTGTAAGGTATTATCTCCTTCAATATTATCCTATCTATCTATGACTACCCAATAAAATATGTACGACACTGCAGATACGGAGTGAAAAAATTATAAGATGTGATAAAAGGACAAAAATTATAAGATAAGAGGAAAAGTAAGCCATTAAATATAGTCCAGTACAGATAAGGAAAGGATGAGTTGGAAAACTTATACTGGTATGCTCATGTTAGGAAGGGAGGGATGTAAAGATTAAGAGGGGGGGGGGGTGACAACGAGGAAGAGTAAATTGAATAAGAAAATATTTAAAATGTGTGAGATAGAAACATGCATTGTTGCTTGTGTGAGTCAGATAAAAAGTGAAAGTATTCAAAAATAAAAGTCAGATTCACCAGATACATCACCTACCCACCCTCCCAATTCCACCACCCCACATGACCCCCTGCTCAACTTGGCATAAATATTTAAAAGTGATATGAAGTATTTTACCTTTTTAGTCGTTTCTCTTAACCAATCATCATTTCCTTTCTTTCAACTCTTAAAATTAAAGATAAAAAGAAAATGGTCCACCAGGTAGAGTGCATACAAAATTTTACAATGCAAGATAACCATACCCGATAATCACAACTTACCTGAACTTACCTGTTCATGGAATACTAAATTATGTTGCTTTGACAAACACAATGAAGAGCGAATTTTCGACAGACAAAAAGATTTTAAGATCTCGGTGGGAAATGGAAGACAGACACGGTTCTAAAAAGAAACTAAAGACAAGGGAGACAAGTATACCAAAAAACATACTGTAAAATGGGGTATTTCAATCAATAGGGACACTAGCTACATAAAGCTTGGACTTTTGTACCCTTATAGGAAAAAAGATTGTTTAATTCAACTGATATTAATATAATCAGTACCTGGGCACCCATATTTAACATACTTAATTACTCAACAAACGTATGACAAGCAACACATTTTCCATCCATCCATACTGTATACTCAGGCCCAATCCCCATTTTTCCTTTTTTTTTACCAATCCAATGTAAATTTACCACCACATATTGTTCTGTACCCCCATTTTACAGCATAGATGAACAAATATTAATCTTCATTTACCTGCAGGAACTCATCGATATTGGCCATTAGCGCTTGGGTCTTACTGATGATAAACTGATTGACACAAGCGATGGCATGAGATCTGGAAGGAGAGAAACAACAAGAATTAGAGAGGCACAGAAGGAATATCTAGACACACATTAAATTATTAATGAAAAGAAAGCTACTATTACAATCTATATATTTAATTTTACAGCATCGTACTTTAATGAATAAAACTTGCCCAAGACACTGTCAAGCAACGTCTGAAAAATATATTAAGAATTTACACAATGCATCGGAATTTCTTTTAAACATACCTGATTTTTGAGGAGCTGTGTTTAAAAAATTGAAGGAACTTGGGTATAAGTGTGTTGAGGGGTCTGTCGGCGCTCTTTTCAAGGAACTCCGCACTATCCTCACATATTTTTTGCAGTGCACCGAACGCTCCCTGTGGACGAAAAAAATAAAAAGTTATACATAAAGTGCTATCAGAAAGTATGGCTGCATTAATGACTGAAAGGTCAATACATATATAATTCATAGCATATTTATACAGTAATCAGGAACATGTACAGTATACCACAACGTAGTGTGCCTAGTATGCAACACACACCCTGTCCAACATAAAATTTTCAACGTACCTCGCACACATTGTAATCCGCTGAGTCCAGCATCTCACATAGTCTGGGCAGCAGCTCGGGCCATGTTGACAGCTCCCCTTTTGACGCAGTGGTGGTGATGAGGATGCCAACCGTCGCCCGGATGAGGGGTGAAGGGTCGCCCACTGCCGACAAACACTCAGCCTGGCGAGTCAAATGGACGGGAGGATTCTTGCGTTAGCTATACTACTGGACCTACATACATTAAGCATTTACGACACCCTTTCTCCATCTGATCGTTGAATCCTAAATACTGTAAAATCATCATTATTCTATCGTTACTGATCCTCAAAAACAAGTCAAATGAGTACGAGAAAGCTATGACCTAAGCAGTAAATAATTAATTAGTTTGCTGTTTCTCACCTCACCCAAAGTTATGGCATCTGAGTATACTGACACTGTACTCCTAATATCAGGAAATGTCTAAGAGAATTAGAGTCCCGATTGTACATAAATGCTAATTTGATTTTTGTCTTGATATGAAGACTTATCCTTTAACCATACACAAATTCGTGCTTCAAAATCTGAAGTATAATATAGCCTTACAACAGATGTTTGTAGGAAAATGAATGACAAGGATGTGAGAAATTAGAAATGACATTGAAATGTGGTAAAAGCATTACAGTACAGTATTAACCCATCAGACCCGGAAGCACTCTGAGGCACCCATAAAAAACACCCCCCGAGCTACCCGGAAGGGCTCTGAGGCACTCATGAGCTTAAAGCCTGTAAGCCGTCCGACGCATGTAAACAACAGCCGGCTGGACCGACGCCGCACATCTCCGACCACAAGAAGGAGTGCGTCGCTTGTTCGTGTGTGCCTGTATGTTATTGTTAAGTATCGAAAAGTAGTGTAAAGTGGCTGTTTTTGCCATAAAGTTATCTCCAATGAAATCATCATCACAACTGAAACAGTTGACTTAGAGAGCTCTACTTAACGCCATTCTACAGGTACGAAACACATCTACGCTTGGGGATGCGCGGGTATGCGGAAGCAACCAAAATAACAAAGATGCGGTAGCCTAGGCGTAGACGTTTTTCGGCCAAAACCCCCGGATTTCGGGGAATATATATGGAATACATAGCCGGGGCTGGAGGGTTAAGATCCGATTAGTTGATATTATCAACAGTAATTAAAATATATTAGTAATTATTTTCACTAAATTATTTACGTAACAAATTAACTGAAATGTCAAAATCGGTGACAAATTTTAATGTTAAACGAGTCCTTAACACTGTACACTAATTAAAGTTTCTCACGTATTGCAATGTAAACAAAACCCATAATAGATTGACCAACTTTCGCCATATTGTTAGCAACTCTTTATACTTGAAAACTTCATATACAAAATCCATGAAGATGATAATTATAACATCAATGATAGTTACACTCAATAATGCCCTAGTGGTGTCCAGGCTTCATCAACTTAAAACAAAAATCCAAAATACCAGTACATAAAAGGCAAAATGTTGCCTAATTTGATTGGGGAAAAAAACATTCTTATGAGAGGTATATGAAGTTGATTTTGCGAAGGAGTGACACGGATATTGAGCAATAATGAATCCACCAAAACATTTCGCTTCTTAAGAAACCCAACAGCTACCAATATGGCGCAGTTATCAAACCTTCCTCAGACCAAACCCCCGCAGTGACTTACCTTGATAAACTGGGCGACATCAGGCGGGAACTGGTGGAAGTGCGCCTTGACATTGTTCTTGAGGATAAGGCCGCTCAGGGATCTCGTCGGTTCATCTGAGGTGGTGGGGGCGGAGATAGAGGTGGGCGAACCGAGATGATAAGAATGAATGATATCGAGACAAATTTGAATGGAAAAACCGATAACTCAAGTAAAACCTCTCTTTTATATCTTTTGGATCTGGAGATCTTAAATTTGGGAACGAGACTTCACCTCTTATTTAGGCTGGGCCATATTCTTTGATAGGCCTACATGGGAAGGGCATTGTCTATACCATAGACAACTAAGGAACTTAGTGTTGATTTCTAATAGAGACTTTAATATCATACAGTTTCACAAAGATTGACCTTTTTCCGTACTATTCACTTAGCAGTGTGTAGACCTTGTTTATAGTTAAATCTATAAATAATAAATATGGCCATTACAGATTGCTGATATATATCATCTAATTTATTAATTTCACTTCCAACAACCAACACCTCCAAATGAAATTAATGAAAGCATATGATCCATTTCGGGCTACCACCGCAGTCTATCGGACAAAGTTCAAAAGACATTTCACATACAGTACAGAATAAGGACTGGGTCTCCATCCAGTAGTCAAAAAAAAGAAAGAGGTTTCACTATAAGTCAAGGCAACAGAATTAGAAACAAAGGATCGAGTTGACAAATTAGAAAAAGAATTATGACAATTAGAACAAAATTAATTAAATAAATATCGGAAATGATTGACGTGATCAAATTAGAATGAAACGAATGAGACGGTAGGCTAAATAGAAAGGAATTATTGGGGAAAAAGTACTGACAACCAAATGATTAAGATATGTCAGCAAAAAGGAAGTGGGACACAATGGTAAAAAGTGTACAGTATTGTATTCAGAATGGAATAAAAGTCAGACAAAAGTTACAAGAATGTAAAAACTGCTTATAACAGCATGATTGAGTACCGGTAGTCAGCAAAAACTAAGTGGGACACAATGGTAAAAGGTAAATGTGTATTCAAAGTAAATAAAATGGAAACAGTAAAAGCCCCAATGGAAAATGTGTATTCAAAGTAAATAAAATGGAAACAGTAAAAGCCTGACAAAAGTTAAAAAGAATGCTAATATTGATAGAGCAAATGGCAATAAGAAAAAAAGAACAAAGGGCAAACAGGAGTGGCACTGATATGTTCTGTTGTAAACAGGATGTACAGTAGATGACATTAATGGGAGATGGGTAGTTTTTCTGGCCCCCTTCTTCCTCATGTTTAGCCACATTAGTTTTCAGATTTTAAGATGTTCAGCCTATTAGTTTGTTGATTTTAAGGCCTTTCGCCCCATTTCTTTGTCAATATTAAGATCTTCCGTAAAAAAAAAATTCCGGGCGAACAATAGTAATTTTGAAAGAATCGCTAGAAATTTTTCTACCGAAAATTGTACAAATTAATCTAGAAGGGGGATCTAATGGATGATTTTTCAAGTTTGATGGAGGTCTAGGGAGGAAACTAGAAAAATAATGAAATTAAAAAGTAGACCAAAAAGTGAACCACACCCCCCCCCCCCCGTCAAAATATTTAAAGATAAAGAAAGAAGGATGATGGGAATTCTGATAAATGTGCAACACAAAACAAAAATTAGGTATAAAGAAGAAATTAACAAGATCAGTATATGTAGTCCAGTTTGCCACACATATTCTATTCCGTTGGGGTCGTGATTTGGCAGTTTCACCCACCTCCCCAACCCCTCTCCCTCATTCCACCTCCTACCAAGAGGAGGTGGAGTGAGAGGGGGGGGGGAAGTGGGTGCAGCTTTGCCAAATCACGACCCCAACGGAATAGAATATGTGCGGCAAACTGTACATGTAGCATAGACAAAAACTGCCAGCAAAGAAATAGTGCTTACATTTAAATATTGATAAGACCTAAACGGAGAGGGATATAGAAAGAGAAGACAAGGATACATGATAATTAACAAGAGGGAGAATAATGGCAATGAGAGGCTAAATGAAGAACCAATAATATATAACAAATACAGTAAAAAGAAAAACTATAAGGTCAATATCAAGCTTTATCACAAAGGGTTTTTCTTGTATTTTTCATGTTTTTTTTAGTGTTATTAGAGGTATGATTTCCACGCAATTATATTTGTATCCATTATCCAACGATGTTAACCCTCTCACGACCATATGACGCAGAGGTTGCCAGATTAGCAATACTAAATAGAGTTCTCTCTCTTATAATTACCTCTCCAAAATTAGTTTTCTGCCCACAGCTAACTCAAAGACAACTGCAGAGGTTGAAGTAACCAAACTAAAGGTTTCTAAATACCCCTGATGGTAACAAAGGCTTTAAAGTATCCCTAATAGGCTCAAAATTGTGTCAAGAACGTGAGAGGGTTAAGGCAAGCACACAAATAAACAGTCATTGAACAGACCTAACCAAACAACCCAACACAAGCTAGGGCAGATTACTGCTGGTCATACCATTGATGGTCACCTTTCTTGCCTTCACACTTATTTAACCCCTTATGTACCGGCGACGTCTTATTTTTCTTTTCTTCTAACTACTATTAGACGATATTATTCAAGTTTAAAAATGGCCTTCAGCAGTCAACAGGCTTTGAACTATCTCAATTAACCCTTTATAAAACCACAAATCCTTCTTAAGCTGCACAGTCATCTAAATATAGCTAGAATAAAATTAAAAAGACGTCGCGGTACAGAAGGGGTTAGCCCATAAAGTCTAATGGGAAATACAATAATTAAATGTGTGCGGTATGTGAATTTTAGGGTATGGCAGACCAATAAGGCACGATAAAATTGATTTTTGTGAGCTAGTTTAATAATTGTCCACATATAATAGTAGTGTACCAGTACTATAGTCTATTTGCTGTAAGTAGGCGAGAAATCATGACCTCTATCCTCTGTAACTCAAAAAGGGCTAGAACAAATTGGCTGTAAATGTCCACATCTATTCCTTGACCGACTCTTCCCAAATGGTAGAAAAATTAGCTCAATTACTCTAGTCGTTTTTTTAGTTACAGAGGTTAGGTCATGATTTCTCGCCTACTTACAGCAAAAAGACTAGTGATAAGACAGGATTTTATAAAAGATAAGACAGGATTTTATAAAAGATAAGACCAAATTTAGATTGTAAATATAATAAAGATTCAAATGTAAAACAAAAGCAATTAGGATTACACTAATAATTTAAAGAGAAGAACTGAGGCAATACAAGTATAAACAAAAGTCTAAAATTGATAAGATATTGAAAATTAGAGGAAATATCAACAGGAAGCGAGATAAAAAAAAAACAGGAAGTATAAAAGTAGAAGAAACAAAAATCTACAACTGAGAAAAGTTAATATAAAAGGAATTATGGAACAATGACAGATGCAAAAACTATATACAGTTTATTTTTTGTAATATGATGGATACCAGTAACTGGGCAATTGCAAAGCATAAAAGAAAGTAATGCTGCCGAGCAAAAGTCAAATAAATTGAACAGATTTGCATTGGAAATTAAATAGTGAAATATATTGAGAAAGAAAGAGGGTTGTTGTTGTTCCCCAGGCTGCTTGGCCGAACAGCCCCAAGGTCCCGAGCAAGGCCAAGGCCATAGAGCGCCCCCACAAAACCCTCCCTGCTTACCACTAACAAAGCCCGGGTGACCGAAGCCACTCTAAGGCAGGGAGCTGAGGAGGGCGCGGAAACGCCCGGGAAACCAAAGCCCCACCCAAGGCCCTGTGCCCCTCAGCAATTATGAAAGGAAAGTTGAGGGGCAAGGGGAAAAAAAAAAAAAAAGAGTAGATTGAGATAGCTCGCATACATTAGCATAGGGGTATATACTATGGAGCAAAGGAGCCTATATAAAATGATCACTTACTAAGTGATGATGGTAATGATGCAGTTTTTAACGCCATGCACTCCCTTGATTGATATGGCTAGGGCGTGCCCTTGTTACCGGGACTTAACTGGACATTGTTTATCTTACTTCTCGGAATAACTTGACACTCCCAGAATAACCAACTTTTTACCTGTGGCCTAATGCTCTAGTATAGTCAACACAACTGATAAACAAATGTGCAATAATAAAAATAAAAATTATAAATAATTGATCATAAGATAATCACGGATGTGCCCAAAACTATCAGTTCACTTTTCTTCGTCACCTACCACACTTTTGGTACCATATATTTATAGATACATTAACCCCTTCAGTATAATGCTATCATTTTCATTTTATTCTGGCTGACACTAAGATTTTTTCAGCTAAAGAATGACCAATGGACATCAATAATTAAAAACTATCACAATTCGGTTTATAACTCCCACAGGTCGTCCCTACACTGCATAAAATTATCTAATGATAACTACAATAATAATTTAAAACGCATCGTTCTGTCGGGGTTAAAACACCACCTCTGACAGCCAAAGCTTAATGTTATAACGGGTGAAGGGACGAACTATGCTAAGGTCCGTGCAGGATTAGGTATGGATGAGGGATAAGGGGGTAGTCTAGGGTGCCCCGCGCGAGTCACCCTAAGTCGGGATTCAAGCCTAGGTGAGTCAAGATAGGCTGGGAACAAAATAAGACTAATGATAACTAATTCACACGCGCGGGTGCAAAACTACCATAACAAGAGCAAACTTAACGGCCTAAATATTTACCTTCGGAAGTTAGCTTTGTGAGGACAAATATAAGGTATTTGTTGAAGTCTGTGAATTTGTTGAGCTCTTCTAGTTTCTGAAAAAAGAAAAAAAAAAAGTCCATAGTACTTGGCTTAGCTATAAAACGTGAGGCTACTCATGCTATAACCTAAACATACTAGACTACCTACGGCAAAATAAACATGGAACTGGTTAGCGGCAAATGAGTTAGTTGAAGATCCACATGCAGTGACGATAACACACGCACGCACGCATTCACGGGAGGGGGGGGGGGGGGGACGCGGGAGCACTGGATACAATGAGCTGATGCATATTATCAGCTACCGGTACCATACAATTAAAGTCTTGACAATGTTACTAAGTGGATACAGTATTTTATATTTTTTGAATGACGGCTTAGAATTCTGACAGGTGCTTTTAAGGCAATACTAAATACTACTTTTTTAGTCATATTTTATTTTTAGATCTCTGGAACTTTAAATTTGTATTGCTATTAGGCCTATTCAGTATTTGGACATTAAAATAACAAACCGTGCAAAAATAGCTCTTAAATTAATTTTTGTTTGGCTATATCAGTGGTGACAGGTAGCAAGTGATTTCCAATAGAAATAATGATGGTGAGGATGGTGTTAGCGGGTGTACCAGCCGCCTTGTTTACATACTGTACGTCGTATTCTGGCAGTCTTACAGTGATGTGGCTTGTCATAATTCCGTCTTTAGATAGTTATTGACTCCTCATTCTTAGAAAGTTTGCAAGTTTAAATTACTATAAATTATGAAAACAACACGGTGCTGCCAATACAGTTACTCAGCCAAAAATTTGTAGTTTAAAGTAGGCCTATATGTAAATAAAGAGATAATTGAATTTACTGTACAATAGCTACAACATACAGCATGTACTATCATAATGCATACAGGATCATATTAATGGGTCAATGTGATAATTTGGACCAAACTCAATTTCACTATTATTTTTTGTCTTTGATATAGCCTACAGTAGTGGTGTTTTATAGTGAAAACAAATTGGAAATTGGTATTTACTATTTACTCATTATACAACTATTTCAAGATATGACTCCCAATAGTGAGAGTAGGTAGCCTAATTAGTGTTTGACACCACAATTTTGGCGAAATAAGTACCGTGAAATGCCCTAGCTTCGGACGCTTCTGGATAAAAGTACGGTATATAAGGTACAGTTATGGAAAAATGACTGCATTATCCCGTCCCGTACCGTAGGATACAGTTAATTAAAGTCCCCTGAACTATGGCCAAAATGGCAAGAGAGAACACCTTTCCACCTCAAGAGATGAAGCAACAATGTCTCTGCCACCCTTCAGTGGGTCTTATATAAGCTGAGAAGGGTTGCCATATCGAGAGCAGTGCTCAAACGGTCGTGGTACCAGGTACAGGCAGTTACAAGGAAAGTTCATTACTGATGGCAATTCGCCGTCTCTGGGACTGGGGAGCGACTTATCTACTGACGGCGATTCGCCGTCGCTGGTAGAGCAAGGGTTAAGGAAGAACACCGAAGACATACAGTACTTGTTTTTCCATAAAATCATGTGTTTATCCCATAACTGTGGTTCATTGTATAGTTATCTCCCCGTCCGAAGTTACGTCATGTTACCGGTACTGAATAATGGCGTCACCGCTGTCTGTAGATTGAGTTTAAGCTTTACAGACTTGCTTATAATAGTGTCCATGAAAACACATTGCCGCTGATCGGGAGATAGGCCTATATGACAAAGTACGAGGCGCAATAAACTTATACAACACACAAAGATCAGGGTGCATGATTTTGGTCCAAATTATAACATTGTCATTATAATGTACTGTACCGGCATACAGGTTGTCAAACTAAAGCCGAGTTCATTCCTTTTAGTCCTTATATATGTTTATGTAAGGCTAAAATCAAGGTTTATAATACTATTTATGTCTTTAGAAGTGATAAAATGGCCAAAACAAAGCTATTATCGCATTAATTTTCCGGTATTCCTTTTCATATTCAGTCAAGTATTCAAACAAAATTGCTCCGTTTGACACCCTGCCGGCATATAGTATTGTAAAAGCTTGGCCAAATTACTCGGTGTTACTCGGTGTAAGCATTGCCAGTAATATTATACTGTACTAAAGTTGTCAGATGTTAAATATCCAAGAAGTAACACAAAATGGTACATACTGTACCGGTACTCAAAATGTGGAAATGCATGGGGCTACATTCAAGCAGCATGATCTATAAGAGTCTACTTTTTACCTGACAATAACTGAATAAGTAACGAAGTAACAGTGGTTAACTTCAAGCAACCTTTCACAGTGATAATCAGATCCTCAGTCACAACTGTTATGCGTCTAATTTGACTGGGGTTTTTTTCAAATTATCTTCCTGCCAGCTGTTATTTGCCCCCTGCTGGCAATATATATGATGATGAGAATAAGTCCTGGGGGGTGAAGCCCCTCAAGCCTAAAGTGGTAAAATTAAAAACAAATTAGAAGCGAACATAACTGTCGTGACCCAGAGCGAGCCAATCGCCGCAAAAGGTTGCTTGAATAATACCGTAACAGTTGACTATCAAGTATCAAATAAATATGAAGATATGGTAGTATTCAAGCACCTTTTTGTGGCAATTTGCACGCTCTGGGTCACAGCCACTATGTTCGCTTTTGGATTTACAGGACTTATCATACATACTGCCAGCAGGAGGCAAATCAGTTGGCCGTGGGATAATTTAGGAAAAAAACAAAAAGTCAAATTAGGTGTGACCAAAAGCTGTATAGGCCTATTACTTATTTAATAGCCTAAGTAACAACTATTAATCTGAACTTATTGAATAGCTAAAGTAGCAACTTTTTTGTTATTTATTGAATAAGTACCATAGCAATTTGCTTATTACTTCTTGTTACTGATTAAGCAATATCTGCATTGTTACTTATAACAAGGAACTACTTTTACTTGTGACTAGGCTAATTAAATTTGGGCGTCAAGACTCGGAGAACTGTGAATACCCACCGACATATACAGTAAACTTCCGTTAATCCGAAGGGCAGCGGACCGGCCCTCGTTCGGATTAGTGGATTTTTCGGATTATCGGACTTTACCCCTATGAACCTGTGTATGACGAAAACATTGAGGCATTAGGCCACCCAAATGACACAATGGTGCACACACACATATCATATGTTCATGAAATCACTTCAAAAGTTTACCATTGTCATTGTAGCCTATTACCTACTTCAAAACATTCAGATTAATGGTCAAAGGAATCTGCCGATATAAACGTAAACACCATATGTCCGCATCGTCGTCGTCTTCTTCTTCCGTCTACTAGCGAGTTTGTCTTGCTCTTGAAGATCAGATCAGATGTGGTTCGGGAAGTAATGCCTTAACAACGGCACTTCCCCGAGAGGTTCTTGTAATTTTCCTTTTGTGACGTGCTCGGTTATATTATATTGTATTGAAAGCACCCTTGTCTTGTTGTCTTGAAAGCACCCTTGGGACACTCCGATCACTGAACTATAAATAGTAGCGTATCGGAACGTCCAAAGGTGCGTTTTCAAGCTCAAGACTGAATGCGCTTGCAGAAAATGCGGTGCAAGCCAGTAGCGCATCGGAGCGTCCCAAGGATGCGTTCAAGAGCAAAACAAACTCTCTAGCAGACAATGTGGAAGAAGAAGAAGGTGTTTACGTTTATATCAGTAGCTTCCTTTGACCATTAATCTGAATGTTTTGAAGTAGGTAATAGGCTACAATGACAATGGTAAACTTTTAAAGTGAATTCATGAACATATGATATGTGTGTGCTCCATTATGTGTCATTTGAGTGGCCTAATGCCTCAAAAAGGGGACTTTGGGACTTCTTGAAATTCGAACCATCGGGTGAATTCGGATTTGGCCTCAAATTGAAAAATTCGGACTATTGGGAGATTCGAATCATCGGTCGTCGGATTAACGGACTTTTACTGTAATACCAAGTAAAAAGCAGTAAAGCAATAGATCTTTTAAATAGGCTAAAGAATTTAATTCAACTTTATGTTCCAGTGCTCCGAGTTACAAGGTGATGAAAACTATTTAACAGGGATCATACGCAGCTTTGAGAGTATTGGACCTGTTGTTGATTCTACATTCACTTTTGATGCGCTATTCTGAACGCGGTTTTAAGAAATACCTGATTAACCTGCGCTAACATATCTTGCGCCTAATGTCTAGGCTATGAATGATTCTAGTACGGACTATTCTACCTTGGGGTCGAATCACTCGCTGGTCTAAAACTCTCAATAGGCTTCGGTCATTTACTATGTGAAGGCTACATTTACTCGATACACGCAAAATAAATGTAAATAGGTTATCCTAACCTATCACAATTCTTCATATTTTTCAAAGCTTAAATTAGTATTTCAACTAAGTTAACTTAGCCTAATGACATTTATAAAATCAAAATATAATAAAACAGTACAATAAAAATAAAATGATAAAACATGGAAATAAAGGCAATTTTAATATAGGCTATCGGCCCTCCCAAAGGTTAGCCTATCCTGGCACGAACTCGTCTGTCCTGGACCTGCAAGTGTATAAAGAGAATCTATAACTCGCCCACACAAAACCCATCCCTGTAAAATGCAAAAAATAAATAATATGCAATAATAAAATCAAAGAGATAACTGAGGCTCCGTGACCACCACCATGACTGCCTGCCTGCCTGCCCACCCGCGCCAAGTCCACCCTGCCACCTCGCATCTCCGCAGTTTCAGTTTCCCCTTCACCCGGTTTTTCTCGATCCCTAAAATCAAAACCCACATGAATAACGACATAATAAGGTAATATGGCCGAGGTTTCAAGCCCAGCCGTCCACCACTTCAGGGCGAAAATCAATACTTCACACGTCTTGATCGGGCTTGTGGGAGGAGAGGGGGTCCCTACGAGAGAACCCAGTCAGCCACATATCTCCTCTACTTTCACCATTTTATAGCACTTTTATCACACTTATTGCACTGCCGCCGTATTCTACCTGTTGTACGGATTGTTGCACCACAGTGTCCGGGGATTGGGATTCGCGGAGCAGCCCTAGAATCTGTGCTAAAGCGTCTGTGTCAGGATTCCACCCCATGTTTATGGAACCGGTGAGGGAGTCTGGGTCGAGGAGGGAAGGGGGACCGTCCTTTACCTTGCAATCACACAATAATTACAAACACGGATTTATCCATCTTCAACTTCACAATATCTTCTTATTCGGTGATTTAATGCGTAGTTGTCTGTATATTATATTTTTCCCTTATCTCGTTACTAAAATCAATGAAATAAGGCAGCAAGGGAAAAGGTTCTCGGTTGATCTTAGAGATGGTGTTTGTGTGGGCTCACGTAATTGGCCGCTTCGAACACGCACATTCTCCCGTAGACCAATGGCAGCCTTCGTATTATCGACCCCCATTGGCAGCCTCTGTGTCCTTGTAAACAAACAGATAAATAATAGGAAGTCAATGCGATAATTTCTCGTGATACAGAGCGCGCGGAACAAATTAGAATATACAATTCCAAGTCGCTTTACATCTCTATTGAAGTAGTTTGGAGTGCACTATGCATAGACTATATAACATTCTCGTACCAGTTGCCTTGGCAGCCTAGATGTAAACAAAACAGGTGTAAGAAAGTAAAAATAGATCGAATACTAACAAGAAACATTATTGATGATGTATATAGGTCTGAGCTGATACAAACGATAACATGCGTTGGTCGGAAAGACATAACTGTGACAATTGTCAATATTTACATACATAAATACTGCCGCGGAGTAGAATAAGGTAAAACACAACGTCACGAATAAGCCTAATATCCCCCACGTGCTTCTCCCACTCCCAGACCCAGAGGTCCGTTAGACATTTGTTATTTGTGTTACCTAATGTATCTTCCTTCAATTGTTATTATTCTAAGGAAAGCTATTCAAGGCTAAGGACAAAGGGTAGCGGTTAAGCAGGCTATTATTAATCTAGGTATTGCGTAATCTTACTTCTCTAGCCTACCTTGCATATTTTTTTCCATACTATTTTATATCTTATTTTGAACGGTAATGTAGGGGAGTTTTAGTGTGTTTGCATAGGTATCACCTTCAAGATTATTATATAATTATTGTAATAGTGATCTGTCAAATTACTTCAATGCGACATCGTGGTGACCTAAATATATATATACATTTATACCACATATAGGCCTAGCCTATACATCTTAAACAATGGTTTTAGGTCTAGGCCTATAGGGCCTACACATTGTTTTCTCACTCCAATAACCGCCTTTAGCCCTGAGACCTCTGCCCCACCCCCCAAATACACTTGATACCCTGATAATCCCCTTTCCCTCTATATAGGCGTTCTTACCATTCCCTTTTTCATCTCCCCCCCCCCCCCCCCCTCACACACACTTATTTTCAATATCAAGGTATCATTTCTCTAACTATATGTGTAATGACATAGTTTAAGCTAGAATTAGGGTGAAGATTGCGTATGCACCTTCGCCCTTTTGAGATAATGTAACTATGATACTTGTGTAACATTTGTACTTTTCTCAATAAAGCAATCAAATCAAATTATCTCTTTCTCTCTATCACATTTCCTTACCCCCTGACATTCTTGAAATACCCACTAAGTATATTCAATTAGATACCAACCATGCAGACTATAATACGTTCGTTGTGTATGGGTACGAGGCGATCACAAGACACCCAGTGCACAACGAACCGGATCATGATTATGTCCGCCTGTATTAAATTATGTATTATGTTGATTTATACCATTGCCTATTTTTGTAATAATTGTATTCAGCTAACTATGATCTCAATAACCATTGATGTAATGAAAATATGAATAGTCTCCTCATACGATTGCACTAGTTCTGTAGTGCTATTATTTACAACCTGTCAATTAATAATTCAGTCACTACAAGCTTGCTTGCTTGCTTTTTTTTATATACAGACCATGTGACAATTAAATGAGGAAACTATAATAACACATCTGAATAATGCCAACCTGACTTATAAACACAAATATGAATGTAACCAGACGACGATGCTGTTGTTTCAGTGGAATAATGGCTCTTTGAGCAGTATGTATCGCCTTACTAGTGGTTGTCCCCTCACAGGATGGGGGGCGCTGCTCAATAAACTCGCCCCTCGGGACAAAATCAAAATCAATCTCTCTCATATATATATATATATATATATATATATATGTGTGTATATATATATATATGCCAGTATATATATATATATAATATACAGTAGGCTATATATCATAATTTTGTTTTATACTCCCAGCAGGGATCCAACCTCCGACATTCATAACGAGTGTCCAAACTTTTAATCCACTACACCACGGCGTGATAAAGGAATTTTAACCTTGTTCTATTAATATTAATATTAAATCTTCATAACCCGAGTTGCGTGGGGAATCTTGTAAAAATCCCTGTATGGTATCCTGGAATATGAGGTTCCTACGACTTGTGCATGAATTGAAATACATTCTCCAAGTAGGATTTCCCTATTCCATTTGGCAGGAATCGAACCCAGACCTCTCGGGGTTTATTTCCGAGTGCATTACCAATGACACCACAAGCCACCCCTTTTCACCTGTCTTTTCGTATTCTCTCGTTGCTCCTTTATTCTTCCCCTTGTAGGTATTGTTATTCTTCTTTGCTTTGCTTATTGTTCTCTCCCCATCTTCTTTTCATTCTTCTTCTTCTCTTCCACCTTCGTCTTCTTTCCTTCTTGTGTCGCCTTCTTCCTCTTCACCACCACCTTCTCTACGACCCGTGACCCCCAAAGCGTCACGCCTGACCTCCCCTCCTCAAAACATCCCTCACCCTTGGTTATGTAGCCTCTCGACGGACTAACCCCAGTATTCTAAAACCACAATTAAGGGGGACGGGTTTATTTGTTGGTTGAGTATTTAATTTATTTATTATTGTTTGCAGTTTCCTCCCTAGACCTCCATCAAAAAAATAAATAAATAAATAAAATCCATTAGATCCCCCTTCTAGATTAATTTAAATGCCCCGCCAAAGGCCGATTCTCCCAAAAATACAGGCTCACTATCGCTCACCAGGAAAAAAATCGACACCTAAATAGCACGAAAGGTTTAATATTGACAAAGAAATGGGGCGAAAGGTCTTAAAATCGACAAACTAATGGGACAAGCATCTTACAATCTGAAAACTAATGGAGCTAAACATAAGGGAGAAGGGGGGAAACGACCCATCTCCCCATTAGTGCTGCACTAAACCATCAAGAACGAAAAAACAGAAACAAATAGTGATCTTTCTTAAACTGGCATATATTTATATTTAGCTCTATCTCTTCATCACAAAATAACACTCAAAATATCACATACGTTTTTGCTCAATTTTCACAATACTCACTGTTCTGTTTATTGGTTTCCGTACACACGAGTTTCGTTCTATAAGGAAGTTGGAGCTGTGGCCGTCAATATTTAGCAGAATTATCAGTTAAAATACTGTCATAATACATATATAAATACATAACACCAAATTGATCATACTTTTTTATCAATCAGAAACCCACTTTATTATTGCATTTCTCTTTAATATCGATGTTCACGGATCCAACTTCCTTATAGAATGAAACTCGCAAGTAGTCAATTGGCCACTTAAAAGTAGAATGAAAACAAATATCACAATAATAGAAATTTATAATATGAGAAGCGGTTAACCCACACAGTACCGGGGACGTCCTTTTCATCCTATTCTGGCAATTATCAGACGATTTTATTCAGCTTAGGACGGACTTTTAGCAATAATAAGGCTTCAAACAATCTCGGCCAACCCTTTTAGCTACCACAGATCCTTCCTAAGCTGCATAATTTCGTCTAATAATAGCTAGAATACAATATAACACACGTCGCTGGTACTTAAAGGGTTAAAGACTCTCAGCTTGCATTCATTAGAAAGACGAAGATGTAGAGGAGATAATATTATGATGGAGGTGTTTAAGTGGATGAAGTGAATCAACAAAGGGGACATTAGTAAAGTATTTAAGCTGTATGATTTAGATTTATAAATAACCCGTACAAATGGTTTCAAACTAAATAAATTCCACTTAAAAAAGACATACTTGTATAGTTAAGCATTGGTTTAGAAAGAGAGTTGTGGATATGTGGAATAGATTGCATAGTATTTTAATCAGCTCAGAAACGGTGGAAGTTTCAAATGGAATTTGGGTAGTCATATGAATGATATTGGGTGGGTGTGAAAGGAATCTACCTCGTATGGGCCGGTAGGCGCTCTGCAGATATCCGTGTTTTCATGTATATAGTTTGCAGCTTAAAATAAACAATGGAAGTCAAGAGATTAATATTATTCAAATTTTATCCCTGTAATTGATAACCTGAATTATTGTGTGTTATCCACCAACCAACTTCACATCTAAACTCAATTAATGAAATCAACAAATACATGTGGCACTCCAAGGACTCGAACCTAGGATACTCGCACCGAAATTCCGCGCACTTATGCATTACGCTATCAAGACATACAAAGCTGTTTATTGTTTTAGCCAGATTATAATGAAAATGTCGGCATGCTATTGACTGTATTAGGAGTATTAGCGTGGGTTGCTTATCGGTACAGATAGTGAGGTGATAGTAGACAGAGAGATAGCAGAGACACCCATAATACAGATTAAACACCCACACACACTCACACACCGCGGCTAGCTCAGTGGTACCGTCCCTGCCTGCAACCCAGCAGACCGGGGTTTTAATCTCGCTCAGGTTGATGAAGGTCTTCTGAGACATAGCCGGCGGTTACCATCTCCTTGATCAAGGAGATGGGTAATTGTCATTGGTAATAATGTCTAGGAAGCGGGACAATACGAGCCAAAAACTCAACTCCTGTCAAACTACAATTATGAATTACGCACACACACACACACACACAATAATAATAATAAATACCTGTATTGATCCCCCCCCCCCAATAATCCCAATATAAATAGTATGGTGACAAGCGGCGTTCAATAAGATGTCACCCACCATTCTGTCCTGCTTTCTAATCCAAGGGTGAACCGTTTGCTGTCCTTGTATCATATCTATAGACTCTGGACCTCTTTTTCCTAGTAATCTCTCTCCTTACTACGACTGATAAACTCCTGCAACTTCCGTGTCACCAGGTTTTCTTATTAACCCATTCAGTACCGGTGACGTCCTTTATATTATATTCTGGCAACTATTAGACGATTCTATTCAGTTTAAAAAGAGCCTCCAGCAATTAACAGACTTCGAGCCAGCTCACTTAACCCTTTTTACAACCACAGCTCCTTAAACTGCACCAAATCGTCTAATTATAGCTAGAATATAACTAAAATGCCCCAGAACGAGAAGCCCACCACAGAAGCCACGAATGAACACCACACAGAAACACCCGAAAGAAAGGTCCACAGAACGAAAGGACCAGCTGACCGAGCCAGCCAATTCAGACAGGCCCAAGCCCGCAGGGCTAAGCAGCTCCAGGCCGCACCTACCTACCCCTTCTAAACTGACCATTTTTCCACACCTCACGTACACTACCCCCTCGTGTCCTACACTTCTAACTACAATGATGATGAACAGGAATATACATTCATATTAAAAACACCCATGCCCTGTCCCCAGGTTGAGCCAATGCCAACAAAGCAGACAGCCATATATCTATGTATGTTCTTACATCCGAGAAGTAGATGTTATATATCTTAGAAGTTAAAACACCCACGCCTGTCCCTAGACCTCGTATATCAATTTCCATGACGAGTATAGATATATGTAACCCGTGCTCAGTCGCCCCTTGCATTGTTCCTCTAGTAACTAAGTGTCTCTATAATATTAACTGCCACCAGTATTGATACGACATAGCGGCACTGTCCTTGTGTCGTATTGTGCCAAGTGCAGATCAACCAGGTTTCATAACCTTATTAGGACGACGACTATAATGTCGTCGTTCATCGATGTATGCAATCCTTAGGTTACGTATTAATATTAACATTCCCTAACCTATCTTGTCTTGCCAGACTAAGTTTCTGAAGACCCATCGCCCCCATAAATCTATGTATTTAATCCTTAGTTTAAGTATTAATGTTAGTGTCTCTATAATATTAACTGCCACCAGTATTGATACGACATAGCGGCACTGTCCTAATGTCGTATTGTGCCAAGTGCAGATCAACCAGTTTTCATCACCTTATTAGGACGGCGACTATAATGTCGTCGTTCATCTATGTATTCAATCCTTAGTTTATGTACACATGTTAACATTCCCTAACATATCTTGTCTTGCCAGACTAAGTTTCTGAAGAATCATCGCCCATAAAATCTATGTATTCAATCCTTAGGTTAAGTATCTTTATCCGCCATTGTGTTCACCTTTTTCCAGTTACTTCTCCACAATTGTTATACGTCTTCCAATCACCTCCTTCGTATCCACAGTCCACACTACGCCAATTTGCTTCGTGTCCTACACCTCTTACCCCAACCAGATTGTATAGATAACCTTAGTACCAGTATCTGTCATAAGTACCTCAAAACAATAACGAAGTACCCCTACGAACTGCCGTTTTTCTTGGTATATATTTCATAGAAAACGCAGTTCCCAGGGACAACTAGACGTGCAAAAGCTCGTGCCAACTAATAGTATCCATAACCCCTCGTACTGACGAAGAATAATACACCATGTTTTTCCCCACTTTACCCACAGTCAAGCACACACCTACAGTTCACCTCCTTCTTCCCCCCCCAGCCCCACAGTCCACATAATTCTATCTTTTCCAGACTCATATACCACCCCATAGTTGCACTCCCCGGTAGCATTTGGCTAACGTACTTTCACTGCCTTTTCAAACTCCAATATCAACTGCAGCCTAATGCCATCCCCACGCCCAGAGACCTTAGGGTCAAATTTCCCTATAGCCCCCCCTGAACTCCTCCCCTCTCATTAACCCGTCCAGCCCCAGCGACGCGTCTGGCGCGTCGGCGATGTATGTAACGCACAGCCCCAGCGACGCGTCTGACGAGTCACCTAATTGCTCCGACCGTAACCTCAGGTGTAGCCACTCGAGAGGGCTCAGATTTGTATGGGAACTGTGTACGTATCCCACGCAACCGTGCCGATGGTTGAAAACTCTCAAAGTCCACATGCGTGCGCGTGAGCGCGCAATAACCTGTTTTTTGGGGGTATTTGCCTTCAATTTTTTACTCTTGTAAAATACGTTTTCGGGGGCTCTGTAGGACCATTCTTTAAGCTTTTTGAGCGGTTTTTCGTGTTTTTTCCTTCATTCGTAACCCATTCGCTATTGTTTCTGGAATAAAACCATTTTTTGAAAACCGGCCGGGTTCTGGTGAACAAACAATACAAAACTAGCCGGGGCTCCACGGGTTAAAATACCCCGCGCTTCTCGACTCTTGTCCGACCTAGCCTCTCTCTCATACCTCTTGAAGATCCTTGATTTTTCCGTTGCTAACGCTCTCCAACCTTTTATATATATACTCCTATCCAGCCTGCCTTCCCTTAGCAGGCCAGAACAACATTAGAACTTTACTAACCCCTTGCATGCCATCTATTCTCTTACAACCTATTCACAACTCTGCACCCAATGGTCGTCGGTGCGATGCTGGCCGCCTCACCTGTAACTAACTTCTATTGCCATACTTCCAGATAAATGTGGCAGAGTTAGCAACCAGTCTCCACCACATCCAGCAAACCATACGATTAACAACCAACCGATTAAAACCAGCTAGCCAAGGCACCTTCGGTTTGGATATTAAGAAGACCCACATCTGTCTCATAAACAGAGGGTTATTACAAACACTGGTGATATGGCAAGTCCCTAGCCACAGCCGCCGGACGACCATCCCAGAGAGAGAGCGCCCGGCTACCCCTTTTTTACCCACCCGAGGAGGGAGACCCCCACCCCCGCGGAGGGTATACCTGACCCCTGTTTTGACTTCCGGGTCATTGCCAGGTAGCCTAGGAATTCTTCCTATCCATGAACTAACCATGTGTGTCTAACCCCCTTACTCACCTCTCTGTACCCACAATAACCCATTCACCTGGTTTGCATACTCGGATAGTCAAATTAGCACCTCAGCTAGGCAATAGAACGAAGACTGAGCAATATAAGAGAGACGCCCCTATCACAGCTGTCCCAGTCCTCCCCGCAAAGTAGATCCAGTCTCCCTCCCATAAATACTTCCAGTATAGCCAAAATAGTACCTTTTACTAAGGCTCAGTTATATCACAAATTGAAGGCTTCCTATAGCCATGTGCCACAACAGTAATCACCATCTTACCTAGTCCCCATATCTATTGAGAACTCAAATAAGTCCATAAGACTCGAGATCCCTATTGTCTACAGGGTCCAGAACCGAGCCTATAAACCTAGCTCCCGCCCCCAGTCAAATCAGTTGAAAGTTAGACACCAACCAGTGGTCACTACCCTGAAGTTAACCTCTAGCTCTGCACTTGTGTTGTTCCTGAGTTGAGAGATTCCCGAGCCGGCAGACTCCATGGCAGAAGTTAAATAGAAGAGCTGTCCATGTACAAGTCCCAACGTGCACCTTATAACCTTCACACAAATTAGTGGGTATATAAGTGTGTAGCCAGCACCGATCGTCAAGAGATCCGACTTGAGAACTTCCTACATTTTGGACCACCTGGACGGCCAAGGAACCAGTCGTTAGCCCCCAACATCACCGGAAGCAAGATAACCAGGACCAGACCCACAAATACTATTCAAGATTCATGTTACTAGTACTAAGTGTTATAGTACCAGTTCGACATTCACTTATTAACTTTTCTATGAAGTGGCTATAACTTGCCCAGTGTAACTCATATTTAACCATTCCATTTGGGACGTACTAAGCGTATCAGTGTTCATTAATTAACAGGTGACATTGACTCTCGTAATTACCTTATTCAGATATTAAAACCCTAGTGATATCTAACGTTCGCCCACTGATTTGTGTTCTACGTATTTCTGTCATAGGAATATAAATCTTAGATCAGTACCCCCTTGAGGTTACTAGAATTGCCGTGTTCAGAAATATACGCGTATCTAATTCTAACTGTGAGCTGCTACTTGGGCACGCGACCTGCCAGAAAGAAATCTAATTAGTAAAATTGAATACATAAATACATTGAGGTCTTCCAGTATAATAAACCTTGCTAACTAAATCCGTGATCAGCAGAGTATACCTGAACGTTGGAAGTGGGAGACTAGGCTCCATCCAGATCCGCTAATGCTAGCAGTTCCCTTCTATTATTTGTCTTGTACGAGTCTTACTATCTTTCTATGCTCTTTATTCACCTATCTAAATAAAAGTGATCGTGTGTCGTGTTACCGTGTGTTTATTTTGTGTTCTCTATTCCTCATACCTTGTATTGTGCATGCAGCCTTATTTACCCAGTCAGATAGAGCCCACATTACCCAAGTTAATCCTGTAGAAAAACAGGGCATAACAATAACTAAACAGATGTCTCCGGTACAGAAGGGGTTAATATTTTACAAATAAACTTAATTATCCTGTATATCCCCCCTGGGGGTTAGGGAATAGAATATGCCCCACGTGCCTTCTGCGTGTCGTAACAGGCGACTAAAGAGGTTGGGTCGGTGGGCTTGCGACCCCCACCCGGAAAAAATATCTAAGCAAAGAAAAACGAACGAACAGCCTCGGATGCGGACGGAACCAACGTTGACGAACCACGACCGACTAAGGACATGCCTTCGGACATTCTGAGAATGGCTACGTGGAATGTTAGTGGCATGAATGATGGAACAAAAGAGAGAGAGGTTCTGGAAGTGTTAGTGAATGCCAGGCTGGATGTATGTGGAATGACAGAGACCAAATGGAAAGGTTCAGATGTGAGAGAATGGGAATGTGGAATGGGTGTGTGTGCTGGAGTGAGTGAAGGAACAGCGAGAGAAGGTGCATGTTTGTTTGTAAGTAGCAAATGGAAGGAATGTGTAAGAGAGTATGGGTCTGTGGGTTCAAGGATTGTGTGGGTGAGAATGAAAGTAGGAATACAAACGTGGGTGATTGTATGCGTGTATGCCCCGACAGAGGATATACTTGAAAGAAAGAAAGAGGAGTTCTGGATGAATGTGGAGGCGTGCCTGGAGAAGTTTGACAAGAACGAAAGAATATTTCTGATTGGGGATATGAATGGTAAGGTGGGTGATAGGAAAGTTGAGGGAGTGGTGGGAGGGTGGGGGGTACCATCAGAGGTGAATGGGAATGGTAGTGCACTTGTGGACGTATGTGTGGGGAGGAGGCTGTGGATAGCCAACACCTTCTTCCGACACAGAATGATCCACAGGTACACGTGGAAACGGATGTTGACGATGAAAGATAAGAAAGTGGTGGAACGAAAGTCATTGATTGATTATGTATGTGTGGATGAACGATTGAAGAAATCTGTGATGGATGCTAGGGTGTATAGGGGTATTGGAGGGGGTCTGTCTGATCATTATGTAGTGGTAGCTAAGGTTAGGATACAAAAGAAGTGGGTGAGGAGAGCGGGAGGGAGGCGAGAGGAGGGTGGAATGGTGAGGAGGGTGGAGAGGTTGCAGGAGGAGGAAGTCAGGGAGGAGTACAGGAGAGCAGTGGAAAGACGACTAGGTGGGTTCGACCTGGAAGTTATGGAGGAAGTGGAGGAGATGAGCAAGGTGTTTAAGGATGAGATCTGTGCAGCATGTGAGGAGGTGTGTGGAGTGAGGAGAAGAGGGAGGGGAGTGAAAGGTACAGCATGGTGGACAGAAGAGGTAAGAATAGCTGTGGAAGAAAAGAAGAAAGCATATAGAGTGTGGTTGGGTAGTAGAGGGAATGAAGATTCCGAGAGACAGAAACGAGCGAGGTACGTGGAGAGTAAGAGGGTGGTGAAGAGAGTAGTGAAGGAAAGTAAGAGAAGAGTAGATGAGGAATTTGGAAGGAATCTGAGTGTAAAATGGAGGGAGAGTAAGAAACTGTTCTGGAAAGAAGTCAAGAAAGTTAGGGAAGGTAGCAAGGGAAACAGTAAGGGTGTGAAAGATAAGAATGGGAGAATGCTAGCCGAGAAGCAAGAGAGAGTCGAAAGATGGAGGGAGTACTTCAGTGAGTTGATAAATGAAAGGAATGAAGAGCCAGCAAACATAGCTGGATATGGTATGGGAGGGAGAAGAAGAGAAGTAGTGGAGGAGGAGGTGGGGATCAGGAGGTCAGAAGTGTGGGAAGCCATGAAAAGAGTGAAGTTGGGGAAAGCACCAGGAACAGATGGAGTGTGTGGGGAAATGTTGAGGTATGGTGGTGAGATAGTGATAGAATGGGTATGGAAAATGTGCAAACTAGCATGGGAGAAGGGGAGTGCACCCGATGACTGGAAGACTGGCATAATAGTCCCCCTATATAAGGGCAAAGGGGAAAGAGGAGTGTGTGGTAACCACCGAGGAATATGTCTTCTAAGCGTAGTAGGGAAGGTATACAGTAGGGTAGTGATTGAGAGAGAGAGTGAGAGTGAGAACGGAGAAATGGATAGGCGACGAGCAGGGAGGTTTTAGGAAGGGAAGAGGATGTGTAGATCAGATTTTTACCCTGAATTGTGTTGTGGAGAAGTATCTGGAGAAGAAAAAAAAGGTGTATGTTGCCTTTATGGACTTGGAGAAGGCCTATGACAGAGTGGATAGAGAAGGTTTGTGGAAAGTACTTAGAATATACGGAGTAGAGGGCAAGTTGCTGAAAGCAGTGAAGAGCATGTATGAGGGTGCAAAAGCGGCAGTACGTGTGGAGAGTGAGCAGAGCGAGTTCTTTGACCTGAATGTTGGTTTGAAACAGGGGTGTGTGATGTCCCCGTGGTTGTTTACTGTATATATGGATGGAGTCATGAAAGAAATACTATCAAGAGCAGTGGATGTTGGTGTATCGCTGAAAAGGGAGGGAATTGAGTGGAAGCTACCTATACTGCTGTTTGCGGATGATACAGTTCTGATGAGTGATAATGAATGGGAATGATAATGGTAAATGAGTTTGGAACAGTGTGCGAAAAACGGAATTTGAAGGTAAATACGGGGAAGAGCAAGGTTATGGTCTTCGAAAGGGGTGAAGTCACAGAGTGTGAGGTGAAGCTGAACGGTCAGGCTATGGAGATCGTCAACTCTTTTAAGTATCTGGGCAGTGTGTTGAGTAAAGATGGGACTATGGATGAAGAGGTGCGGGAGAGGGTACAACAGGGGAAGAGGGTTGTAGGAACGCTAAAAGCAGTAACAAGAAATAGGGTGGTCAGTATGGAAGTGAAGAAGTCCTTGCATGACAGTGTGGTAATCCCGACACTGACTTACGGAAGCGAAGCATGGACGTTGGTTGAGAGACTCAGACCAAAAGTGAGAGCAGTGGAAATGAATTACTTAAGGAGTGCGTGCGGAGTTACATGGAGGGATAGACAGACTAATGAGGAAGTAAGAAGGTGTGGTGTGGAGGTAGATGTGCTGGAAAGTGTGAAAAGGAACAACTTGAGATGGTTCGGCCATATGGAACGTATGGAAAGCGAGAGAATGACTAAGAGGGTGTACGAGAGCGAGGTGGAGGGACAGAGGGGGAGAGGTAGACCGAATATGAGGTGGAAGGATGGAGTGAGGAACTACATGAACGAAGGCGGTGCTGGTTGGGGGGAGGGGCGTCGACTGACTGGGGACAGAGGTGCATGGGGGCGGTTCGTTCGTGGTCACCCCTTCGGGGATCACGGCGTCAGGCAATAGATAGATAGATAGATCCTGTATATTTTTTGTTTTTTGTGTTTTTGTTTTAATCGAAGGGCCAATCAGTCTTTTTTGCCTTTCAGCAAATTTCCCATAAACCCCCCCCCCCTCTCTCTCTCTCTCTCTCACGTTTAAGCGCAATATGAATAGAACACGCAACCATGGCTTGACATTTTTATTGAAAAGGTTCAGCACTAGTATTTGTGGAAACTTTTTTCACATATAAGATCTGTTCTACCTGGAACAAACTTCCCTCCGAAGTTGTAAACAGTTGTTGTTGTTGTTGTTGTTCCCCAAGCTGCCTGGCCAAACAGCCCCAAGGCCCCGAGCAAGGCCAAGGCCATAACCGAGCGCCCCCACAGAACCCTCCCCGCCGACCACAATAAAGCCTGGGTGACCGAAGCCATTCCATGGCGGGGAGCTGAGGAGGGTGCGGAAACGCCCGGGAAACCAAAGCCCCACCCAGGGCCCTGTGCCCCTCAGCAATTAGGAAGAGAAAGTTGAGGGGCAAAGGAAAAATGTGACGCTTTGGCTTCCAATCTTGGTAGATTGGGAGGTCAATCCACGGAAAAGACGCCGTCACTTGAGATCTAGGAAATACATAAGTAAAAGGAACAGTCGGAGTAAGCTATGGGTATGGCAGAGATCGCTCAGTTCTCACTCTGATAGACCAGCCCATCACCATATGACTAGAACCCAATCCTCTCAGCATCAGCTAGGAAAGGCCCTAGAAAGCCACCTTTGGCGGGGGGATAGCTCCCCTATTTCAACCCCTTTCGGGGTTGGGCACCCGCCCAGTTGTAAACAGTTCTTTAGAAGAGCTGTTCAAGAAGATAGTAGATAGTATTTTGCACACTCTGTAATGAGTAGTGCACTAAACAGTCTCTCTCTCTCTCTCTCTCTCTCCTTCCACTTCGAGTATCTCCTCGGAATAGACCGCAAGGTCTTCGAAATACTAACTATTCCTTGTAACTCCTTGTAACTAGGCTATCTCAGCAAATTTCACATATAAAATCCCCTCCTCTCTCTCTCTCTTCTTTGCTATCCTTTCCTTCCACTGTCCCGTACTCTCGGGTTAGTTATCTCTACTAGAATTAAGTCCTGACCACCTCGCTGGGATCGTAAGGTCTGTGTGGTCAGTGTATCTATGTAAATCTATATATACAATATTTATATCTCTCTCTCTCTCTCTCACTCTCACTCTCACTCTCTCTCTCTCTCTCTCTCTCTCACTTACGGTTCAGATGCTGCCAAACAAAGACATCCTTGTGTTGCGGTATCCTGGATGTGTGTGTGTGTGTAGCACTGTTGGAAAAATAGCTTACTCGGTGTGCGTTTAAGGCGGTAGTACTCGCTTTTTATGGACCCCCTTCTCCCTTATGTTTAGCATACCAGTTTTGAGGTTTCAAGACGTTCGTTCCGTTAATTTGGTTATTTTGAGACCTTTCGCCCCATTTGTTTGTCAATATTAAGACCTTTCATGCCATTTAGGTGTCGATTTTTTCCTGACGAGCGATAACGAGACTAATTTTAGAAGGAACCGGCCTTCGGCCGGGAAATGTTTCTACCGAAAAATGTACAAATATATCTTGAAAGGGGTTCTAGGGGTGTTTTATAAAGCTTGATGGAGGTCTAGTGAGGAAACTAAATTATATAGTAAATAAATACAAACATAGACAACAAAATAAACAAGCAATAGCCCCTTAAGTGTGTTGCTAATTAGTCTGTGTGTTTGTGTGTATGTTTCTATGTGTACGTGTGTGTGTGTGTTGTAATTAGTGTATGTGTGTGTGTGTTTAAGTATGTGTTTCTGGTTTGTGTGTGAGAGCGTACGTGTGTGTTTGAATATTTATTAAATTAAGTATGTGAGTGAACTTGCATTTAAGTATGTTTTTATTAGAGTGTCTGAATTTACGTGTGTGTTTAAGTGTGTTTCTTATTAGTGTGTGTTTAAGTGTGTTTCTTATTAATGTGTGTGTGTGTGCTTAAGTGTTCTTAATTTGTGTGTGTTTATGTGTGTTTCTAATTAGTGTATGTGAGTGCGTGTGTGTTTGTATTTCTAATTAGTGTGTGTGTGTCTGTCTAAGTGTGTTTCTAATTAGTGTGTGTGCGTGTGTGTGTTTCTAATTAGTGTATGTGTATGTCTTTAAGTGTGTTTCAAATTAGTGTAAGTGTGTGTGTCTTTAAGTGTGTTTCTAATTAGTGCGTGTGCGTGTGTGTGTTTATGTGTGTTTCTAATTAGTGTATGTTTATGTCTTTAAGTGTGTTTCAAATTAGTGTAAGTGTGTGTGTCTTTAAGTGTGTTTCTAATTAGTGTGTGTGCGTGTGAATGTTTATGTGTTTCAAATTAGCGTATGTTTGTGTGTGTGTTTATGTGTGCTTCTAATTAGTGTTTGCGTGTGTGTGTTTATGTGTGTTTCTAATTAGTGTGGGTGTTAAAGTATATTATCAATCTATATGTGTGTGTGTGTGTGTGTTTCTAACTACTGTGAGTGAAGGTGTTTGTATGTGTTTAAGTGTGTTTTAATGAATGTGTGTACTTGGGTATGTTTGTAATTAGCTTGTGTGGGTATGTGTATGTGTTTAAGTGTTTTTCTAATTAGCGTGTGTCGGTGTATGTGCGTGTGTGTGTATGTACGTGTTTCAGTGTGTTTCTAATTAGTGTGTGTGTGTGTGTGTGTGTGTACATGTGTGTGTTTCTATGTAGTGTGTGAGCATGTACAGTGGTCTACATATATATAAGTAAAATAAATGTGTACTGTGTATGTACTGTATATCACTTACTCTCATGGTTAATTTATGATAATTTGTATTTTACACTAGCATAATTATTGTATTAATTTCTTTTTTAATGTAAAGTATATTATACTCACACATTGTAAACTGAGTTTACCATTTTCATATCTGTACATCACATGTTCATCCACTAAATTGTAAAATGTGTATTTTCAGCTCATGAGGCTGCCATGCAAACAAATGTTAAATATAAACTAGCTAATTTAGAATTAGAAAATTCAGACTGCGAGAAAGATCTAGGTGTGTTTGTTAGCAATGATTTGAAGCCTAGAAAACAGTGTATAAGTGTTCGTAATAAGGCAAACAGGATTCTCGGGTTCATCTCTAGGAGTGTGAGTACTGCAGAACTGCTGATGTTATCTTAAAACTTTACTTGTCATTAGTGAGACCCCATATGGATTATGCTGTCCAATTTTGGTGTCCTTATTACAGAATGGACATAGATTCATTGGAGAGAGTACAGCGTAGAATGACAAAAATGATCCATAATATTAGAAATCTTTCGTATGAAGAAAGGTTGAAGTAATTAGGTTTACATTCGTTAGAGAGACGCAGAGTTAGAGGGGATATGATAGAGGTGTTCAAGTGGGTTAGTGGGATTAACAAAGGGGACATGGCAAATGTACTAAAGCTCAGTGATAGAGAAAGAACTCGTACCAATGGTTTCAAATTAGATAAATTTCGTTTCAGAAAAGATATAGGCAAGTATTGGTTTGGTAACAGAGTTGTAGATGGGTGGAATGGACTACCAAGTGCTATAGTGGGATCTAAAACTGTAGGGAGCTTTAAGATAAAATTGGATAAGCATATGGACGAGAAGGGTTGGGTGTGAAGGGCGATCAGCCGGGTTGGGCCAATCAGCGCTCTGCAGACCCCCATAATCCTGCGTTAATCTCTAACCGTTTTGGTAAGATGATCCTCAGGGTATTAGAGTGTGAAGCCTATAATTGGGCTTTGTAATTGAATTGGGGTTGTGTGGGACAGGGATCTGCCTTGCTTAGGCCAATCGGCTTTCTGCAGACTCCCATTTTCTTATGTTCTTATGTTCTTATTCTTTAATAAACCGTTTATTATTATTATTATTATTATTATTACTATTACATGAGTTAGAACCCACTCCGCAATTTTCTGTGTAAAATAAAAAATAGTATGATTTGATTACGGGTGTAGTGTTTTTTTTTTTTTTTATGCAGTACATAATTCATATAATCAGTTAACACTTTTAAATATAATAATAATTCCAAGATAATCACACTATGCTTGCTTCCATACATAAAACGCATGGACTGGGTGTGAATTAATGAGGGAAATTGTACGTGTCTGCATATGTGTGAGTTTAAAAGTGTTTGACACATACATACACACACACACACACACACATATGTATATATATTGTACAGTATATGCGTGTGAATTAAAGTATATTTTAGTGTGACTGTATGCCTGCGTTTGTGTATACTATACTGTATGTGTGAGTGTGTCAGTATGAATGACATCATCAGTATATTGATCATCAACATATACTGAACACAGATATAGGTCATCAGTCAAGCTACATTGGTTCAGTTACACCAAACCATTTATCGACCTTGTCATTTGGAAAACAAAATAGA
Organism: Paralithodes platypus; assembly: GCA_032716605.1. Lineage (NCBI taxonomy): Eukaryota > Metazoa > Arthropoda > Malacostraca > Decapoda > Lithodidae > Paralithodes > Paralithodes platypus. Next base: position 83,020,927 of record CM064575.1, on the reverse strand, counting down.
TGATTTTGCTCTGGTATTACTTCCTAAGGTGAGAAAATCATCCCCTGATAACCAGAAATAATGGAAGAAACGCATCTTCATATACTGAAAGGGTTAATAGTTGCTTTACGTATATTGGGATGCATTGTATAAAAGAAAAGAACCAAAATACATAAACGTTACAACATTAGGTATGCATAGGGCAGGGGTCAGCAACATAAACGTTACAACATTAGGTATGCATAGGGCAGGGGTCAGCAACATAAACGTTACAACATTAGGTATGCATAGAGCAGGGGTCAGCAACATAAACGTTACAACATTAGGTATGCATAGGGCAGGGGTCAGCAACATAAACGTTACAACATTAGGTATGCATAGGGCAGGGGTCAGCAACATAAACGTTACAACATTAGGTATGCATAGGGCAGGGGTCAGCAACATAAACGTTACAACATTAGGTATGCATAGGGCAGGGGTCAGCAACATAAACGTTACAACATTAGGTATGCATAGAGCAGGGGTCAGCAACATAAACGTTACAACATTAGGTATGCATAGGGCAGGGGTCAGCAACATAAACGTTACAACATTAGGTATGCATAGGGCAGGGGTCAGCAACATAAACGTTACAACATTAGGTATGCATAGAGCAGGTGTCAGCAACATAAACGTTACAACATTAGGTATGCATAGGGCAGGGGTCAGCAACATAAACGTTACAACATTAGGTATGCATAGGGCAGGGGTCAGCAACATAAACGTTACAACATTAGGTATGCATAGGGCAGGGGTCAGCAACATAAACGTTACAACATTAGGTATGCATAGGGCAGGGGTCAGCAACATAAACGTTACAACATTAGGTATGCATAGAGCAGGGGTCAGCAACATAAACGTTACAACATTAGGTATGCGTAGGGCAGGGGTCAGCAACATAAACGTTACATTAGGTATGCATAGAGCAGGGGTCAGCAACATAAACGTTACAACATTAGGTATGCATAGGGCAGGGGTCAGCAACATAAACGTTACATTAGGTATGCATAGAGCAGGGGTCAGCAACATAAACGTTACAACATTAGGTATGCATAGGGCAGGGGTCAGCAACATAAACGTTACATTAGGTATGCATAGGGCAGGGGTCAGCAACATAAACGTTACATTAGGTATGCATAGGGGGGTCAGCAACATAAACGTTACATTAGGTATGCATAGGGCAGGGTCAGCACATAAACGTTACATTAGGTATGCATAGGGCAGGGGTCAGCAACATAAGCGTTACATTAGGTATGCATAAACAGGAGGGTCAGCAACATAAACGTTACATTAGGTATGCATAGGGCAGGGGTCAGCAACATAAACGTTACATTAGGTATGCATAGGGCAGGGGTCAGCAACATAAACGTTACATTAGGTATGCATAGGGCAGGGGTCAGCAACATAAACGTTACATTAGGTATGCATAGGGCAGGGGTCAGCAACATAAACGTTACATTAGGTATGCATAGAGCAGGGGTCAGCAACATAAACGTTACAACATTAGGTATGCATAGGGCAGGGGTCAGCAACATAAACGTTACATTAGGTATGCATAGGGCAGGGGTCAGCAACATAAACGTTATGTATGCATAGGGGGTCAGCAACATAAACGTTACATTAGGTATAGGTATGCATAGGGTGGGGTTGATAAACGTTAATGCATAGGGGGGGTGGGTGGATAATTGGGTGTTAGTAACTTAGGATTACTCTATTATTATTATTATTATTATTATTATTATTAGTGTACTCCCCAAGCTGTACCCAAGTATGAAAGGGTTAAGGTTAGTGTGTTAGTGTCAAGTGTTATAGTGTGATGCTATCCCCTCTCTCTATAGCTCTCTCTCTCTCTCTATAGCTCTCTCTCTCTCTCTCTTAGTAAGTCTATTGAATTATCTATCTAATTACCCCTATCCACATTTATAATTATCGAGAAAAAAAAATAATAAATCAATATTTATTCATATTCATAAGTTGTAATATTCTGCATAAGACATTGTAATAATAGTCTTATGCATAATATTTGTAATGCACTTAGAGACTATTACATTATTTATTCTGCCTATGTATCCATCATAACCATATATCTGTAAATCTATCTGTATATCTATCTATCTATCTATCTACAATATTTACCTATCGTTCTATATATCGATCTAGCTATCTCTCTCTCTCTCTCTCTCTCTCTCTTTCTATCTATCTATCTGTCTCTTAACAGCACACTCCCATACCCCATAACTGGCAGTACACACTCCCCCCCATTACCTAGCTCACCCCAATATAACCCTCACAAGTGTACGGTCCACCAAATGAGTCATCCCGTAGCCCCCAACTACATCATGAATTTGGGGGTGGTTGATTTTTCTGGCTTCCCTTCGCCCTCATGTTCAGCCCCATAATGTTTCAGATTATAGACGTTCGGCCTATTAGTTTGGTGATTTTAAGACTGTTATGCCCTGTTTTTCTACAGGTTTAACTTGGGTAATGTGAGTTCTAAATTGACTGGGTATATAAGGCTGCATGCACAATACCAGATATGAGGAATAGAGAACACAAAGAAACACATGGTAGCAAGTTACATGATCACGTTTATTGATATACCACTGCAGAATACTTGTGTAAGACAATATAATAGAATTGAACAACACTAGCATAAGTGGATCTGGATGGAGCCTAGTCTCCCACTTCCAACGTTCAGGTATTAATCTTCTGATCACTGGCTTTGATTTCACAGGTTTATATACCGAAGACCATCAATGTTACTTATAGATTCATATTCACTGTTAGATTTATTACTGGTAGCTCTGGTGCACAAGTAGTAGTTCACAGACTAGATTAGACACACGTATTTTAGAGCACGGGAATTCTAGTAACCTCAGGGGGTACTGATCTAAGTTTTATATCCTTGTCTCAGAAATACATAGAACGCAAATCAGTGGGCGAACGTTAGATATCACTAGAGTTTTAATATCTGAATAAGGTAATTACGAGAGTCAAGGTCGCCTGTTAATTAAAGAGCACTGATCGCTTAGTACGTCCCAAATGGAATGGTTAAGTATGAATTACACTGGGCAAGGTCTTAGCCACTTCGTAGAAATATTAATTAGTGAATCTCTAAACAGCACAGTAATATGTAGTACTGCTAAAGGGAATCTTGGGTAGCATCTGATGGGTCTGGTCCTGGTTATCTTGCGTCCATGATGTTGGGGGCTAACGACTGGTTCCGCGGCCGTCCAGGGGGCCCATATGTGTGAAGTTCTTAAATACGTGGGCAGGTCCTTCTATCCAAATCTGCCACGGAGTCTGCCGGCTCTGGGATCTCACTCCGGAACAACACAAGGGCAGAGCTAGATGTTAACGGCAGGGTAGTGACCCCTGGTTGGTGTCTAGCTTTCAACTGATTTGACTGGGGGCGGGAGTTAGATTTATAGGCTCGGTTCTGGACCCTGTAGACAGTAGGGATCTCAAGTCTTATGGACTTAATTGAGCTCTCAATAGATATGGGGACTAGGTAAGATGGTATTTACTGTTGTGGCACAGGGCTATAGGAATCCTTTATATTTTCATATAACTGAGCCTTAGTAAGAGGTACTATTTTGGCTATACTGGACGTATTTAGGGGAGAGAGACTGGATCTACTTTGCGAGGAGGATGGGGACAGCTGTGATAGGAGCGTCTCTCTAGATTGTTCAATCTTCATTCTATGGTATAGCTGAGGTGCTAATTTAGTGATCAGAGCATGCAAGAAAGGTAAATGGTTTATTGTGAGTTAATAGAGGTTAGTAAAGGTGTTAGTCATGCATGGTTAGTTCATTGATAGGAAGAATTCCTGTGCTACCTGGCAATGACTCGAAAGTCAAAACAGGGGCCAGGTATACCTCCGCGGGGGTGGGGGTCTCCCTCCTCGGGTGGGCAAAAAGGGGGAGCTGGGCGCCCTCTCTCTGTGATAGTCGTCCGGCGGCTGTGGCTAGGGGCTTGCCATATCACCAGTGTTTGTAATAACCCTCTGTGTATGAGACAGATGTGGGTGTCCTTAATACCAAAACCGAAGGTGCCTTAGCTAGCTGGTTTTACTCGGCTGGTTGTTAATTGTAGGGTTTGCTGGATGTGGTGGAGACTGGGTTGCTAACTCTGCCACATTTATCTGGAAGTATGGCAATAGAAGTTAGTTACTGGCGGGGCGGCTAGCCTCGCACCGACGACCATTGGGTGCAGGGTTGTGAATGTGTTGTAAGAGAATAGATGGCATGCAAGGGGCTAGTAAAGTTCTAATGTTGTTCTGGCCTACTAAGTGAAGGTAGGCTGGATAGGAGTATATATATATAAAAGGTTGGAGAGCGTTAGCAACGGACAATTCAAGGATCTTCAAGAGGTATGAGAGAGAGGCTAGGTCGGACAAGAGTCGAGAAGCGCGGGTGTCTTAATGAGAGGGGGGGGAAGAGTTCAAGGGCTACAGGGAAATTTTGCCCCTAAGGTCCCTGGGCGTGGGGGTGGCATTAGGCTACAATTGATATGGAAGTTTGAAAAGGCAGTAGAATACGTTAGCCAAATGCTACCGGGGAATGCAACTATGGGGTGGTATATGAGTCTGGAAAAGATAGAGTTATGTGATCAGTCCGAGGGTTATGGATACTATTAGTTGGCCCTGGGAACTGCGTTTTCTATTAAATATAAATACCAACAACAGCGGCAGTTCGTAGGGGTACTTAGTTATTGTTTCGGGGTACTTATGACAGATACTGGTAACCAGGTTATCTTATACAATCTCTGGTTGGGGTAAGAGGTGTAAGACACGAAGTAAATTGGCGTAGTGTGGGCTGTGGATACGAAGGAGGCAAGGGGAAGACGTATGACAATTGTGGAAAGTAAATGGAAAAAGGTGAACACAATGGCGGATAAATATACTTAACCTGAGGATTGCATACATCGATGAACGATGACATTATAGTCGTCGTCCTAATAAGGTGATGAAACCTGGTTGACCTGTACTTGGCACAATACGACACAAGGACAGTGCCGCTATGTCGCATCAATGCTGGTGGCAGTTAATATTATAGACTTAGTTACTAGAGGAACAATGCAAGGGGCGACTGAGCACGGGTTACATATATCTATACTCGTCATGGACAATTATATACGAGGTCTAGGGACAAGCGTGGGTGTTTTAACTTCTAAGATATACAACAACTACTTCTCGGATGTAAGAACATACATAGATATAATTATGGCTGTCTGATGTGTTGGCATTGGCTCAACGTCGGGACAGGGCATGGGTGTTTTTAATATGAATGTATATTCCTGTTCATCATCTTTGTAGCAAGGACAGTGCCGCTATGTCGTATCAATGCTGGTGGCAGTTAATATTATAGACTTAGTTACTAGAGGAACAATGCAAGGGGCGACTGAGCACGGGTTACATATATCTATACTCGTCATGGAAAATGATATACGAGGTCTAGGGACAAACGTGGGTGTTTTAACTTCTAAGATATATAACATCTACTTCTCGGATGTAAGAACATACATAGATATAATTATGGCTGTCTGATGTGTTGGCATTGGCTCAACGTCGGGACAGGGCATGGGTGTTTTTAATATGAATGTATATTCCTGTTCATCATCTTTGTAGTTAGGAGTGTAGGACACGAGGGGGTTAGTGTACGTGAGGTGTGGAAAATGGTCAGTTTAGAAAAGGTAAATGGGTGCGTCCTGGAGCTGTTTAGCCCTGCGGGCTTGGGCCTGTCTGAAATGGCTGGCTCGGTCAGCTGGTCCTTTCGTTCTGTGGACCTTTCCTTTGGTGTTTCTGTGTGGTGTTCGTTCGTGGCTTCTGTGGTGGGCTTCTCGTTCTGGGGCATTTTAAAGACCCTTCGCCCTATTTCTTTGTCAATATTTGGACCTTTCGTGCTATTTACAGTAAGTGTGGATTTGTTCATGGTGAGCGATAGCCAGCCTGTAATTTTAGGAGGAACTGGCCTTCGGCCAGGACATTTGTCTACCGTAAAATGTACAAATTAATCTCGAATGGGGGTCTTTGGGGCATTTTTAAAAAGTTTGATGGAGGCGTAGCGAGGACATTAATAAATACCTAATTAATAAAATAATTATGACCAAAACATAAACCGTATTCCCCTTAAGACTATCGCCCTCCACAAACTCTATGCACTATAATAAAAGCTAATATAGACTTGGGGACCTAAGATGCGAGTGTGTCTTTTGGTGGGGTTGAAAGGCTTGAAAGTTCTCTCTTGCAATTATTCCATATTGATATTGTAGTCATCTACTGATCTGTATCTATCTGTCTATCAATCAATCTATTTGTGTATCTATCTATCAATCTCTGTCTCTGTCTCTCTCTCTCTCTCTCTCTCTCTATATATATATATATATATATATATATATATATATATATATCCATCCGGTTATGTAACTTACAGTCACTCCAGAATGGAAAGGTTACAAAGTGGCCAACTCACTTTTGTACGTCTCATCCATCACTTCAATCAATAGCCATCATTCAAGCTTAAGGGGACATGGGCCGTTTTTTTTGGCCCATTAATTCATGTATTCTTGTATTTCTTAGTTTCCTCGCTACACCTCCATCAAGCTAAGAAAAACATCCCCTAGACCCCCTTTCAAGATAAATTTGTACATTTTTCGGTAGAAAAATGTCCCAGCCGAAGGCCGGTTCTTCCAACATTACAGGCTCACTATCGTTCGCCAGGGAAAACATCGACACCTAAATAGCATGAAATGTCTAAATATTGACGAAGAAATGGGGCGAAAGGTCTTCAAATCAACTAACTAATGGGGCAAACATCTTATCATCTGAAAACTAATGGGGCTAAACATGAGGGAGAAAGTGGTCCAGAAATCCGGCCCATCCCCCCTTAAAAGAAGCCCTCTAGGATTGATTGTGAAACCGTAATAATGGTTAGGTCAAAGGAAGAAAAGGACAAGACCAGATCGAGATGAGCTTGACGTCTATACATGTTTTTCTTCTTGTTATAAGAACATAAGAACATAAGAAAATGGGAGTCTGCAGAAAGCCGATTGGCCTAAGCAAGGCAGATCCCTGTCCCACACAACCCCAGTTCAATTACAAAGCCCAATTATAGGCTCAACACTCTAATACCCTGAGGATCATCTTACCAAAACGGTTAGAGATTAACGCAGGATTATGGGGGTATGCAGAGTGCTGATTGGCCCAACCCGGCTGATTGCCCTTCACACCCAACCCTTCTCGTCCATATGCTTATCCAATTTTATCTTAAAGCTCCCTACCGTTTTAGACCCCACTATAGCACTTGGTAGTCCATTCCACCCATCTACGTTATGAATGGTTAACCCTTTGAGTACCAGCGACGTGTGTTATATTGTATGCTAGCTGTATTTAGACGATATTATGCAGCTTAGGAAGGATCTGTGGTAGGTAAAGGAGTTGGTTGAGATTGTTTGAAGCCTTATTACTGCTAGAGGTCCTTCCTAAGCTGAATAATATCGTATAATAGTTTGCCAGAATAGGATGAAAAGGATGTCCCTGGTACTGCATGGGTTAATACTGTTACATCCGTATTCATAAGTTATTCAACAATATTGAAATTGGAATGAATTCTAAGAAGACACGCATTAATTTAACAATATTACTGATGAAATGGAAAAAGCAAGTTATATCGGGATTTGGCACAAAAAGTGACTTAGGTTCGAGTCCTTCTTAATTAACCCCTTCACCACCATTACGTAATTGTCATCATATTCTGGTTACCATTAGACAATTTTCTTTAGTTTATAATCTACCCAGGATCCTGAATCTACCTTTACGCAAGATGGGTAAATACGATCTCAATCAACCCTCTTAATACCATAGGTCCTTCTTAAACTGCATAAAATCATCTAGTTTTAGCCAGGATCAAAGGTAAAGGGGAGTCATGGTGGTGAAGGGGTTAAAGGGAGATGGACTGTTTTTTCTGGCCCCCTTCTCCCTCGTGTTTAATCCCATTAGTTTTGAGATTTTAAGATGTTTGACTCATTAGTTTGTCGAGTTTGACTTTACACCCTACAGTATATATTTATGACTTTACACCCTACAGTATTATATTTATGACTTTACACCCTACAGTATATATTTATGACTTTACACCCTACAGTATTATATTTATGACTTTACACCCTACAGTATATATTTATGACTTTACACCCTACAGTATATATTTATGACTTTACACCCTACAGTATATATTTATGACTTTACACCCTACAGTATATATTTATGACTTTACACCCTACAGTATATATTTATGACTTTACACCCTACAGTATATATTTGTGACTTTACACCCTACAGTATATATTTGTGACTTTACACCCTACAGTATATATTTGTGACTTTACACCCTACAGTATTATATTTATGACTTTACACCCTACAGTATATATTTATGACTTTACACCCTACAGTATATATTTGTGACTTTACACCCTACAGTATTATATTTATGACTTTACACCCTACAGTATATATTTGTGACTTTACACCCTACAGTATTATATTTATGACTTTACACCCTACAGTATTATATTTATGACTTTACACCCTACAGTATATATTTATGACTTTACACCCTACAGTATATATTTGTGACTTTACACCCTACAGTATATATTTGTGACTTTACACCCTACAGTATTATATTTATGACTTTACACCCTACAGTATATATTTGTGACTTTACACCCTACAGTATTATATTTATGACTTTACACCCTACAGTATATATTTATGACTTTACACCCTACAGTATTATATTTATGACTTTACACCCTACAGTATATATTTATGACTTTACACCCTACAGTATTATATTTATGACTTTACACCCTACAGTATTATATTTATGACTTTACACCCTACAGTATTATATTTATGACTTTACACCCTACAGTATTATATTTATGACTTTACACCCTACAGTATATATTTGTCAATATCTAGAGTTCTAGACCTATCGTGCCATTTAGGTGTCGAATTTTTCCTGGCGAGCGAAAGCGAGCCTGACATTTTAAAAGAAATCGGCCTTTGGCCGGGAAATTTTTCTACCGAAAAATGTACAAATTTATCTCCAAGGGGGGTCTAGGGGGTATTTTTCTAAGCTTGATGGAGGTCTAGCGAAGAAACCAAGAAATAAAGGAATAATTGAATTTGTGACTGAGACTAATATACATAGATCAGTATATGTGTGACAAAACCATACAACTTGAGCTATACCACTGATAAATACAACCACTATCTTCTATTCGCCACAGTACCAGAGCTCTGTTCAACTCCTCCAATGGTTCCTCCTAATTTGTATCACTGTGTTAGATTTTCAGTCGTGTCACAGTTGGACATTGGCTTACTAACTAACTCTAACTCTCTCTCTCTCTCTTATGTCACAAACCGTAATTCTAATCCAATCATCTATCAGTGATTTACAAATTGGGTCCAGAGCACTTATAGCCTCATTTTAGTAAATTGCCATATTCAGGGATACATTGAATTCTGATTTCAACATTATTTGGCTTATACGTCATCAATATATATATATATATATATATATATATATTACTGTCCACATCTGTACATTCATAAGTGACACTAATCTGGATATTACAGTAACCATCACGACTCGAGTTATATTAGGAACTAGCAGGGGTCCCCGGCGTTGCCCGGGTTTAAATTCTACTACCATAATCACCATCATCAATCACTACTACCACAATCATCACAATACTACTACTACCATAATCACCGGCCTCGACCTCCCTGTGCCTCATAAAACGGCGACCTCGATTTCGGCCGCTAAATGACCTCCGATTTTGGATCTGACCTCATCCGTACTCCCATTTTGGGGGGCTGCGAACAACTTTCGTTCCATACACCTTTTCGATCGGAGGCCTCCTGCCCCAAACGGTAATTTGTTTCATTTGTTTTCAATTTGTTTTCAATTTCGGCCTCGAAACGCAGACAATCGAAAATATTATATAGATATTATGTGTCAATCTATCTATCTATCTACTTATTATTTATCTGTCTGTCTATTTAACTACCTAACTGTTTTTCTGCTATTTTCTCTCTCTCTCTCTCTCTCTCTCTCTCTATATATATATATATATATATATATATATATATATATATATATATATATATATATATATATATATATATATATATATTTATTTATTAATTTATTTATTCATTTATATATTTGTAAATCCATATATCTATCTATCTATATCCCTGTCAGGTCAGGTTATATATCAGTCAGTAACTCATTTATTATATCTATCCGAGGGTGGTCTTTTTGAATCCCGTGTTTCAGCTTACTAACCTTACGTTTCACCATATTTTGATGGGCGATTACAAGATGTTTCGCCTCATTAGTTTGAGGATTAAAATATGTTTTGCAAACCCCTGGTATCTATATCTTTCCTGGGGATCGCTAGTGAGCCAAGCAGTTTTGGTAAAGTCTTTGGTCGGCCAAAGGGGGATATTCTGGCAAAAAAATAAAACAAAAAACAATCAAACAAAAAATACAACAAACATTTATTAAAATACTTATAAATAAATAAACTATTAACCCACTGGACCCCAGCAATGCACGTGATGCATCGGCAATGTATGTAACTCTAAGAGTGTGGCCATTAAGGAGGGTATAGCCATTTTGGTTGTAACAAATACAAATGAGAAGGCAGCCCAGAACAGGGCTGCTTGGAACACTTCCATTAGATCAGACTTTAACTGCTCCCTGTGTAGACACAATCAGTTTTACTCCTATCTTATATAGCTGTTAGATGTTACCCCTGTTCCTATTTTGTAAATTCCCATTTTCCATGTGCAACCACCAAAAAATGATACCAGACTGTCCTGGAGCAGCCTTTAGCAAGTTTCAAAGCTAAAACTAACGCCACCCATGGGTGTCAGGGTGACATCAGTTAATGAGAGTTTATATGACCAGGCAAAATTTTCAGTGTACTCCAGTCAGTACCAGCACCGTTCACTCTACACTTACTTGACAGCTGTGTAATTTTTACCAAATCTACGGCAGGGTAGGCTGGATAAGGTACTGTACTGTATGTTAGGTTATTAGGTAGGATTACAAATATTTACTTCCTGAATTTGCTTCATTAGTTTTAGCATTGAGAATTAAACTCGGATGTAGGCCTATACAGTATACGCTATCCTCAGTTGTATAATCGTGCCAAAAATATGTTTTCCTGTAGAAAATCCTTAAGATGAGGCCGCATCTTCCTGAAGTATTGTAATATGAATGAAATCTTGGATTTTGTGGAAAGGCAAGGACAAAGAGTGACGCCCAAGTGTAATTTTATTCTATGTAACCGATATGGGACAGTTCATATTTAATGCAGTAATAACTAATATTACAGTATAGTCAACCTATATAATCCAATTCTCCCTACCAACAAATGCCAAAAATGGGCGACAGAGACGCTGAACGCAATGTTTACTGCAGTGCATCATGGGAAATTGTATATGTCGCGGATATCTGCACCCTCTCTATCTTTCAACAATTCTTTATTATAAGCGGTCTGTCAAAATGTCTGTAGATGACACATATTATAGCCTATGCATATAATGTTGTTTATTATATTTTAAAGTCACCCATACCCATATATAACGTATATTTACAATACAAAGCCAGCAGGTATTTTTGCGCCTTTTTGTTATGATAATTAATCAGCTTATAATTATGTTTGTAGTCATTATCAGCTGCATATGGATATTCCCATGACTACTATATACTTTATAAGGATTTCGTGTAGTCTTATATTGTATAATAATAGCAAGTATAATCACAATTAAGAAATCATGATAAACTGTGCATGTCCTAGGTGTTAAGTATTGTTGATGTCGAATGACATAGCTCTGGAGCTAGTTCAGAAGCGTCCACCAGAGGTCTCAAATGTATTTTTGGTAGCGAGAATTGAGCCCAATTTCTCCAACTTTATTGTAATACCAGGTTAAGGATTTTTGTTCTCCTTGGGCTTAGGTGGGGATTGAACCCGGGTCTCTGGTGTACTAGACTTGCCCTTCACCAACTGAGCCACGCTTGGACGTACAAAAGGGGAGTTAGGCCTGGCTAGGCGTATTGTCCGGACTCCCTCTGACATCAACTCAGCGTAGTTTGATCTGTAAGTGGTTCAGGGATTTTTAGGAATTACATTAACCCTTTCAAGATACAATTACACAATTATTTTCTATTTTCTGAATATTATTAGACAATTGTATTGAGCATATAACCTATATGGAAGTTAGGGGGTTAATTCCACAGATCCTTCCTAAGCTGCATAAAATTGTCTAATGATAGCCAGAATAACTATCAAAATGCGACATAATCTTCATTGAGTTATTAGTAATTTTTTGGGTACGATTTTAGTTACTGGACACCTATTTGACAGGTACCACCAAGGATTTAATACATATTTGTTTTCGGTTTCCACGCATCCAACCCCAAGCTACACCTTTTTCTGGTCCGGTAATAGTATTGAAAACGATATAATAACTTTTTAAATTTAGTTTTCGACGAGAATAAAACGGGGCGTTTCTGCTGAAAATCGGCGGCGGGGGGAGTCCGTCGTCGCGGTTTGTTTACCCAGGACGCTCGAGGTTACTACGGCCAGCTGTTTTACTTGCCCCCTGCTGGCCACATATATGACAATTATTATAATTCACGGGGGGGGGGGGGGGGGGGGGGAGAGAGAGCCCCCCCTCAACCCTGTCCTGTATCTCACGGCCTATAACGCAAGTCTTTATAAAAAAATGGACCCAACAACTGGTTATAAGCTTAATCATTTGAAGTCGACCGCCAAGGCGGGACCGGGAAGTCACTCAGAGCATAAAGTAAACAAAGCGACGCTACTTCCACGAACGCAACCGAGTTGTCTTTATATTTCGTCTCATATTATCATTATTAACCTCTGAAGTGCGCATGGGGGTAATTAGACACCTCTCCCTGTGCGCATGTATTTGAGGTGTTTCCGTCACTAAAATATTCATTGTACCATTAATAGCATTAATACTTATCCATATGCGCCTATTATGGGTTGATTATAAAGGTATTAACCTGAAACAACAATAAAACGAGTGAAAACAGCGTTTGGATGGTCAAAATCGGAGATATAGCCCACGAGTTGTATAATGTATGGGTGAGGCAAGCTGCTTTCCCGCCAATTTCCCCCAAGGCCACTGAGACACAGTCGATCGATAATATCTCTCTCTCTCTCTTGCATTCGCTTGCTATCAGTGATGACCACACCCTGCAACCGGATTTCTAATGTTAGCACGAAAATATACCTCAGAATAAGGGAATAACAGGGAAAATAGATGATAACTGAAGGAGAGGAGGAAAGTGGGGAAGGAGGGGAGGTAAAGGACTGAGATTTTGCATGGCTCAGGGGCCAAAAAAAAAAAATAAATAATCTTTTTCGATGTCAAAAGTTTATTTTATTTTTTCTGACTCTTAAGAGTCTCCCCGCAGTCCGCCGGGGGAACTCTTAAGAGTCTCCCCGCAGTTCCAGAGTTAAAATGTCCCCATTGCTTTTTTAGTGTTTTGTACACCAGAAAAGGGTGTAGCTTGGTGTTGGATGCGTGGAAACCGAAAAAAAATATGTATTAAATCCTTGGCGGTACCTGTCAAATAGGTGTCCAGTAACTAAAATCGTACCATTTTTTGTTGTTTTAATGTGAGTGAAGGAGACAAAAGGCAAAGCTGTCTGTAACAAGTGTCTCTCCCAAAGTTGAAAGAGCGACAAAGCCAAATTCAAAATGTCTTGACACACAGGATTTGAAGCAGCTTAAGTCATAGGAAAAATAGATTGAGGGAGAGAGTTCCAAAGCTTAATTGTTGAGTAGAAGAAATACTGGGAAAATCAGTACACTCTTAGGTAAGAGTGTTGGACAGTAAAGGGGTGGGAGTGTGTTGAAAGGTGCAGGGTGCCCCTCACTCTCCGTACGGGAGGTCCGGAGGATGTATACAGTACACTGAGAAAGCATTATGTTAATATGCATTATGATGATATTGGGACTTGGAAGCATTGCAAGTAACAAAATTATCTCTGCCCAAATTAGAAATAGGAATTTACAGGAATGACTTCTAGACAAATATTGAGTCAGGGGTTTTTAGGGCTTTGTTTCCTTAATCATAGCCCTTTATTTCGAAACCGTCATATCTTCCGAATTCCACTTTTCTTGGTATTTTATAATCATTAATAGCTATAATATTTGTATCTAATTCTCACAATCGATAGCATATTTATTTGTGTAGATTATGTGTAGTCAAATACAAGCTAAATATTTGATAAATCTACAGTTATACTAGGCTACCCCTATTTTGTCGCTATTCTGTTGGTACTAATGGGTTAATATTATTAGTAGTAGACTTAGCATGGTTTGATGATGCGCGGAACTGTATATTTGACTTGAAATAGATACATTGAAGTATTACAAACCTTCGCAAACTCATAAACAGGGAACGTGAGCAGGGTTTAGACCGTCGTGCACCCATAAACAGGGAACGTGAGGGGGAGTTTAGACCGTCGCGGAGACAGGTTACTTTTCGGTTAGGTTAGGTTAAGTTAGGCTAATGTTACAAATACTAAAATGCGACGGTCCTCGGTATTAAACAACACTGTATATCAAAGAAAACATTAAAAACAACAACAAATTACCTGAAAAACTCGTATCTGGTTGGTGATAATTTGGTAAACCTGACTTTTTGGACCGACAGTGATTTCAGTAAGTTTTATTTTGTTTTTTGTATTTTTTCCTTCAGATATAGTGTTGTTTTATACTGAAGAGGAGTGGAAATGAGTATTTACCCATTATCCAATAATCTAAAAACACACCCCTAGGCCTATTAGACTTTTTTTTTTTTTTTTTAATGTTCTAGGCTATTAGCCTAACCTAACACCCTTACCTAACCTAACCTAGTATATGGGTGGGGGCTGCCGCCCCCACACCCCCGCTGGTTGGGCTATTTTTTGTTTTTATTTATTTTTATTTTTTGTTTTGTGTCATTAGCCTAACTTAACAACCTAACCTAACCTAGTATATGGGTGGGGGGCTGCTGCCCCCACACCCCCGCTGGTTGGGTACTGGCTGAAAAACTTATTGTTTTACAGTAGCCTAGGCCTATACATGTATTTTAGCGTTTTTGTTTTTTTCTCCCTTGCAATACATTTCCGCTCTTAATGCCATATATAGCAATGATGTATATGCTCTACCGGACCTATTAGGCCTAAACAGATCGATGGGCTAACTGTCGGTCCAAAACATCAGTATAACCGATAATTTTTTATCAAAATACGTTTTTTCCAGTTTCCGCGTCTGCTGAACCATCCAAAAACACGCTAAAAGGCGTGTTTTGAAGGGGGGAGGTGGTGGGGGGTAGTGGGGGAGGGGTAATATAACTGTAGATTTACCGATTAGATTAACCTAACCTAACCCAACCCTAATATAATATAATATACCGGTAATATCGTTTTTGTGAGTAACGTTCAAGCCATTTATTGGGTGAATCGCACTCACAGCATCTTTCAAAACAAGAAGAAGAGGACCCAGGTCGAAGGATTCATTGGGTGCAATGCTTTGTTTACGTTCGGGACATTATTTTCGTGTTATTTTTCGGTGTAGGCTAATCGGGTTTTTTCAAGTGTCGATAACGAAATTCCTCCATGCGGACTATAATGAGAAAAATATGGCGAGTCTATTGGTTCCTAGTTTCCCTAATAAATTATTTCTAATAAGGCGGCAAAAGAGGTCTTGAATGTTATCGAATCTTCTAACTAGGATAGGCTAACGTTAGGCTAGGCACGGCTACATAGCCTACTGTCGCTATTTGTTATATAAATCATAGAATACCCAAGTTAAAGACATTATGGAGTAATAGTGACTGTGACGGTAACACCCGCCTTCGGCACGGCGGCACTTCCTTAATAGGCTAGGCCTAAAGGGTAGGCGGTGGCCTAGCCTAAGGGTTGTGTTAGCGGGCATATTGTATGCTTACCTAGTACTGTACTATAGTAGGCTAGCCTAATACTTACCTAGCCTAGTAAGTAGTAACAGTTAGGCCCTAGCGGGGGCACAAGGGGAATAAGAAGAGACTTCTTGTCTTGTAGACTTTTTCCGCCCACCTCCGAGTAGGCTTGGTAGCCTTTGTGTTTGTGTACATAGGCCTATTTCATATTCACTCTTAATCATTAACTTGCCTTAACTCATCTACACGTACGCCATAAAGTATTTACACACCGTACACGTGACACATGTATCATCTCCATATAATTATACAATAATACAATAGGCCTAGGCTATTTACGCTTTACATAAATTTAAGTGCTTTTCAATATGTAGTAACTAGCATGATTCATTCTAAATTTGTATAGCCTAGGCCTAGGCTATTCTAGCCTATAATTGTTTTAGAAATTAACTTTATTTTTTTTAGTTAGGCTAGTAGGCTACAACCTTCAAACACTCACTCCGATAATGGGGAGGACAATGAAGATTGTGGGAAAATGTGTGGTAAATAATTAAATAGGGTAGTAAAATATGTTTTTCTAAATTATGAAGGTGATAAATAGGCTAGTGCTGTTCTCGGTCAGCATGACACAGAGATTTTTGGAGAATTAAGCCGGTGTCACACGACTCCACTCGCATTGGAATCGGAAACTAGATCGATGGTAGATTACATAAGGTAGTTTACTTTTTATGGAATTAAAATATTGAAGGTGCCAGACTACAATTGCCCGTAAATATTGACGGAAAATTCGCTCGTGTGACACCGCCTTTAGGATCAGATTGCATTACCTGTTAAGTAGCTCAAGGGGATACTTTCATAGGCCTTTAAACCAACAGTAAACCTTAACTTGTACCTAACCAAATCTGATTTTGAACCTGTGCATGTCAAAACTACTTAATGAGTTACTATGCCTTACTATAGTCCGTATTGGGGCGGGTGCCCAACCCCGAAAAGGGTTGAAATAGGGGAGCTATCCCCCCGCCAAAGGCAGCTTTCTAGGGCCTTTCCTAGCTGATGCTGAGAGGATTGGGTTCTAGTCATGTGGTGATGGGCTGGTCTATCAGAGTGAGAACTGAGCGATCTCTGCCATACCCATAGCTTACTCTGACTGTTCCTTTTACTTATATATTTTCTAGATCTCAAGTGACGGCATCTCTTGCGTGGATTGACCTCCTAATCTACCAAGATTGGAAGCCAAAGCGTCACATCTTTCCTTTGCCTTCAACTTTCTCTTCATAATTGCTGAGGGGCACAGGGCCCTGGGTGGGGCTTTGGTTTCCCGGGCATTTCCGCGCCCTCCTCAGCTCCCCGCCATGGAGTGGCTTCGGTCACCCAGGCTTTATTGTGGTCGGCAGGGAGGGTTCTGTGGGGGCGCTCGGTTATAGCCTTGGCCTTGCTCGGGGCCTTGGGGCTGTTCGGCCAGGCAGCTTGGAGAAAAACAACAACAACAACAACAACTATAGTCCGTTCATTCTAGGTTGGGCAGATATCGTAACCTCTGTAACTCAGAAAGGGCTGGAGCAAATGAGCTGTCAATTTATACACAGATTCCCTAGTCAAGTCTTCCTATTTAGTAAAAAAATAGCTCGATTACTCTAGTCCTTTTTGAGTTATGAGAGGCTATAGGTTACAATTTCTGCTCAACCTAGAATGAACGGATATCAAAGCCATATAATCTTGCTTGATACAGTCCAACTAATATACTTTTCCGGAAATTCTCATCAAGGTATTGGATGAACTGTTGATGCCTGGTGTACATCTCTAATTGAGTAAGCCGTGCCAGTATCAAGATGTCCGAGGGAGAGACAGGAGGGAGGAAGGACAAGGTGGAGGAGGTGCCCGACCCAGAACTGGACAACCTCTTGGATGGTCAGGCACCACTCTCATTATCCTAATTTACCGTATAGGCGACCTTTATCATAACCTGACTAAGCTTTCATAACTTAACCCATTCAGTAACGGTGATATCCTATTAACTATAATCTGGCAATGATTAGACGATTTTATTCAACTTTGGAAAGACCTCTAGCAATAGTAAGGCTTCAAACTATCTCAACCAACCCTATTAACTATCACAATTCCTTCCTAATCTGCATAATATTGTCTAAATATAGTTAGAATAAAATATAACACACGTCGCTGGTACTCAAAGGGTTAACCAAAATTGTTACTATCTAAAGTTGACCAGAATCTTTTGAATCATTTCATTCCTAGAGTTCTTCTGTGTACCAAATATATGTTATTTTATGCAACAGTGAATAAAAATGATCCTCCTAAACTGAGAAGCTACTGTAAAACTGGATCACTTTGGACAGTGGATATATATGTTCACGAAAAAAAAATATATATAGAGTATAATATATATATTAGCCTATACAGTATATAATTAGATACAGTACAGTATGACAAAAAAGGTATAATTTCCGCTACCCTGCTAAACTTTCATCACCCTGAAGAAATATAAATTTTGTAGTAAGATTATATAAATTATAAGAGGAAAATACTTTGTCAAAAAAATATGCTATCTGCCGAAAGAAAACACCAACACATGTACGTTATACTTCAACTTCATAAAATGTATATTCAGTGAGAAAGTTTACTGTGCATTCCTTTATTTTTCACAAGCCCCCCCCCCCCCTTATTCTGATTAAACTGGACTAAACGTATGCACTGTGTATATTGCAATCTGGCTTCGTGCATAATAAGTAGCAATAATAAGATATTAAAATAAAATTGCAGTAACTGAAAAATAAATAAATCCACGAATGTACGTCCAAAGTCCCCCTCCATTTGTCCTAAGCTACTCCTGTTTTGTTTGCAATAATTTTACATAAGTAGTCATTGAAAAGTTGACAGAATGAATATAAACGCCATATAAGGAGGAGCACTTTATTTACATTTCGCGGATAGCTTCTTCAGAAGCTTTCTGTGAAACGTTATCAATAAAGTGCTCTTCCTCATATTATATTAATTATGTATATTTTGTTTACTGTCCGGAATTTAAAAAAAAAAAATTGAAGTGTCCGAACTGACCCTGGTTTACGGTATTTACAAAATCAGTTTTATCCCGTTTGTGAAATGTTGATACAGTATTGTATTTTGAATTTCAGATGCCCTCCAAGATTTCACACGCCCCCAACCCCCAAGACCAGCTGCTGCTGTCCCCAACCTTGCCTCAGCTGTGGCGGCCATGGGGGTCAACGCTGCTGTGTCGGGGGGCCAAGGGGTCAGTGGGGAGGGGGGCACAGGAGAACTGTGGACGGAGGAGTTCATACAGCAAGCCACCTCACAGTTTGAACAGACCATGCGAGCGCTAATGGAACAACAGCAGGGTCAGATTCATACCACTGTTATCTACCTGACTGAAGTATCTGGCATTATTGATTTACTTTTTGATCGCTAGTAATCATGTTATTGTGTTATCTTACTATATTCATACTAATTCTGTAAAAAAAAAATATTATCTATATGCATACCATTAAAGGCTGCCTCACTTGTCAATTTTTCATAATTTGAGATCAGATTGTAAATTATCCCACATCTTCATAGGTCTATCCCTCCACAATCACAGACCTGCTTTTCTTCACTCAGCTTTGATCATTCATCCTCTCCCCATGCCGGAACCATCCCAGCCTACTTTTATGCATCTCTTTGCTAATACTCCTGATACTTAACCGCCTCCTCAGCTCTTCAATTGGTTTCCTCTTTTCCAGTTTAATCCCACACATCCATTTCACCACTCATTTCATTGTGTTCCATTCTGTAAATATTATCCACTTTGGGTATGTTTCTGAAGAATCACTTCTGACACACGAAGCATACACTTCCTTTTAAGTGAAGTAGGAGTCCTCTCATGGTTAGGATAGGCAGCAGTTCTCTAAACTTTCCCCAACCACATCTGACTCGGGCAATAGTGACAGCTTCGGCCCCACTAGCAGCAGAAATTCTATCTCTCAAATATGTCTGGTAGTTTTAATTCAAAGTGTCTTGACACACAGCTTGAAGCAGTTTAAGTCATAGAATGAGAGAGAGAGAGTTCCAGAGTTTACTTGTTGTTTAGAAGAAAGACTGGGAAAATCGGGTGGATTGTGTTCTTTCATTTCATAAAATTTTATTTTAGTAAGCGTTGTTTCCACAAGGCGATTTTGATATGTTGTTTTGACTTTATATTGTCTTTGTCCCATTTTTGGTTTGACTTTGTTTGCAAGTTGTTGTTGTTGTTGTTGTTCCCTAAGCTGCCTGGCCGAACAGCCCCGAGTCCCTGAGAAAGGCCATGGCCACGATCGGACTTTCCCACAGAGCTCTCATTGAGTGTAGATTGTGTTGTTGGCGTAAGTGGTTGTGTGAAATGCAGTCTTCTATGATGTGTTTAATGGTATGGGGTGCTGTGTTACATCCCGGGCAGGCGTCGACAACGGAGTCATCCAGTCTCTTCTGATAGCTCAGGAGAGCTGGATGGTGTTTGCAAGTTTTACATTTTAATTCATGGGCTTGAGAGTTGGACAAAATAGGAGTGGAAATTTGTTGGAAGGCGGAGGCCACCTACTCTCTGTAAGTGAGAAGGTATACACTGAGAAAGCTCTGAAGAACACTGATTTTTGTAATAGCTGTAGAAGAGAGACAGAGATGCAACATTGTGGCATGTTGAAAGAGATTGTAGATCATTAGTAAGAGGAAGTGAGTTGATAAGACAAAATGCTTTTTACTCTACCCTTTCAAGAATAGCGGTATAGGTGGAACCTCCCATTGTATACTGGAGTACTCCATACATCGGCATACAGTACCCCTATACAGAGCAAGAAGCTGTGCAGAGGTAAAGAACCCATAGAGATGGTTAAGCACAGCTAATGTCTGGGAAGCTGTTTTAGCAAGAGTGGTAATATGCTCTTTCCAAGAAAGGTCAGAAGAAAATGAGAAACTACAAATATTGAAAGAGGAAAAAGGGTTGGTTTAAGTTTTGTTGAAGAAGAGTAAGGTTTAGTCATGTGGAAGATTGTGATTGGTAAATAGATGGAGAAATTGGGTTTTGGAAGGATTGAAAGCAACAAGGTTTTCTCAGCCCCAGTTAGAAGAGTTGATAATCAGAAGATAGGTGTACAATAGCCTTATCACATGAGTGTTCAAGTAACTGCATGGAGGGTTGCTGTGAAAAGCTAATTAAATAGTGTAATGTGGAGTCATCGGTATAAGAGTAGATAAGACTAGATGTATAGTTGAGAATGTCATTAATGAATATTAGGAATAGAACTGGAGAGAGGACAGAACCCTGAGAAACACCGGAGTTGAGTGGTGATGGGCTGGTCTATCAGAGTGAGAACTGAGCGATCTCTGCCATACCCATAGCTTACTCTGACTGTTCCTTTTACTTATATATTTTCTAGATCTCAAGTGACGGCGCCTCTTCCGTGGATTGACCTCCCAATCTGCCAACCTAGAAGTTGACAGATTGGAAGCCAAAGCGTCACATTTTTTTCCTTTGCCCCTCAACTTTCTCTTCATAATTGCTGAGGGGCACAGGGCCTGGGGTGGGGCTTTGGTTTCCCGGGCGTTTCCGCACCCTCCTCAGCTCCCCGCCATGGAGTGGCTTCAGTCACCCAGGCTTTATTGTGGTAGGCAGGGAGGGTTCTGTGGGGGTGGTCGGTTATGGCCTTGGCCTTGCTCGGGGCCTTGGGGCTGTTCGGCCAGGCAGCCTGGGGAACAGCAACAACAACAACAACAACACCAACACCGGAGTTGATAGATTAAAAAAAATACCAAGTGCCCAGATGGTGAATGAGTCAACCAAAGAATCTGACAGACTAACTAAAATAACCATCTTGCCTCGGCAAACTATGGCTCCTGGAAAAAAAGAAAGAGAGGTTGAAGCAGTTTCCCATTTGGTTTGCTGCACAGACCCCCAATTTTATTCTTGCAATAACTAATAATTTATAAATATTTTGGTTTTGTCTAATAATTATGTATATAGGCCTATATTTATGTACTGTACACATATCTAGTAGGTTGTAGTGAAAGATTTAAATAATTTCCAGGTGCCCAGCAAAGTCCTGAACAGTCACCCTCCCCAGCTAAGCCGTCGGGCACAACCCTGGCAGCACCACCAGTAGCAGCACCAGCAGGGGACTCGGAGGGCAGTAGTGCAGGGGTGGAGGGTGCCGTGGACTTGTCATCAATCTCTGCTCAGTTCGCTCAGTTTGCAGAGGCGGCAGGACGTGCGGCCACAGATAATCAGAGTGATGCTGACTTTACCCGCTGTCTAGCTGATACTTTGACACAGCTTGGACAGAATAATGAACAGCTACAGGTAAGCAGGGCAGGTATCTTATAAAATACAGAGGTAAATGTCTGAACAATGGCATTCAATACATACCGTACATATACAGTATACATACATACACAAATTTATATACTGAGTGCTCCACACGAAGTGCGGTTCCAGTCTCACTTCCTAATGGTGGTGCTCCAGGCAGCCCTGTTCAGAGTAGCCTCACTTGTCAGGTTTTTCAATTCAAGATCAGACTGTAAGGTCTTGATCCCAATCTGGACATTTATGTCTCTTTTGGACTGTGCCTAAAAGAGACAACAGAGAAGTAAATGTTGTTATGTACGTGCATCTGATATCCGATGTGCTGGGTATCTTCCCATATTCATAATTTGCAGTTTTAATTCAAGTTTCTCCCACCAGATGGGTTGTGGACATGTGGACGTGAACCTGGCTACCACGCTACTGTTTTTATTTGAATATATAAATAGCAAAATCCAAATATCTTCTTACATAAAGGGCAGACATATTTCTTATTGTACTAACATGTAGATTGAGTCATATTACACTAGATAATACTGTTAGCAATCCGAGTTTTCCTATATTATCAGAAAAAATATATAGTTATAAGGCTTCTTTATGTAGAAATCAGATATGAATAGCAAAAACACCAAATATACCATTTAATAAGAGTCAGATTAAAATATTACTACAGTAATACAGTATAGCTAACCTAAATTAGCCCATTTATTTGCAGAGTTATGTGTATGAGAAAATTAAGATTTTTTTTTTTTTTTTACCTACAGTAGATTCAGGATTGCAGGATTGTTGAAACTTACCGAACATGGAGGATTTAATACCAGTATACAGTATATTTAATTTTATTTTCCACTGTATTTCTGTGACATTCACATATGCATAGCCTACGTGAGTTGCAGTTGGGATGTGTGTACATGCTTAGATTGATATGCAGGATTCGAAGTTGCATAATAAATCGTAGGCAGTGTCCACCATTCTTTAACTGTCTACGTGGTGCGATGCATAAGGTGTTGATTTTCGGTGTGAGCATCCTGGATTCGAATCCACGGACTGCCACATGTGTTTGTAAATTTCATTAATCGATTTTAGGAGTATAGTTGGTTGTTGGAAGGAACATAATAATAAGTACATTTTCACGCAAGTATACTGAATATTAAGTTTTTCGCATATTTCAGAGTGCCCCAACGAGTGAGGACCTGGGCAAGATGTTTGAGGGTCTGGGTCTGATGGGAGGTGGAGGTGCTGCGGGTCCAGAGGGGGGGGAAGAGGGACCACTGGGGGGACTGTTCCCACTCATGCAGGTCATGCTGGAAAACATTCTCTCCAAGGATGTGCTCTATGGACCAATGAAGGAGATTGCTGACAAGGTATGTGTGAGAGAATGATAGGTTTGAATAGGATCATAGTTCCATGTTTCTTACAGTTTCTTACAGTATATCTTTGGAAAAAGGCAAACTAGGCCTGTGTATCCAGCTCAGTACCAGTACTTGCACTGCTGCGGTCGTTCACGGTGTTGGCGGCGGCGGTAGCAGACGCAAATTTTTTACTATTCTGTATTTTTGCTTTATAATCAAACTTCAAATCTTGTCTTCCCCATGCTTTATCAAGATTACTTTCAAACTCCCTTATTGATTCGGAATCGACTACATACTGGGGCAGTGCGTTCCACTCATTTACCACTCTATCACAAAATTCGTTCTTGTTCCCTCCCGCATCAAGAAGATACCCTCACACACATCCTCATCATACTTTCCTGACACTATTTTAAAAGTCTCTATCATATCCCCTCTCTTTCTCCTATATGCCAGTGTCGGAAGCCCCAGTGTCCTCAACCTCTGCTCATAGCCCGCGTTCTTCAACGTTGGTACTAGCTTGCTAGCTCTCATCTGCACTTTCTCCACTGCTTCTATATCCTTTACCATATATGGAGCCCACACCTGGTTTGCATATTCCAGGTGCGGCCTAACCAGCACTGTATAGAGATTCCTGAAGATTTCTTCATCAAGTGACACAAATGTCCTTATCAGCCCTACAATTCTATTGGCTTTGTTTATCTTTTCCGCTAAATGTTCTGAGAAATTTTACTTATTGTCTATCACTACTCCTATATCCTTTTCTGCATTCACTTCCTCCATCGCTTCATACATAGTGTATCCTACCTTGTCTATCTTGCTTATCCCAATCTGCATGTACTTGCATTTTTTTGGATGAAAAGGCATTAACCAATGCTCAGACCATCCCTTCATGCCATCCACATCTCCTTGAAGCAAACCCACATCTTCCTTACTCCTCACTCTTCTATACAGCTTAGTGTCATCCGTATACAGGTATACCTCACTTCCATTAGTGATAACTTCAGGTAAGTCGTTGATAAATATAACGAACAGTAGTGGTCCCAACACAGATCCCTGAGGAACCCCACTTGTAATTTCCCTCCACCCCGAGCCTATTCCATTCACCAGCACCCTCTGTCTCCGATCTTTCAGGAAGGCTTCTATCCATTTCACACATTTCTCCCCTATATTATAGCTTCTAACTTTCTCTATTAACCTTTTATGTGGGACCTTATAGAAGGCCTTCATAAAATCACAATATACCACGTCTATTACATCACCATCCTCTAGAATTTGCATCCAATCATCTACCACCTTAATTAGCTGTAGTACCGTCGACCTCCCCGGCAAGAATCCGAACTGTCTCCCACTGAAAAGTTGGTTTGATTTCATATGCTCCATTATTCCTTCTCTAATTACCATTTCCATTAGTTTACACACAACACTTGTCAAACTGACTGGTCTATAATTGCCTGGGTCATTTCTCTTTCCCTTCTTAAATATAGCTGTTATGTTCGCCTCTCTCCAGTCCATCGGGATTTGTCCTGTATTAAGCGATACCTCAAATAACATTTTCAATGGCTCTACTAACATCTCACCTCCTTCCTTTATGATTCTTGGGTGTATCCCATCCGGACAAGAGACTGAAACTGCACTGATGTGTGGAACACTCAGTCTTAAAGTTTTATGTATGTATGGTCCCGGGGACTTACTTCTGTTCATTTTTTCTATAGCCCTTCTTATTCTAGCATGGGAAAACTCTATTAATTCTAGTGCAGGTGCCTGTTTGATGGGAATATTTGGCACTGCATCATCCGACTCTACTGTTAGTACCCCCCCAAAGTATTTCCCCAGCACCTCTGCTTTCTCCTTATCCGTCTCCGCTCTACTCCCATCATCCAACCTCCCTACCAGCTCCGGGATCCCTACTCTTTTCGTTAACTTTTCCTGAATGTACTTCCAGAATATTTTTGGATAATCCTTCATGTTTCTTGCAATCTCTCTCTCCCTTTCCTTGTCTCCCACCTTATTTTATTGTTTATCTGTCTACGTTCCAAATCCACTACTTTAGCTTCTATACTAGACCCCCTGTTCTTTTTTAACACTTTTAATCTATCCCACAATCGTTTCTTTCTTCTTATCAAAGTCCACAGCTTTCTTTTCATTGGTAATTCTGGGTTCGTTCTTTTCCTCAAGTTTGTTTTATCCTTATATTCCCTTACTGGTACACATTCGGATATAACATCCTCCAGTTTGACTCTAAATTTCCTCCACATTCCTTCAGCGTCTTCACCGTTCAAGTATTCCCCCCAGTCAATGTCCAGACACCTTTTCAGCAGCTCATAATCTGCTCTGTCATACATGTATATTTTTTTAATTGCTTCTATCATCCCTCTCTGTTTTAATATTGCAACTAAAACTTATACAGGCATGGTCACTACGACCTATAGGGCTATCCACATTGACATGTTCCACTATATCCTCCTCATTGCTAAAAATTAAATCAAGTACACTCCCCTGCTTCCCATCTCTATATCTTGTCATCTCTGTAATATGTTGCGTTAAAAAACAATCTCTTACTTTCTCTATAAACTTGTTTTCAAGGCTACACTGTCCCGCTGGAGTAGTACAATTTGCCCAGTTGATCCTTGGCAAATTGAAATCATCAATCAAAATCTTATATTTGTTCTCTCTATTATCTATTTTCTCCATTGCTTTCAGTAGGTTATCATCCTCTTCCCTACTATTATTTGGGCTTCTATATATAGAGGCAATTAGAATTGACCCTCTTGTACATTTTACTTCAATACACAAATACTCACAATACTGCTGTCTCATATCCACCTCATTTACCTTGAGCTCTTTTCTTACATAAATAAACAGTCCTCTTCCAACCTCTGCTCTAATAGCATTCCTCTCGTACAACTCAAAACCCTCCAAACTATACTCCACCAGTTCCCTTTCAATTCTAGCATTTTTTGGTCTTACTTCTTGTAAGGCTATGACATCAGGTTTTTCCTCTTCATCCTGCAACCTACATATCAGTTCTCTTTTCTTGTCCTGGGTAAACACATCCACATTACTAAACATGATCCTTAATCTTTCTACCATTCCTTCAGCAGCTACATCATCCCGCTGCTCCTGTCCGTGCCCTACTCCCCCCCTCACACTACTGGTACTGGGTCTGCAGCTTCTTCTGCCTCTCCCCGATACGCTTCCACCCTGCTCTCCACCTCTGCCACAACTTCTGTCACATTCTCTTCCCTCCCTGCTCTCCCTCTCCCTTCCATTCTTATAAACCACTTCCTCAATTTCCCGTCCCTCACTCTCCAGAAAAACTTCTTCTTATCCTCCTCACCCAACTTTCCATTTTCCTCATCAGCCTTTTCCTCATCAGCCTTTTCCTGTAGTTCCTTTATTTTTTTTCTTTGCTCTATGCTCAAATCCTTCTTTAATCTTATATGTTTCAGTTCTTCACTTTTGTTTAGTCTCCAACTAAAATTTGTAACAGTCTCTACCACTGCCCTGGTTTTAAACTGTACCCTTATAGGTCTCATCTCCCCCCTTCTATATCTACCTATCCTACTGACTTCCTCCACCTGCCCATCCCATCCACATCCATCTACATCAACAGCTTTCATGACCTCCTTCACTTTCTCCATATCTCTCACTTTTCTCACTCCATTATCATTCATATGAGCCTCTATATCTCCATGCATGATTATACCTCTATCCCTGTCCATGGCCTCCCTCACGACACTCTCCTTGTTCTTCATGACACCTACGACTGCACTCTCAATTTTTTTTTTTGTCTTATTCATTTCCTCCTTTTGTTCTTTCACAATTTCCTCCAAATCCTTAACTTTCTGTTCACCTACCACCGTCCATGCAGTTGACTCCTTCACTTCCTTGAATCGTCCTTCGTATTCCATCAGCTGCTCCTTTAATGCCACATTCTCTGCTCCCAATTCCTCTACCCTTTTTAATACCATCTCTAGGTTCTTATTAGCTTCCGAAATAGGCCCACATTCGCTTCCTTCACTAAGCCTAGGCCTATTCCCTGCCCCCCCCCCGGACGCACCACATAGTTCGCACAATACCTTGATTTTCTCACCAATGTCCCTCTTCCATTTCTCCGTTTCACTCTTACACTTTTCCAAATCCTTCACAACATTAATAATCTCTTTGACCTTCCTATCTGTACTCCTAAACCCACGAAATCTCTCTAACCTTTCTTCCGACTCCGAGATTCCCACCGTTCCATCCGCCATGTTTGTTTACAATCACTACACTCCAGCTGACCCTTGTTAAATTACTCGTTTTACAATTGTTAAATTACTCGTTTTACAATATAAGTTATTATATAACTCACCCCTCCACCACACTAATTTTTCCCCCTAGCACTTCACTAGTCCTTCCTCTCCTCGCTCGCTCAGTATGTTCTCGATATTCCGTTATATTTAATCTTGCTCATGATAATATGTCGGAGCTCAAAAAATACGTCCACCTCCCACCACCGCCTGACACTTATGATCCCTTTACAGTTGCAAATGGTTTGTAACATTTGTTTTGTTATACCTGGTTGAGTGGCAAAGTTGGTATGATGCACAACTGGTGAGCCAACTCCTCAGATGTGTGAGGCTTTGTGTTTCAGTGGGGTAGATACCAAACAAGTACCACCCACTCAGGGGAATGGGCCTGAGTAAATACATACTGTACATACATACATACATACACATAGATAGTGGCTCAGTCAACCAATAAATCTGGCAGACAAAGTGTCAAACAGGAGCAGTTTTGTTTGAAGCCTTGAATGAAAAGGAATAAAAGACAAATTCCTCAAAATAGCGTTTTTTGGAAAATGTATCACTTCCTAAGACAATAAGAACTGTGAAAAATAAATTAAACTTTTTATTTAGTAATGATGAATTTAAAAAAAAAAAGGGAAAGGTCTCGTTTGAAACCCTGCTGGCAGACCCAAATATACAACCTGCTTCTCTTAATGGACATATATAGCAGTTGTACATATATAGCAGTTGTACATATATAACAGTTGTACATATATAGCAGTTGTACATATATAGCAGTTGTACATATATAGCAGTTGTACATATATAACAGTTGTACATATATAACAGTTGTACATATATAGCAGTTGTACATATATAGCAGTTGTACATATATAGCAGTTGTACATATATAGCAGTTGTACATATATAGCAGTTGTACATATATAGCAGTTGTACATATAACAGTTGTACATATATAACAGTTGTACATATATAGCAGTTGTACATATATAGCAGTTGTACATATATAGCAGTTGTACATATATAGCAGTTGTACATATATAGCAGTTGTACATATATAGCAGTTGTACATATATAACAGTTGTACATATATAGCAGTTGTACATATATAGCAGTTGTACATATATAGCAGTTGTACATATATAGCAGTTGTACATAGCAGTTGTACATATATAGCAGTTGTACATATATAGCAGTTGGACATATATAGCAGTTGGACATATATAGCAGTTGGACATATATAGCAGTTGGACATATATAGCAGTTGGACATATATAGCAGTTGGACATATATAGCAGTTGGACATATATAGCAGTTGGACATATAGCAGTTGGACATATATAGCAGTTGGACATATATAGCAGTTGGACATATATAGCAGTTGGACATATATAGCAGTTGGACATATATAGCAGTTGTACATATATACCAGTTGTACATATATACCAGTTGGACATATATAGCAGTTGGACATATATAGCAGTTGGACATATATAGCAGTTGGACATATATAGCAGTTGGACATATATACCAGTTGTACATATATACCAGTTGTACATATATACCAGTTGTACATATATAGCAGTTGGACATATATAGCAGTTGGACATATATACCAGTTGTACATATATACCAGTTGTACATATATACCAGTTGTACATATATAGCAGTTGGACATATATAGCAGTTGGACATATATAGCAGTTGGACATATATACCAGTTGGACATATATAGCAGTTGGACATATAGCAGTTGGACATATATAGCAGTTGGACATATATAGCAGTTGGACATATATACCAGTTGTACATATATACCAGTTGTACATATATAGCAGTTGGACATATACAGTATAGCAGTTGGACATATACAGTATAGCAGTTGGACATATACAGTATAGCAGTTGGACATATATAGCAGTTGGACATATACAGTATAGCAGTTGGACATATACAGTATAGCAGTTGGACATATACAGTATAGCAGTTGGACATATATAGCAGTTGGACATATACAGTATAGCAGTTGGACATATACAGTATAGCAGTTGGACATATATAGCAGTTGGACATATATAGCAGTTGGACATATACAGTATAGCAGTTGGACATATACAGTATAGCAGTTGGACATATACAGTATAGCAGTTGGACATATATAGCAGTTGGACATATATAGCAGTTGGACATATATAGCAGTTGGACATATATAGCAGTTGGACATATATAGCAGTTGGACATATATAGCAGTTGGACATATATAGCAGTTGGACATATATAGCAGTTGGACATATATAGCAGTTGGACATATATAGCAGTTGGACATATATAGCAGTTGGACATATATAGCAGTTGGACATATATAGCAGTTGGACATATATAGCAGTTGGACATATATAGCAGTTGTACATAATATATAGCAGTTGGACATATATAGCAGTTGGACATATATAGCAGTTGGACATATATAGCAGTTGGACATATATAGCAGTTGGACATATATAGCAGTTGGACATATATAGCAGTTGGACATATATAGCAGTTGGACATATATAGCAGTTGGACATATATAGCAGTTGGACATATATAGCAGTTGGACATATATAGCAGTTGGACATATATAGCAGTTGGACATATATAGCAGTTGGAATATATAGCAGTTGGACATATATAGCAGTTGGACATATATAGCAGTTGGACATATATAGCAGTTGGACATATATAGCAGTTGGACATATATAGCAGTTGGACATATATAGCAGTTGGACATATATAGCAGTTGGACATATATAGCAGTTGGACATAGCAGTTGGACATATATAGCAGTTGGACATATATAGCAGTTGGACATATATAGCAGTTGGACATATATAGCAGTTGGACATATATAGCAGTTGGACATATATAGCAGTTGGACATATATAGCAGTTGGACATATATAGCAGTTGGACATATATAGCAGTTGGACATATATAGCAGTTGGACATATATAGCAGTTGGACATATATAGCAGTTGGACATATATAGCAGTTGGACATATATAGCAGTTGGACATATATAGCAGTTGGACATATACCAGTTGGACATATATAGCAGTTGGACATATATAGCAGTTGGACATATATAGCAGTTGGACATATATAGCAGTTGGACATATATAGCAGTTGGACATATATACCAGTTGGACATATATACCAGTTGGACATATATAGCAGTTGGACATATATAGCAGTTGGACATATATAGCAGTTGGACATATAGCAGTTGGACATATATAGCAGTTGGACATATATAGCAGTTGGACATATATAGCAGTTGGACATATATAGCAGTTGGACATATATAGCAGTTGGACATATATAGCAGTTGGACATATATAGCAGTTGGACATATATAGCAGTTGGACATATATAGCAGTTGGACATATATAGCAGTTGGACA
The DNA here is from genome assembly GCA_032716605.1 of Paralithodes platypus. NCBI lineage: Eukaryota > Metazoa > Arthropoda > Malacostraca > Decapoda > Lithodidae > Paralithodes > Paralithodes platypus. Next base: position 82,989,459 of record CM064575.1, on the reverse strand, counting down.
TATATAGCAGTTGGACATATATACCAGTTGGACATATATAGCAGTTGGACATATATAGCAGTTGGACATATATAGCAGTTGGACATATATAGCAGTTGGACATATATAGCAGTTGGACATATATAGCAGTTGGACATATATAGCAGTTGGACATATATAGCAGTTGGACATATAGCAGTTGGACATATATACCAGTTGGACATATATAGCAGTTGGACATATATAGCAGTTGGACATATATAGCAGTTGGACATATATAGCAGTTGGACATATATAGCAGTTGGACATATATAGCAGTTGGACATATATAGCAGTTGGACATATATAGCAGTTGGACATATATAGCAGTTGGACATATATACCAGTTGGACATATATAGCAGTTGGACATATATAGCAGTTGGACATATATAGCAGTTGGACATATATAGCAGTTGGACATATAGCAGTTGGACATATATAGCAGTTGGACATATATAGCAGTTGGACATATATACCAGTTGGACATATATAGCAGTTGGACATATATAGCAGTTGGACATATATAGCAGTTGGACATATATAGCAGTTGGACATATATAGCAGTTGGACATATATAGCAGTTGGACATATATAGCAGTTGGACATATATAGCAGTTGGACATATATAGCAGTTGGACATATATAGCAGTTGGACATATATAGCAGTTGTACATAATTATATAGCAGTTGGACATATAGCAGTTGGACATATATAGCAGTTGGACATATATAGCAGTTGTACATAATTATATAGCAGTTGTACATATATAGCAGTTGTACATATATAGCAGTTGTACATATATAGCAGTTGTACATATATAGCTGTTGGACATATATAGCAGTTGTACATAATTATATAGCAGTTGGACATATAGCAGTTGGACATATATAGCAGTTGGACATATATAGCAGTTGGACATATATAGCAGTTGGACATATATAGCAGTTGTACATAATTATATAGCAGTTGGACATATAGCAGTTGGACATATATAGCAGTTGGACATATATAGCAGTTGGACATATATAGCAGTTGGACATATATAGCAGTTGGACATATATAGCAGTTGGACATATATAGTAGTTGGACATATATAGCAGTTGGACATATATAGCAGTTGGACATATATAGCAGTTGGACATATATAGCAGTTGGACATATATAGCAGTTGGACATAATTATATAGCAGTTGGACATATATAGCAGTTGGACATATATAGCAGTTGTACATATATAGCAGTTGTACATAATATATAGCAGTTGTACATATATAGCAGTTGTACATATATAGCAGTTGTACATAATTATATAGCAGTTGGACATATAGCAGTTGGACATATATAGCAGTTGGACATATATAGCAGTTGGACATATATAGCAGTTGTACATAGCAGTTGTACATATATAGCAGTTGTACATATATAGCAGTTGGACATATATAGCAGTTGGACATATATAGCAGTTGTACATATATAGCAGTTGGACATATATAGCAGTTGTACATATATAGCAGTTGTACATATATAGCAGTTGTACATATATAGCAGTTGTACATAATATATAGCAGTTGTACATATATAGCAGTTGTACATATATAGCAGTTGTACATATATAGCAGTTGTACATATATAGCAGTTGGACATATATAGCAGTTGTACAAAAATAAAAGAAAAAAGTGACACTTGTTACGTGAAATGGTATTTTGTTTTGCTTCATATTATATTATCCCAAAAACTATGAATTGGGCAATGCAAAATCAATCTTTTTTTATGTTTGATTGTAAAGGAAGGGCTAAGGTACTATGTAGAGGCAGTCATGAGAGTATGCCATTCCCCGCCACAACCTTACAAAATTCTTAACACAAACATGCACAATAACACAAAAAGATGGCTGGCCAACTATCTAGATAGTTCGTATATTTTGTCAACATACTTAGTATCAGAAGCTACTGTAGAATCATGGTAAGCTAGATTTTGTAATGAAGCGAGTGGAGCAAAACCTGACAGATATTGTACAGCAGCTATCATTGAGACTGCTGATAGACAGCTGAACCTCCTGCATTAGGTAACTACCAGTAATATACCGGTATTCACAAAAAATATATATATTTTTATAATATTATACTGGTATTGTGTATAATGCTGTACAGGTATATTGTAAAGTACTGAGTGACTGACATTGCAAAAGTATAGATTTTAAATACCGTAATATTACAGAGAAACAAACGACTGATTTTTTTTTTTTTTTTTTTTTGTACTTGGAGTTTTGTGCTTCTGTGGGCCACCTCTCTCAGGGAGCTTTAAATGTATTAATTTTCTGTACCTCCCCTTTCAGTACCCTGACTGGCTGGCGGACCAACGATCATCACTGTCGGAGGAAGAGTACCAACGCTACAACTCACAGTATCACGTCATGAGTCAGGTACAGTACATAGTTATAGGAACGTCAGCTAGGTTTGGGGGCTATCTACCAAACCTTTAACCTGCAGTGCGATAGATGGCATAATTTTGGTTTTATATTCCCTAATATATCCACTGTCTGTGGATGAAGCGATCTTTAAACTTGTATATATTCAGTTCAGCCTTACATTAGTCATATTATACTTTGATTAGCTACCATGTGAGGAGGAGCACTTTATTGATAACGTTTCGCTTTGAGCATATTAAATTGTAAAACTTGCAAAATAAACAAATCAAAACTGGGACGACACAATATACAGTATAAACAAAAGAACTTATCAAAATCGCTATGAGGAAATAACGCTCAATAAAATAATATTTTGAAATAAAATAACACAATCCACCATTTAGGGCATCACTACATGAGCAAGTTAATCTGGTTCCCAAGCAAACTAATCGGCTCGCACATATAACAACGCACTATCATCACGTTCAAGGAATTAAGCTCCAAGCGAAACGTTATCAATAAAGTGCTCCTCCTCATATGGTGTTTATATTCTTTTGTCAAATTTTATTTTAATCAATCTTATATTTTGTTATATTGATTTTTGTGCAAGTACAAGTGATTTAAAGAAAACAAAAAATCGCCCCTATGACAAAGAAATTATATCATCTATAAATTGTTGATCCCTGTTCAGATACTGTACTTAGGATTTGCGGACTGTCTCTTCAATGGCTTGGTTGATAGAGCATCTGAAAGCCTGGACTGGTAATGGTCGGAATATATTCAACTGATTACCACATGAAATTATTAATAGAAAACGGACACACACATCTCGTCCTCCAATAATCCCCTCTCCCCTTTACACACACACACACACATTTAAAAGTAAAGTTAGACAATTGTAACTCAGGAAGCGGGACAATACGAGCCTAAAAGCCCAACTCCTGTATGCTACAATTAGGTAAATACACACACAGATACATATTAACACACTAGCCCACACACACAGCACAGTACAGTACAGTCCATCCTCCTATAACACGAGCTCCTACAACGCGATCCTCCTTCAACACGAGGGGGGGGTCCCGAATTACCTACACCTCTTATAACCCGAGCCAAAAACATATAACGCGAAATGGCCTTGCCGAGTGCTTCAAATCCGGCGCCTCCTCTTACTGCGCGACCCCCCCCCCCCACCTACAGCGCGACGGCAAGAGAGCTTCGGAGCTGGCCCAGCTGGGTTGACGGCAAGCTGAAACATCTCACTCAACGTACTGTTTCTTCATTCTAATTTAATTTGGTATATTTGTTTATCCAAACATGATCTTATAATTTACTTGCCTATTATTAGGAAGTAGAGTAATAAGAGCCCACAATAACGAATATCCAATTGTTGATAATAAATTAATGTCGGACAGTACGTTTGGTTAGATTTTGTCCACGAAACAACAACAAACCCCAGCTGTGACTATGCTTGGCGGTGAATGTTATTCCGATGAAATGGAAGTTGTATAGCCTAGCCTATATATTTATTAAGCTAAAAAAAAAATACGGAAAAGTGGCAAAATTGGGGGGCCCAGTCCCATATAGAATTATCTCCATTTAAAGTGTTATTCCTACAACGCGAAATACCTACAACACGAGGCGCAGTGCCGCCCCTAAACTCACGTTATAGGAGGATGGACTGTATATAAATTGTGTGCATATATTCCAGGTTGTGAGTCTGTACGAGGTAGACGAGGAAGGAGACTCGGAGGAAGCGAAGGGGAAACGCTTTGAGAAAATCATGCTGTCCATGCAGAAGGTTAGTCCATCAAAGGAAATTTCTCTTTTACAGACCAAGAAAGATACATACAACATACATACATACAATGGTTTAGCGTCATTTTTTATGTGGGGTCAGACCTTACAGTGTGATTTTTAATTTAAATTCACATTGTTTTCACCAACCCACCAATTAATTTACAAATAAACCTAACTAATGAAATCAATGAAAGTAATGAATACACGTGGTGCTCCAAGGACTCGAACCTCGGATACTCGCACCGAAGTTCTGCACACTAAGCATTAGGCAGCTCAGAAAAGGGCTGCATGGATCACCGCCATTAAGACATGAGGCTAGAACCTCACTTCATGTAGCACACTCGGTCTTTAAATTTGTGTATGCATGTATATGCTTACCTAACTTCATACTGTTGAGGCAGTTGACTCAAAATTATTATTTTATTACTGATAATATTATTTTTAATATCGTTCTTAACCCGGGAACTGCGGGGAGACTCTTAAGAGTTCCCCCGGCGGACTGCGGGGAGACTCTTAAGAGTGAGTGAAAAAAAAATCCACTTTTGACATCGAAAAAAAAAAAAAAAAAAAAAAAAAAATGGCCCCTAGGCCATGCAAAATCTCTGTCGTCTACCTCCCCTCCTTCCCCACTTTCCTCCTCTCCTTCAGTTATCACCTATTTTCCCTGTTATTCCCTTATTCTGAGGTATATTTTCGTGCTAACATTAGCGAGTTGCAAGCAGGGTGTTGTCATCACTGATGGCAAGCGAGTGCAAGAGAGAGAGAGAGAGAGTATCGATCGACTGTGTCTCAGTGGCCTTGGAGGAAATTGGCGGGAAAGCAGCTTGCCTCACCCATACATTATACAACTCGCGGGCTGTATCTCCGATTTTGACCATCCAAACGCTGTTTTCACTCGTTTTATTGTTGTTTCAGGTTAATACCTTTATAATCAACCCATAATAGGTGCATATGGATAAGTATTAATGCTATTAATGGCACAATGAATATTTTAGTGACGGAAACACCTCAAATACGTCAGCACAGGGGGACGTTTCCAATTACCCCCATGCGCACTTGTTAGGTTAACACCAATAACCCCCACATGAAATTAATGAAAGCATGTGATTCTCCCTGGATTCTCATACAGAACTTATACGCTCTAACCATTACACCATCAAGACAGATAAATATAAATATATTGCACATCAACCTTATACTGTACTGTATTTTAATATTGTGTCATTAATTCCCTATAAAAGCTCTATAGTCTATTAATTTTTTTTAAATTGCCGAGAAAATTACAGTGTCCCCATCGTAAATACTCAAGTATTAAAATAAAGTATTAATAAGTATTAATAAGTATTAATAAGTATTAATAAAATTTTCTCGCTTAAAAATGAATTTAATCTTTCAGATTTTATAGACTATAATTATAATAAGCTTAAAGCTGAATTAATAAATTTACATAAACATTTTGTAATCACTACAGTAGATAAAGCCAGCAATAATTATAGCTTCACATGTAAGAAATTTTATCTTGAAAATATGAAAAAAGAATTAGGTATTAAGGGTAACATATTACGTAAAAATATTTGCGGTAATTCTGTTTATGAAATTCAAAATAATTGAATATTGATAACTTAATCGATGAACATACCAAGAAAAATATAATATTTGATATTAAACTTTCTGATAAGAACAAGTGCATTGCAAAATTATACATGTTACCTAAATTTCATAAAAGACCTTATAAATATCGCTTTATTGCCGGAGCAAAATTTGCTACCACTAAAACTCTATCAGAACAAGTAGTAAATTGCTTAAAATACATTAAAAGTACTCATAAAAGATATTGTAATACCATCATGAGGAGAACTGGCATTAACTATTATTGGAGTGTTGACAATTCGTTAGAAGTTATTGATAAAATAAATACCATGCCGAAAGTTACCTCGGTACATAGCTTCGACTTTTCAACTTTGTATACCAATTTGCCTTTAGATTTAGTATATTCAGAGCTTTGCTTTATTATAGATTTGCACTTTGACAGGTTCGTTAGGAATGGTAATTATTTCATAAATGTTTATACATATTTTAATAATGCATCACTTAGCTCTACTCCCACTAGTTCTGTATATTTTGATAGAACTAAACTTAAAGATGCCCTTAAATTCCTCCTTTTCAAAACTTATGTTAGATTCGGGCCGTACATTTTCAAACAAATATTAGGAATTCCTATGGGTGGAAATGCTAGCCCTTTAATTGCAGACTTATTCTTGCTTGCTTTAGAATTTAAATATATAAAAGACTTAGTTGACAGTAGCAAGAAAAATAAAATTCCAGAAAAATTAGCACTTGCTAAACTGTTTAATAATAGTAGATATATTGATGATATTCTTGTTTGCAATTTGTTAAATTTTAATCAAGTTGCTAAACTTATTTACCCTAATTCTATTCCCCTCACACAATGTAACGTAAATTATAAAGTTGAAAATTTTCTTGATATAAATATAGAGATTGTTAATGAACAGTGCATACTTAAGGTATATCACAAAGTTGATGATTTTAATTTTAACGTAATAAACTTTCCTTTCCCTAGTAGTAATATCGATAGTAAAATCACTTATAATTGTTTTTATTCCCAATTAATAAGATTTTGTAAAATCTGCACTAAAGTAGATGACTTTTGGGCTAGAGCTAGGTTACTATACAGACTCTTAGTGGACAGAGGTTTTGAGGCTAGTAAATTGTTCCATAAATTTAATCTTTTTAGGGTCAATTATTGTGACTATTCTAAAATTTGACATCAATAATTTTAATCAAGCATTTTTAACTTGAAGTTTCTTGTATAACCTCTGCTTACTTTTTGTCTGTATTTATTGTTTATCTTTTTCTTTTTCTATTATTATTATTATTATTAATATTGATGATTTTTTAAATTTATTGTTCTTGTTAAAAGAGTACTCTTTGTTTAAATCTGTTGTTACTTCATATTTTGCAATTATTTCTCTTTATATTATATGTATTCATTGTCGATAATATCAATTGCTTACTTTTGCGATTTCCTTAGTTTATTTGTGCTATAAATGTAGGTTATTTGTAGGGTAGTTATTGATAGGGGTCACTTGAGGCATGCTATGCTTACAGGTACCTACCCGATAGCACTATCGTTAGTGAGTGCTGTACTGTATTTTATATATTATTTTGTAATAGTATAGATATCTTATCAATATTTGTATTTTTTACTATTGTTAATGTCTTGTCATGTTGCAAATTTGATTTTAAATAATATTTTGACATTTAACATGTAGTTTCTTTATTCATGCAGAGTTTAGTAAAATTTGCCAGAACGTCCCGGACTTCCCAAACTTGACTACTTCCTTTAACGTGACGATAGTGCGTTGTTATATGTGCGATTGGTTTGCTTGGGAAACAGATTAACTTGCTCATGTAGTGATGTACACCCTATGTGGTGGATTGTGTTCTTTTATTTAATAATTTTCATTTTAGTAAGCGTTGTTTCCACATAGCGATTTTGATAATTTAATTTGACTTTATATTGTCCTTGTCCCAATTTTGGTTTGTTTAGTTTGCAAGTTTTACATTTTAATTACGATGATTTTTTTTTTTAAATATGTTATTAATTTCAGAAACTTGGCATAAATATGAGATAGAGACAGCTGTGTCTTATTTACCATTACAGTATTTATCAAGAAGTCATATGCTAATAGAGACACCTTTCCCCCAAGGCAGAGGGCTATGAATCCTCCTCCCCTTGTAAAATTCTCCTACTCGATGAGACAGAGAAAGGGGCGTGGTAACGCATAAGTGGTCCCGAACTGTAAGAATTGGAACTTTAAATGTTGTTTCTGCTCTCGAGTGGGTCACCCCCAGCTATGGAGCATGTGCCAAGTGTAGGCTATACAGTAGTATGGAGCTGTGGTCTGGTTAGATAGTGTCCTAGGTGCTATTTATCTTGCCTGATTCACAGATTGTTGTTTCCACATAGCGATTTTGATAAGTTAATTTGACTTTATATTGTCTTTGTCCCAGTTTTGGTTTGTTTAGTTTGCAAGTTTTAAATTTTAATTAACCCAAATAATGACAGTTTTGGTTTGTTTAGTTTGCAAGTTTTAAATTTTAATTAACCCAAATAATGACAATTTTCATTTCCACAGCTACAAGAGTTGGGTCAGCCACCAAAGGACCTGGTTGGAGACTTAGGCCCCATCATCAACTTTGATCCGTCTGGCAACCCTGTTCTTCCCGACCTAGCTGCTCTGGCTGGGGGTATTGGGGGTGGTCCAGGGGGGGCGGGAGGGGAGGGTGGTGGTGGTCCTGGGGGGGAACAGTGTGTCGTCATGTGATAGAAGGGAGGTGGTTAAGATGAAGGAAGAGGGTATGTGTAAATAGGGGAGTGTATAATGAAAAGATAAGAGGGGAGGAAAGGGGGGATAGAAGAATATTAAATGATAAATGAGGTGAGGATGTAAGAGTTGAGGAGAGAGTGAGATGGGCAGTGTAAATAGGGAATCAAATAATTATTACTATACAGAGAGATAAATGTAAAGGAGACTTGAATAATGTCAAGTAAAATTGTAGAAAAGGTAAGAATATACTTTCTTAGAGAGAGAGAGAGACTAGTCAATGACCTAATATTATTTCGCTATTATAATGGTCTTATGAAAATGAGAGTTGAGTACAGTACTCCACGCTTCCTTCTGATAGGTTAATCTCGCTCTCACTCTCTCTTTCTCTCTGATTTGGGTGATAATATGACTGGCACATGAGTATGAATCCTGTTCAGGGCCGGTTCAACTTGTGAGTTGGAATAAAATACAAAAAAATTATATCACACCATTGTCCACTACCACCAATACTATTACCACTATCTATTGTTTCACATCCTGCACCTTGTCTCTGTTCAACCTTCAGAATAGTTCCATATAATATTTTTGTTTTATATATAAAGCTCATTGTTTTAGTCTGACTAAACAACTTTGAACTAATCTTAAGAAAATTATTATAATATGAAGTGATAAACCACTGACTCAAGTACTTTTAGCGGTGGGTGTATTGAAGTAAAAGAAAATGCTGAAATAAGTTATTACTGTACTGACAATTTACACCTCCATTATAAGTCTTAATTAACCCTTTCAATACGACATTTTTCACTTGAATCAGGCTAGCATTAGATAATTTTATGAGTTTTTAAAGTACTGCTCCTATAGGATTCACTGGGCTAATTATAACTTAAATTTTTCCGATTCATATACAGTATGTCCTTCCTAAACTGAATAAGATCGTCTAATGTTAGCCAGAATAAAATGTAAGACGTCTTCGTGCTGAAGGGGTGAAATACACAAACCCTTACAAATAACATGATGCAGTAACTTGCAGTAGATACCAGACACCAATACAGTTTGCCACTGAGCGTGTATGTGTAACTTGGGATTTTACCCCTTTCATGCTCTGGGGGTTGCCGTATAGTATTCAGTAATAGAATTCTCTTAATCTCATAATTACCTTTACAAAATTAGTTTTGATACACGAAGTTGCATTATTATTGGGTATTTCATCACTTACAAGGATATAATAAGAATTGTGAACTATAAATTTGACTGTATATTTAGTAATGATGACTAAAAAGGGAATAGGTCTCTCCTTTGGCACCCTCATCCAGCCATCACTCAAACAAATTGGATAACAAATGTTGAACAAGTGGCTTCTGTGAGTGTTTATTCTATATTAGTTACCTCATTACGATTTTGCTGAATTGAGAAAGCCAAAAGGGTTTGGTGAGATACAGTAGTATTTAAGCACAGATCTCTAGAGACTGGTCCTAAGCTGAATACAATTGTCTGGTTGTAGCTAAATTAAAATATAAAACTCATAATATTAATGAAGGGTCTAAGTACAGTATATGAATATTATACTGTTTAAGAGTCAATATTAACAAAACCAAGGTTATGCATTGTAGATTGAGACGAGGCAATGTGGAAAAGAGCGGTGCATACCCATGTGCAGTGTGTGTAAAGGGAGTGGGCGTTAACTCAATTCAATGTAGCATCTGTCGATGTTTGGTACACAATGGGAGTAAGCGCTGTAGTAGAATAAAGGGGCCCCTGCCAAAGGATAAGTCAGAAATAGAGAAATTTGAGTGCGTAGTGTGCAAAGGCGAGCTTGTGTTAAGTGATGATCCTGTGGCTGTGAATTTTGGAAATGAGTCTTTGGAGCTGGTGAACAAGTTTTGTTACCTAGGAGATACCATCTCTGCCGGTGGTGGGGCCGAGGCTGCCACTGTTGCTAGAATTAGGTGTGGCTGGGGGAAGTTCAGAGAATTGATGCCAATCCTGACCATGAAAAGAATGCCTCTCCCCCTGAAGGGAAAGGTGTATGCCTCATGTGTTAGAAGTGCAATGACGTATGCCTCAGAAACATGGGCCGTTAAAGTAGAGGATGTCAACAGAATGGAGCGTAATGAGATGAGAATGGTGAAATGGATGTGTGGGGCCAGGCTACAGGATAGAATAACAAATGTTGAGCTGAGGAGACGTTTAGGTATAAAGAGTATTAGCGAGGTGATGCGTACAAGTAGACTGGGATGGTATGGACATGTGGAGAGAATGGATGAAAAAAATTGGGTGAAAAAATACAGGTCTGTGATTGTGGAGGGAGCTGCACCAAGGGGTGGACCGGGGAAGACCTGGGATCGGACTATACGCGCCGATCTCAAATCCAAGAACTTGACAAGTGAAGCAGCCCTTAACAGGGTTGCCTGGAACGCCGCCTTTAGGACAAGAGACTGAAACTGCACTGATGTGTGGAACACTCGGTCTTAAAATTTTATGTATGTATGTATGTATGTATTGATCAACAATGTAATAGTATAGTTATGAGGTGGGAGAACTATTATTGTGGCAACTATGATTTGTATATTTTAGTGCAAGGATGCCAAGAACTTGTACGTATTATAGAACACCATTTATTTTCTAGTCAGGTTAGTTCTTTATGTGGGTATCTTTATTAAATTTCTAAGCTTAAGAAGATGAATGCCTTTATACTTTAATAGTATCATTGCATGTTTTATATACACTCAACCCTCAGCTATTGCGCCTAATTGGTGCCACTTTGAATTGAAGAATTTATGGGAAAATTTGACCATATTTTGGCTATTATATATTGTGGGTTAAATGGACTACCTGCAAAGACAACAACACTTTTTCTAGCACAGTTTCAAGTGGATTTAAACCATGAAATAAGCATGTGGGGTATAAGGGGAGGGGGATTAATTTTAGGTGCTTGATAGCGCACTTGGGGTCCGTGATAGCCATTGTTGTGCAGATATTAAGGTCTGCATGATAGCAGAGGGTTGAGTGTACTTTACAATTATTATATCATTGTTATAAGTCATACATATACTATATTGCGGTATTTAAGACAAATTTTCACTAATTTCATACACAGTGCAATTTTTACATTAACTTAATGTAGTAACTTTTTCATCTATAGCATGTCAACCAAAAATACTGCAAGTATATGTATATTGGTGAAATATTTAATATGGAGTTAAATTATAAGGTAGATGTGCTGGAAAGTGTGAAAAGGAACAACTTGAGATGGTTCGGCCATATGGAACGTATGGAAAGCGAGAGAATGACTAAGAGGGAGAGGTGGAAGGATGGAGTGAGGAAGTATATGAACAAAGGTGGTGCTGGTTGTTGTTGTTCCCTAAGCTGCCTGGCCGAACAGCCCCGAGTCCTTAACCTCTGAAGTGCGCATGGGGGTAATTGGAAACGTCCCCCTGTGCTGACGTATTTGAGGTGTTTCCGTCACTAAAATATTCATCCCCGCAGCTCCCGGGTTAAGGAAGGCCATGGCCACGGTCGGCCTTTCCCACAGAGCTCTCAAATGGTGTAAATTGTGTTGTTGGCGTAAGTGACTGTGTGAAATGCAGTCTTCTATGATGTGTTTTATGGTATGGGGTGCTGTGTTACAACCCGGGCAGGTGTCGACGACGGAGTCATCCAGCCTCTTCTGATAGCGGTGCTGGTTGGGGGGAGGGGCGTCGACTGACTGGGGACAGAGGTGCATGGAGGCGGTTCGTTCGTGGCCACCCCTTCGGGGATCACGGCGTCGGGCAATAGATAGATAGATAGAAATTATAAAAATAATATTTTATGGACAATATTTCTTCATGTTTGGTCCTGTTTTGTGATAACCCAGGTTCGAATCCCGGTGGATCATATATACTTTAATTAATTTCATTGGGGGTGTTTGCTGTTGTGGTGAAATTAATAAAATAAAGATTATTAGTAGGTTCAAGGATATTTCGTCGAGAGGCCGGTCTATATGATCTGTGCCCCATGAATATGCTTTCCTCTCATTTAAACAGTAGGCTACCATAGCGCGGTTGGGAATATGAACATGATTAGATTAATATCCAGTATTCGAGAATGGATAATAAGTCGTAGGCGTGTGCATAAACCTTTAACCGTCCTGGTGGTGTAATGGTTAAGGTGGCAAAAATCTGTGTGTGATAACCCAGGTTCGAATCCCGGTGGATCATATATACTTTAATTAATTTCATTGGGGGTGTTTGGTGTTGTGGTGAAATTAATAAAATAAAGATTGGTAGGTTCAAGGATATTTCGTCGAGAGGCCGGTCTATATGATCTGTGCCCCATGAATATGCTTTCCTCTCACTTAAACAGTAGGCTACCATAGCGCGGTTGGGAATATGAACATGATTAGATTAATATCCAGTATTCGAGAATGGATAATAAGTCGTAGGCGTGTGCATAAACCTTTAACCGTCCTGGTGGTGTAATGGTTAAGGTGGCAAAAATCTGTGTGTGATAACCCAGGTTCGAATCCCGGTGGATCATATATACTTTAATTAATTTCATTGGGGGTGTTTGGTGTTGTGGTGAAATTAATAAAATAAAGATTCATATAAGAAAAGTCTCAAGGAATACTGAAGGTTGAGTCAAATATGCACTGTATCCAGCAATTTTTGGGAACAGTATATTTTGACAACTTCTGAAATAGATACACAGTATAAGAAATGAGGCATCTAAAATAATGTATTTTTCTAGTTACTGATACTTTACTCCGTTTATCTTGACCATACAATTATCATGTCCCCATTCTGATTATTGAACTGTAAAGGATAGTGGAGTATATTGTCAGTTATGAATACAAACTAAAAATATGAAACAAAAATGTAGTTTCTTCTTAAATTAGGTGTGAGGATATCAGCTGATTGGGGATTAAATGTCTCTCTCAGTAGAGTGTAATTTATAGGAACTGCAATGAGTTACCAGAATAAAAATAGCCAGGGTTTGTTTATTTCCCCCTTAGGCCCATATACCTAGACAAGCCCCATCATTGGAGCCTGCGCGGAGGGTGGGTAGTGTGCATACCTTGCATGCGGGAGGCCTGGAGTTGAATGTCATTGACACTCCTCCCCATTTCCTTCCAACCCCTCTCTACAATGGCAGACATCAGAGGTGCAGTAGCCCAGTGTTGCATTTACATTGAGAATGCTAGAATCTGATCAACATGATCGAGCTGATAACAGACAAGACTCCCAGCCAAAGTAACATTCAACATGCTCTTCATACACTACACTTGTACACACAAGTGATTTTGAGCTGGAGATACAGGCTGAATATGCCTCTTCCACAATCAGAAGAATTCTGTAAGAGTTAATCTCAGGTATGGACTAAATAATGTCTACCATTGTTGATGGTAACTACAGTACTGTACTATAATTTTGCTGCATTCTTAGCCAGTAATGAGACACTACATAGTTATAATTATATTAAATACTGAAACATTATTAAAGCACTGTATTCTCAATACGATTACTTGTACTAGCATTATTATCAGATTGACTGGCTAGGAATACAGATAAGCAATAGTAATTAGCACCGATAATGATGGGGTTTTGTCTAGGAATACGGCCTTTAACGTTCACAAATATGGAATGATTGGATTAATGGTGATGTATTCAACTACCAAGTCTTTGAACATGGCATTAAATTTGAGAAGTTGAGAATATTTGATTATTGTATTTACTGTAAACTATATAAAATACAGATTAGCATTATTCTACTTTGGTATACTGTACTGTATAGTAATTGTGAATACAATTGTTTTTCCCACTTACTGCATCTTTAAAAATAATTGTGATTATCTAATACTACGGTCACAAACAGTTCCACCCAAGTATCGGTAGCTTTTCGTATATTGTATAGTGTTTTGAGAACCGTGATTATATTTCTACTGTTATTTAACCTGTTAAGTTGATGATTTCTTTTAATTTAGCTATCAATAGATTATTGTGTTATTTAGTTTAGGAAGGACCATTTAATGAAAATATGGTTAAATATGATAATTTGAGATAGGCTAACCCCTTTGGTGGTGGGTTGGTCTTACCTGAATGGGGGCTAAACTTCCAAAAAATAAAACTTCCTAAGCTGAATAAAGTTAATTCTAGACATGGCTACAATAAACTATAAGAAGTCATCTGCTTGTACGGGATAAAACATATCTTTGCATGATGCAATATATTAACTTGTACATAGTGTTTAATAAAGTATTGATGCTTCTGTGATTTGTATTATTTTAGATGCAAGATCATTCCCAGTCATCTCGCATATATTTTTATTTGTTATGTTTTCAGTAATGATGCAGTTTTTAACGCTGTGCACTTCCGTGATTGACAGGGTTAGGGCGTGCCCTTGTTACAGGGACTTGACTGGACATTTGCCACGAATCACTAGACCTGAGCGTCCAAACTCTTGACATCTACAAATGGCACGACCTGGGATCAAACTGCCGACCCTTCGATCAGCATATACCGGTACATAGATAGATATAGTGATGGATAGTTAATTGAAAAGAGGTATAAATAGGATAATATGAGTAATACAAGCATAATTAAGTGTAAAAACAAAGGCGCGTTATGAGGTGATGCGTGAGGTAGAACCAATATGACGTCTGTGTCAAGTTGACATTAGTAGACCAAGAATTTGTTCAGCTCGGTCTAGCGATTAGTGGTCCAGTGAAGTTCCTGTAACGAGGGCACGCCCTAGCCCTGTCAATCTAGGGATTGTACGGCGTTAAAATTTGCATCAATGTCAAGTTGACACTACCCTCTTGTATATACAGTAGGTACCCTATCTTGTCCTGGGCTGACTCACTTGTCAGTTTTATATGTAATCTGAAATCAGACTATAGCTAGTGTAGCTAAGCGGTACTGCACTCCCCTCATACGTGGGAGGTCCGGGTTCAATAGCCCGCCAGAGCACCATAGGTTTATTGACTTACGGGCAGGACTTTTCATACCCTTGGCTACACTAGCGGACAATAGAGGTGAGGTAAACCAGTGTCGTATGTACACATGTATATGCTAGCACATAATCAGCAGGATCGAGCTGATTACACTGGTTAAAGACTACATTCACATACACAACCATTCCAAAAGTACAATAATAATCCACATACACCCCCACACACTATACACACACCGAAGGGCGAAGTGCTTATCAGGCCACTATCAGCGTGGCAAACTCTACAATACAGTAGATAGATAGATAGATTCAACGTCTTACTTGGTCAACCCCTTCGTGCAGCTCCCACTACTTCCACCGATTTGCACCTCATCAAATTTGTTCTTTAACCCCTTCTGTACCGGCAATGTTTGGTACATTTTATGTCAGCTACATTTAGACTTCTGATTTTATGAAGCTGACATATGGGAGCTAAAACGATTATTTGAGAGAGTGGGAGCCTTTTAACCCGCTGAGTGCCAGCCAATTTTGACGGTGTGCTTCTGCCAGTGCCAGAGTTTTGTTTTTGTTTTTGTTTTTTGGGCTAAATCTATCAAGTTGGGAGAGAAAGGAAGGATAATGGTAAAAAAACCACTCCCCTTGTCCATTTTCACCAGAAATCAGGTCCCCGATGGTCCCCCCGAAAGTAGCTGAAAAGACACTATAGACTACAGAGACTTTTATGGTATCGGAATATATGGGTAGGAAGGTGGTTTGGGGGATGGTGGGGGTAAGGTAGAAGCGTAATTGACTCATGTTACAAATATGAAGCCGATTGGTGAGGTAGTTTCGCCACCACGGATTTTCCTTTTTTTCCTTATCTTCGTACGGATACGCTGGAAGTGGGTGGTGGGAGGCGGTTGGGGGTGTGGTGGGGGGAAGGCAGAAGGGTAAGGGACTTGTCACACAAATATGGAACCGATTGGTCATTTCGCCGCCACAGATTTTCCTTTTTTTTCCTTCTGATGGGACCGACAGTCAGCGAGTGGGTGGGAGGAGGGATTTGGGATTTTTGTGGTGGGTAGCCAAAAGGGTAAGGTACATGTGGTAAAAATATGAAAGCCATCGGTGCAGTCGTTTCGCTGCTACAATTTTTTTTCGGCGAGGACGTATATATACGTCCCTGGCACTGGGCGTGACAACACCCTAGGACGTATATATACAGTACGTCCCTGGCACTCAGCGGGTTAATTGATAGACGTCCTTCCTAGATTGAATATTATCGTGTAACAGTAGCCAGAATAACTGAATAAATACGTCACCGGTATAGGTGTTAAAGGTTAGGGGAATTCAAACCAAAGTAAAAATTTTCTAATTTATTATAAACATAGTGGGATTTAACAGCCTAAAGGGATAATTAATATATACAATACCAAACACAAACACACAGCTAAAAGAACACAGAATATCAGCTACTCCGGCTTCTCATCAGGGATATTCTCCAGGCCCTGTAAGTGAAAGAACAATTGGTTAAAAAAAAAATGTGGAACATTTTGCATTGACTTCATCAATCATTTAAGTTACCTCACACCCAGTACAGAATCATCATTATATTTAACTGGCCAAACTTAAGCTGGTATCACACGAGAGATTTTATAGTCAAAACATTTCTGGCAACATTTCTGGATGATTTTGCAGTGGAAACTAGATTGACAATAGATGAATTTAGGTAGCAGAAATAATATATATGTTGACCTCATAAGCTGCCAGACCAGTGTTGAGGGAAAAGCGCTTGTGATACCGGCTTTAAGCATGAATTAACCCTTTCACTGCAGCCAGGCCATTTTTAGTTAATCCTAGAAAAACAATAACTGAAAAATAAATTACTACTGTGTGAAATTGGCCTTCCTTGTCATACCAGAATAGTATTTTGAGAAAATAGTCAAAACAGAAATTATAATTTTAAGCCTAGTATAATTCTGTATTTTTTAAAACTGAGCCAAACTCAAGGGTGGGCCTAAAAGTAACCAAAATAAAAGGGTTAATATAAAAAGTTAAT
The DNA here is from genome assembly GCA_032716605.1 of Paralithodes platypus. NCBI lineage: Eukaryota > Metazoa > Arthropoda > Malacostraca > Decapoda > Lithodidae > Paralithodes > Paralithodes platypus. Next base: position 82,971,912 of record CM064575.1, on the reverse strand, counting down.
ACAGTAAGCCTTTGCATTTAGTGATCATAGTACAGTAGTCTGCAAAACCCTTGTTAAACGCAAATTAGTGAACTGCAAGGCCCAATGTCTATGGGGAAAAGGTCAAAGTAGTCTGGCCCATTTGACGAAATCCCTCGTTTTTTCCCCCCTTTCACTAGTTATAACTTATTAGCCATGAATAAATAATATTTTAAGCATTTCAACATAGGATAGTTAATTAGGGTGTCATTAGGTATAACACAAGGCCACCAGGGTAATTATTTTGACCCTTGTGGGCTGGATCTATCAGAGTGAGGGTTGGTGTCCTCTATTACCCATAGCCAGGGGCGGGTGCCCAACCCTGAAAGGGGTTGAAATAGGGGAGCTATCTCCCCGCCAAAGGAGGCTTTCTAGGGCCTTTCTATAGTTGATGCTGAGAGGATTGTGTTGTTGTTGTTGTTATTGTTGTTCCCCAAGCTGCCTGGCCGAACAGCCCCAAGGCCCCGAGCAAGGCCAAGGCCATAACAGAGCGCCCCCACAGAACCCTCCATGCCAACCACAATAAAGCCTGGAGTGACCGAAGCCACTCCATGGCGGGGAGCTGAGGAGGGAGCGGAAACGCCCGGGAAACCAAAGCCCCACCCAGGGCCCTGTGCCCCTCAGCAATTGTGAAGAGAAAGTTGAGGGGCAAATGAAAAATGTGACGCTTTGGCTTCCAATCTTGGTAGATTGGGAGGTCAATCCACGGAAGAGACTTGAGATCTAGAAAATATATAAGTAAAAGGAACAGTCAGAGTGAGCTATGGGTATGGCAGAGATCGCTCAGTTCTCACTATGATAGACCAGCCCATCACCACAGAGGATTGTGTTGTTGTTCCCTAAGCTGCCTGGCCGAACAGCCCCAAGTCCTTAAGGAAGGCCATGGCCACGGTCGGGCTTTCCCACAGAGCTCTCAAAGAGAGTAAATTGTGTTGTTGGCGTAAGTGGTTGTGTGAAATGCAGTCTTCTATGATGTGTTTAATGGTATGGGGTGCTGTGTTACAACCCGGGCAGGTGTCGACGACGGAGTCATCCAGTCTCTTCTGATAGCTCAGAAGAGCTGGATGGTGCCCGCATCTCAGCCTGGCCAGGTGAACTCTGTCCTCGCGAGGAAGGGAAGATTCGAAAGGATGGATTTCGGGAGGTCGTGCTTGCAACTGCGTGTTGTCTATGAGTGAGTGGATGGATCGGCGAGATATATGAGTATGGATGTGCTTCTGGAAGTTGGTTTGGGGTGGGCAGGGAGGGAGAGAGGACAGTATTTGTGTGTGATACCGTGTGCTGGGTGCTGTTTTGATATTTCTTGGTGTCTGTGGGTGTGTTGCCATGTAGTGTAGTGGGTGGTTTTGGTTCGTGGAGGCTGCTGCCAGGAATTGAGTGCCTCTCATGTCCAGATGGTCTTTGACTTTGAGGATTTTGGTTTCTTGATGTAGGTGATCTGTGGGTGTAGTAGCTGTGCAGCCTGTAATGATTTTTAGGACTTGGTTTTGAATAGTCTGTAAGGTCTTATGATGTGTTTCAGCTAGGTTAGAAGCCCAGGCTGGGCTTGCGTATTCCATCACTGATCTTATGTATTGTTTATAAACTGTGGTGGTAGTTTCTTTGTTGTGTCCAAATTTTGAGTGAGCAAGTAACCTGAGGGCGTTAAGTCTGGGTGTCAGTTTCTTTTTCGTGTTTGTGGTGTGCTGTTTGAATGTCATATGAGTATCATATGTTACTCCTAGGATTTTGGGTGAGTGTGTATGTGTTAGGGGTGTGTTGTTTATGGTGAGTTGAGGGATGTATTCGTGTTTTCCTGTCCAGCTTGTGAGCAGGGTTGCGGTGGACTTGGCTGGGGCTAGATTAAGTCTGTTTGTAGTGCATCAGTCATGTAGTGTGTTGAGATAGGGTTGAAGGAGATCTGTTGCTGTGTTTGCTGAGCTTTCTAAGTGGTAAAGCTTGGTTATGACCTTGGCCTTGCTCGGGACCTTGGGGCTGTTCGGTCAGACAACCTGGGGAACGACAACAACAACCCATAGCCGGTTCTGACTTTACCTTATACATCATTCATATTTTTTACTGAGAGTGGTGAAGGCAGTGGGGCCATAATGGTGTGCCCCATGGTTCCCTAGTGTCTTAATCTCACAGCCAACTGTAAACAGCCCACCAATACAGTACAGTACATTTACTCACCACAGGGACAAATCCATAACCTGAGAGGCGCTCGTCTCTGAGGAACATAGCACGCTGCCACTCATGCTCCAGCTCTCGTTGGTAAACCTGGCAAGAAAAAGAGGTACAGTAAATTAACTGGTTGTTAGTTACTACATGATCTACTAAATTACTTTAGATACAATTAACAGTAGTCGGTAATTCTGCAGAACAACAACTCCTGTTATTTTATTTTTATATTATTTATTTTAATGTTGTAATGGTTTGTAAGTGTGTATTTTATTGTTAGAAAGTGCGGAAAGCACTTTTTGTTAGCATTTGCATTGTTAACCCTCTCACCACGGAAGGGCTCTTGAACGCCCATAAAAAAGCATATAACAGGTACCCGGATGGTCTCTTGAACGCCCAGTGGTTGAAAGCCTGTGAGCTTCGTGTGCGAGGCGTCGGTCCGACGCATGTAAACAACAGCCGGCTGGACCGTCGCCCCGCATCTCCGGCCACAAGAAGGAGAGCGTCGCTTGTTCGTGTGTGCCTGTATGTTGTTGTTAAGTATCGAAAAGTGGTGTAACGTGGCTGTTTTGGCCATAAAGTTATCTCCAATGAAATCATCATCACAGCTCAACCAGTTGACTTAGAGAGCTCTACTTAATGCCATTCTACAGGTAAATAACACAGCTACGCTTGGGGATGCGCGGGAATGCGGGAAGCAGTCTGATTAACGAATATACGGTAGCCTAGCCTAAACGTTTTTCGGCCAAAACACCCGGGTTTCGAGGAATATATATATAATACATAGCCGGGGCTGGAGGGTTAATTGTAATTCAGATATCCCAACAATCTAGGAGTTAACTCGATTTAGTCAACTTTGAAAAGCCCCCCTCAACCCATCGTGTATCCCACATTGGAATTATAACTAAAACCATGAAAACACTAATTTATCAAAATCTGGAGGAAAAAACATGAGAAATAAGGGGATGGATGTAGTGACCGGGTGTACCACTACCGACATACAACATAAATCATCTATAAATACTTATAATAAAATAAATACTTACAAATCTATAATACTAGGTTAGGTTAGGTTAGGTTGTTTGGTTAGGGTAATGGGCAAGAATGTAGTTACCGGGTGTACGCGGACGCTCACCATCATGTTCCCGTCTATTTTGACTGCCTTTGGATACAAAAATACATTAGGCCTACCCTAACCAAACAACCTAACCTAACCTAGTATTATAGATTTATAAGTATTTATTTTATTATAGGCATTTATAGATGATTTATGTTGTATGTCGGTAGTGGTACACCCGGTAGCTACATCCATCCCGGGTAATGTATTTTTGTATCCAAAGGCAGTCAAAATACTGTAGACGGGAACATGATGGTAAGCGTCCGCGTAGTGTAAACAAGACGGGCGGTACATCCGGTAACTACATTCTTGCCGAAATAAGGGTGCGAGCCTATTCCCCACAATTAGGCTACCCTGCACCCTTCCCAATATTGTTTTTTTGTGACTTAAGGATTATATTATATTATAATGAATTACTGACGGTGTGGACATATAGGCCTAGGTCTATGCCAATGAAGTACAAGATATAGGCCTAGCCTAGGCAAGGCCTAACTAATATATAGGCCAAGCCTAAATAGGCTAATAGATCATTGCTTCGACGCAGTGTAACACTACGCTAGATATAAACCCATTATATTCTCAAAAATTCAAGATCATTGTAAAAACCAGAGAAGGTTACTGATCCTCGGAATAATGATAAGTAGCCTAACTATTCCATCCGGTTATATTTCACATTTTGTGTACATTCTGCCAATAACTTACATTGCCATAATATAGCTTATGTACACCAGCCATAACTAATGCAGGAACACCCAAAATTCCTGCCACTATGGAAAAGCTGGGGATGATATTATACCACATTTTGAGTTGATATAATAGTGAAAATAGAAATAAATACGGCAGCTTTCAGCCCCTTCCAGCAGACGGCAAATGTGTTCGGAAGGCTGGCTTGGCCTGAGTAAGTATTGGTGTCTGATATTACGTGTTTTTTATGTTAATGGCCAACAACATTTATGTTGTGACTTTAGCTATTTAATATATACCAATAATATGTCTACACTGCTAATAATAGCCAGTTCTGCCTTCATAATCATCTCTACAATTTTTTTTTTTATAGAAATCGGACAGGGTTTGTTTTCTTAGAAAATAGAAAATGGGAATCAGGCGTAAGGATCACTGAACAATACTAATATGGAATAGCTGGTCCCTTATTTGAGGCCCGAGTTTTTTGTGGTTACCATCTTGGATCATCCATCAGTGGTAAGGATTTTGAGAAAGTGGAGAAAGAAAGAAGATAAAGAATGAAAAATCGAATACAAAAGAAAAGAGACGATGTGGAGAGAGCTAATTGATATTTTTATATAGTTTAACTGATATACATTAATTTGCTTTGTCATTTTGAATGTGTATGTACAGTATGTAGCAACAGTAGCATATATACATTCAGGCACGTGGCTACCCCATATATAGCCAGGCGTGGCCGACTCAAGACAGAGCCCGAATAGAAACAACAAAATAAAAAAATCAGACACATTATAGGACTATAATTTAGGTTGCCCAGGAACAGACCCAGAGACCAAGGATCATAAGGGCTGTCTCTAGCTAAAGATTTCTAGGTCCCAGATCTCCCAGAGAGGTTCGCCGGTCTCAACAGGCAGACATGCAGCTATGGAAGCCCCTTACCGCCACCACTACGCGCAATTTCTGGAGTTACGCGTAACTCCCTCAGCCAATCAGTAGCTCGTCAATCATGAGTTACGCGATGCTGGTTGGGTGGCTGTTTTTGACGCGCTGCTGATTGGTTGCCAGTGCGTGACGTCAGAATTACGCGGAACATGATTGGCCAAGAGAAGTTGCGCGTAGTGGTGGATAAGGCTCGAAGCTCACCAACTAGGCCCGAGGCTAGTACCAAGAGACTCATCTCTACAGCACTTAAAAGATGTGGTTCGAGACCGTCCAACAGCAAGAGACATCACCGCTACGATAATTTAAGGATGTGGTTTCGAGACTGTCCAACGTGCAATCTCCCTATAGTGATCCCTTACCTAAGTCCTCTCTCCAAAACTGCTAGGAGTAAATTGTTGAGTCATCCCACTACACCCGGAAAATCACTTACACGTGATAGTTGTTGCTAGTCTTGAACTTAGCTGGTGAGCATTGGGCCTCACAGGTGGTGCTTGTCTTGAACTTAGCTGGTGAGTATTGGGCCGCACAGGTGGTGCTAGTCTCGAACATAGCTGGTGAGCATCGGGCCTCAAAATTCTTTGGAAGTTTGGCCAAACAAGAGGGACTGTTCTGAAACCTCTACTTGATGGGCTGTGATAGTGTCCATTAGTGGTGGGCGATACCAAGGTTTTTCTTTCGATACGATACCAAGTATTTTTTCACCCAGTATCGGTAGTATCGAGTACCGATACCAAGTACTTTTTTAGTCAGTATCGGTTAATATGAGTACTATACAGTATTATATTTAAAGGAGAGTAATGTACACTTATATGTATTTTACAGATCCTTTATTATATGTATTTCAAAACGCTAACGTAAACAAAGACCGAATGTAAAAGAATAAGAAAATAAATTGCATCTCTTAAGTAAAATTACTAATACCGGTAACTACACTGGTAAAAAGTGTTTACTATAATAAAGATAATCCGAAAACACTGCGTCACTGAGATAACTGATGAATTAAAGTGAAAAAACGGTAAAGATCGCAAAACGTTTTTTAATTACGTTATATTTAGCACGTTACCAACAACAGGAATCTCGTCCAAAGCTACTAATTTTTACAGAGGCACATCTGCTGCTTTTTTCTTCTCAGTTAGCTAACTTTGCTGCAATGTACAGGATTGCCAGACGCTCGATAAAAGTATTTTGAAATTAGGGATACAAATTTTTATTACGAAATGTTCCATTACGCTCAATTCTCAAGTACTCATAATACTCGATACTTTGACTAAAGTATCGATACTTTCGATACCAGCCTGGTATCGAAAGTATCGATATTTTGGTATCGATACGCCCACCACTAGTGTCCATGCACTTTTGCTGCACTCATCTGGTAAATGGTGTTGAGGGCAAGAAGGGCTCGCCTGGACTATTTTTACATGTGGGCTGATGGTAGCCATCTCAGGTTAGAGGTTAGCGGTGCAGGGGACATTCCGGGTGAGAAAAGCGTGCTGTACGTGGGTCTGTTGTGGACTTGTGGTGGTGCTTATATGTCCTGTATTGGATCGGGTGTGGTGCTGATGGAAGCAATTCTTATTGTTTGCAGATATATATAGCCTATCATGAAAATATGGTTTCACGAATACATTGAATTTTGGTTTCTTCAGACTAATCAATTCACAGTTTATCTTAGTTAATAATAATAATAATACAATGCCCCAGAACGAGAAGCTCACCACAGAAGCCACGAACGAACACCACACAGAAACACCAAAGGAAAGGTCCACAGAACGAAAGGACCAGCTGACCGAGCCAGCCATTTCAGACAGGCCCAAGCCCGCAGGGCTAAGCAGCTCCAGGCTGCACCCATTTACCTTTTCTAAACTGACCATTTTCCACACCTCACGTACACTAACCCCCTCGTGTCCTACACTCCTAACTACAAAGATGATGAACAGGAATATACATTCATATTAAAAACACCCATGCCCTGTCCCGACGTTGAGCAAAGGCCAACACATCAGACAGCCATAATTATATCTATGTATGTTCTTACATCCGAGAAGTAGATGTTATATATCTTAGAAGTTAAAACACCCACGCTTGTCCCTAGACCTCGTATATAATTTTCCATGACGAGTATAGATATATGTAACCCGTGCTCAGTCGCCCCTTGCATTGTTCCTCTAGTAACTAAGTCTATAATATTAACTGCCACCAGCATTGATACGACATAGCGGCACTGTCCTTGCTACAAAGATGATGAACAGGAATATACATTCATATTAAAAACACCCATGCCCTGTCCCGACGTTGAGCCAATGCCAACACATCAGACAGCCATAATTATATCTATGTATGTTCTTACATCCGAGAAGTAGATGTTATATATCTTAGAAGTTAAAACACCCACTCTTGTCCCTAGACCTCGTATATCATTTTCCATGACGAGTATAGATATATGTAACCCGTGCTCAGTCGCCCCTTGCATTGTTCCTCTAGTAACTAAGTCTATAATATTAACTGCCACCAGCATTGATACGACATAGCGGCACTGTCCTTGCTACAAAGATGATGAACAGGAATATACATTCATATTAAAAACACCCATGCCCTGTCCCGACGTTGAGCCAATGCCAACACATCAGACAGCCATAATTATATCTATGTATGTTCTTACATCCGAGAAGTAGATGTTATATATCTTAGAAGTTAAAACACCCACGCTTGTCCCTAGACCTCGTATATCATTTTCCATGACGTGTATAGATATATGTAACCCGTGCTCAGTCGCCCCTTGCATTGTTCCTCTAGTAACTAAGTCTATAATATTAACTGCCACCAGCATTGATGCGACATAGCGGCACTGTCCTTGTGTCGTATTGTGCCAAGTACAGATCAACCAGGTTTCATCACCTTATTAGGATGACGACTATAATGTCATCGTTCATCGATGTATGCAATCCTTAGGTTAAGTATTTTTATCCGCCATTGTGTTCACCTTTTTCCATTTACTTTCCACAATTGTCATACGTCTTCCCCTTGCCTCCTTCGTAACCACAGTCCACACTACGCCAATTTACTTCGTGTCTTACACCTCTTACCCCAACCAGAGATTGTATAAGATAACCTGGTTACCAGTATCTGTCATAAGTACCCCGAAACAATAACTAAGTACCCCTACGAACTGCCGCTGTTGTTGGTATATTTATATTTAATAGAAAACGCAGTTTCCAGGGCCAACTAATAGTATCCATAACCCCTCGGACTGATCACATAACTCTATCTTTTCCAGACTCATATACCACCCCATAGTTGCATTCCCCGGTAGCATTTGGCTAACGTATTCTACTGCCTTTTCAAACTTCCATATCAATTGTAGCCTAATGCCACCCCCACGCCCAGGGACCTTAGGGGCAAAATTTCCCTGTAGCCCTTGAACTCTCCCCCCCCTCTCATTAAGACACCCGCGCTTCTCGACTCTTGTCCGACCTAGCCTCTCTCTCATACCTCTTGAAGATCCTTGAATTGTCCGTTGCTAATGCTCTCCAACCTTTTATATATATACTCCTATCCAGCCTACCTTCACTTAGTAGGCCAGAACAACATTAGAACTTTACTAGCCCCTTGCATGCCATCTATTCTCTTACAACCCTTTCACAACCCTGCACCCAATGGTCGTCGGTGCGAGGCTAGCCGCCCCGCCAGTAACTAACTTCTATTGCCATACTTCCAGATAAATGTGGCAGAGTTAGCAACCCAGTCTCCACCACATCCAGCAAACCCTACAATTAACAACCAGCCGAGTAAAACCAGCTAGCTAAGGCACCTTCGGTTTTGGTATTAAGGACACCCACATCTGTCTCATACACAGAGGGTTATTACAAACACTGGTGATATGGCAAGCCCCTAGCCACAGCCGCCGGACGACTATCACAGAGAGAGGGCGCCCAGCTCCCCCTTTTTGCCCACCCGAGGAGGGAGACCCCCACCCCCGCGGAGGTATACCTGGCCCCTGTTTTGACTTTCGAGTCATTGCCAGGTAGCACAGGAATTCTTCCTATCAATGAACTAACCATGCATGACTAACACCTTTACTAACCTCTATTAACTCACAATAAACCATTTACCTTTCTTGCATGCTCTGATCACTAAATTAGCACCTCAGCTATACCATAGAATGAAGATTGAACAATCTAGAGAGACGCTCCTATCACAGCTGTCCCCATCCTCCTCGCAAAGTAGATCCAGTCTCTCTCCCCTAAATACTTCCAGTATAGCCAAAATAGTACCTCTTACTAAGGCTCAGTTATATGAAAATATAAAGGCTTTCCTATAGCCATGTGCCACAACAGTAAATACCATCTTACCTAGTCTCCATATCTATTGAGAGCTCAAATAAGTCTATAAGACTCGAGATCCCTACTGTCTACAGGGTCCAGAACCGAGCCTATAAATCTAGCTCCCGCCCCCAGTCAAATCAGTTGAAAGCTAGACACCAACCAGGGGTCACTACCCTGCAGTTAACTTCTAGCTCTGCCCTTGTGTTGTTCCGGAGTGAGATCCCAGAGCCGGCAGACTCCGTGGCAGATTTGGATAGAAGGACCTGCCCACGTATTTAAGAACTTCACACATATGGGCCCCCTGGACGGCCGCGGAACCAGTCGTTAGCCCCCAACATCATGGACGCAAGATAACCAGGACCAGACCCATCAGATGCTACCTAAGATTCCCTTTAGCAGTACTACATATTACTGTGCTGTTTAAAGATTCACTAATTAATATTTCTACGAAGTGGCTATCTCTTTGCCCCAGTATAATTCATATAGCCATTCAATTAGGAAGTGCTAAGCGTATCAGTGTTCATTATTTAACAGGCGATACTAACTCTCGTAACCAACCATATGCCCAGATATTATTACCTAGAAGGAAACTCTAGTAATATCTGAAGGTTCGCCTACTGATTTGCGTTCTATGTATTTCTGAGACAAGGATATAAAACTTAGATCAGTACCCCCTGAGGTTACTAGAATTCCCGTGCTCTAAAATACGCGTGTCTAATCTAGTCTGTGAACTACTACTTGTGCACCAGAGCTACCAGTAAGAAATCTAAGAGTGAATATGATTCTATAAGTAACATTGATAATCTTCGGTATATAAACCTGTTAAAAAACCTGATCAGAAGATTAATACCTGAACGTTGGAAGTGGGAGACTAGGCTCCATCCAGATCCACTTATGCTAGTGTTGTTCGATTCTATTATATTGTCTTACACAAGTATTCTGCAGTGGTATATCAATAAACGTGATCGTGTAACTTGCTACCATGTGTTTCTTTGTGTTCTCTATTCCTCATATCTTGTATTGTGCATGCAGCCTTATATACCCAGTCAATTAGAACTCACATTACCCAAGTTAAACCTGTAGAAAAACAGAGCATAACAAATAATAATAATAATTAAAGTTGCAAGCAACGTTGTCCGGGGTTCGACGGTTTTGCAAAGCAGGGTATTGTGTTGGATACAGATGCTGTGTCACAGATATCAAAAGATCATTTAACTTATCGGGCATGGAGAAACTACAGAAGGAGCAGATTGTGCAAACAAACAAGAGCGAGAGAGGGAGAGATTGGCTGTAAAAGGGATCTGCCTCTATCCGTTTAGTAACAGAGTTGTAGATATGTGGAATAGGCTACCGAGTGCTATAATGGGATCAAGAACAATAGAGCTTCAACTTGAAATTAGATAGAACGAGATGGGTTGGGTGTGAAAGGGATCTGCCATGTGTAGGTCAATCGGCTCTGGAGACTCCCGTTTTCTTATTTTCTCATTTGTGAAGGAGAGAGGGAGTATGGCGAGAGAATAGGATGTCGTAAACGTAAGGAAGATAGCGATAAATATGAGAGAGAGAGAGCGTGGGATGGGTTGGGTGTGAAAGGGATCTGACATGTGTGGGCCAATCGGCTCTCTGCAGACTCCGGTTTTCTTATGTTCTCATTTGTGAGAGAGAGAGAGAGAGACTAGGTCACTAGGATGTCATAAATGTAAGGAAGACAGAGATAAATGAGAGAGAGTTTTTATGAGATGGGTAATTGGGTGTGAAAAGGATCTGTCTTGTGTGGGCCAATTGGCTCTCTACAGACTCCCATTTTCTTATGTTCCTATTTCTTACAATTGTGTTTTGGTTGCAGGTATATGATAACATGGGTGTATAGTAAGTAGTGTAAATAACAGGTAACGTTTATGAGATGGGTTGAGTGTGAAAGGGACCTGCCTCATCTGGGCTACTTGGCTCTCTGCAGACTCCCATTTTCATCTTGGTTGCATGTGTAAGGGATCTGCCTCATTTGTACCGGTGTGCAAACAAACAAGAGCGAGAGAGAAAGAGATTGGCTGTGTGAGGGATCTGCCTCTATTCGCTTGGTAAAAGAGTTGTAGAATAGGCTACCAAGTGCTATAGTGGGATCAATGACAATAGAGCTTCAACATAAAATTTGATAAGACGAGATGGATTGGGTGTGAAAGGGATCTGCCGAGTGTGGGCCAATCGGCTCTCTGCAGACTCCCATTTTCATCTTGGTAGCATGTGTAAGGATCTGCCTCCTTTGTCTATCTATCTATCTATATGCTCAGGCCCAATCCCCATTTTGGGGGTAGCCGACTCAAGACAGAGCAAGAACAGGGAAAACACAAAAAACAACATAAAACAACAAATAAACACAGATAAAAAGCACAAACTCACACACATCCAGGTCACCCAGGAGAAGACCCAGAGACCAGGGTCACCAAGGTCGCTCCAGCACTCCCCCGGCCCCCGACCACCCGGAGAGGTTCCGATCTCGGCAGGCAGACATGCAGCGGAGCCAAAGCCACAAGCCCTCCCACCACACTTCCAGGCGCACCCTTCATATTAATCGTCTCCCCGGGCCAGGCGCCTGATGGACTATTATCTAGTCCAACTTGCGCCCGACCCCTTACTCCAAATGACCACGTGTTCACTCAACTATTCACAAGCATTCTCCATTCACTCCTGTCCTTTGTACCAGTGTGCAAATAAGAGAGAGATTGGCTGTGTAAGGGATCTGCCTCTCGTAACAGAGTCGTAGATATGTGAAATAGGCTACCTAGTGCAATAGTGGGACCAAGAACAATAGAGAATTTCAAGTTAAAATCAGATAGTCTTATGGACGAAATGGGTTAGATGTGAAAGGGATCTGCCTTTTGTGGGTCACTTGTGTCTCTGCAGATTCCCATGTAATAAACTCATCGGCTGGTAGCCGTAATTGAAATAAAAAAAGACGTCACCGTACTGAAGGGGTTAAAATGCAAAATATGAATTATTCCCTAGATAATGAAGGGTTGGTCAGCGTAATGGTCTGATGGCTGTGTGTATGGAAATTGTGAAGTCATTGTGTACTGCCAAAATTATCCTGCATTGTATCCGCTTGTACAGGAGTCTGTTGGAGTACAGGAGTCTGTTGGTTTTTGCAGTCAGGTAATTATGCTAAAGATTAAATTAGTCGATTTTATTGCTTCATGTTCATTATTTTTATGTATAGTATCAAGCATCATATTAGCAGAATTTCTAACTATAAAAGAAACTAGTATCTCATTAAAATATATATACATCTAACATCTAAATATATACTTAGTTTACTTAAATCTTATAATTCGTCACAAATTTGTATTTATTCTTTTTAGTGAGATGATGTGTTATCTTGAGGGAAATTAGAAGATTTTTCCATCAAAACAATTCTTGTCATCTCTAAACGAATTTGGTCACCGGCACCGTCTCGTAGATACATTCTCATTAACTTCTCTCTCTCTCTCTCTCTCTCTCTCTCTCTCTCTCTCTATATATATATATATATATATATATATATATATATATATATATATATATATATATATATATATATATATATATATATATATATATATGTTAGTAAAGCCAGGTAATAAATTTTCTTTAATACATACGAGGTTGAAAGAAATGGCAATTTCTGCGTTGGAAATTTTATTATTCAAAGTTTCCAGGTCTCATGAGTTTTCGCTGGGTGGCAGGAAGTAGATGAAGGAGATGAGCAAAATTCATGGTGGTACAGGGTTACATAAATGTAAATGATGATACAGGATATACGACGCGTTTCACTGGACAACCAGCATTATCAAGTAAGGATGGAATGATATAAAAGGTAAACAGGAAGGGTATATATAGAGGGTGGAGGATCAGAGGAGGCGAAAAACAAGGGGCAAAAGTCTACTATTGGTGGAGGGGGATTCTGGGAAAGAGAAAGGGGGGAACCGCTTCACGCATGCGCACTGGATGCGGGATGGTGGTCGGTTGGTGGGGTCGAAGCTGATTAGCTGCGTGTCGAGGGGCGTGGCCTAAGTTGTGTGGCGCCTGCGGAAGACGAAGCTGAAGGAGGTAGCGCGGGGGGCTGCGTCAAGGGCACCGGGGGGCGAGGGGGGGTGTTAGGTCCTGTAGGAAAGTGCCTTTTGGCAGAAGGAAGGATCTGAAGGTCCAGAGTTTGGTTGTTGATGTTGGGATGTAAGGCTTGGATATATAAAGCTTCGAGTATAGGTAATCTCCTTGGGTCACTTTCTTTATCGAGTATGGTGGTGTGTTTCTCTAACTCGTTGCGTGTGAGGTGAGGGTGGTTAGGGGTGAGATAGTGGTCTTTGATGGCTCCAGCCTGAAGGTGAAGAGTTAGCCGACGTGAAAGACGAGTCTGCGTCATACCAATATAGGAATGAGGTCCACAGTCATCATAATTACAGGTATGTTGGTAAATGACGTGATCGTCGGTCATCGGGCTCTTTATCTTGGTGGAGGCTGGTTTGTTGCGGAGAACGAGGTTGGTCTTGGGGGATTTGTAATAAATTATTAATTGGTTGGGTGGACATGCTTGGAGATTATTTCTTTTAAGACGGCCTCGTCATTTTTGTGTTCAGAGGACATGTAATTGCGGTAGAAGATCTTAATTTCATTGGGGGGGTCAATGTTGGGAGGGCTTTGGGTGTACCATTTTTCAAGATGGTGGTTGATGGTGCTGGAGATGTCGGAGTTGGAGTATCCGTTATTTACTAAAACTTTGGATAGTCTTTCTAGTTCCTGGTGGGTGTCGGCCCAGGTAGAGCAGTGCGTGAGGGCTCTCCTAACATAGGCGGAGATGGAGGATAGAAGATAACGGCGGGGGCATTCACTATCGCCGTTGAGGCATTGTCCTGTGTTAGTTGGTTTAATGTAGACGGTGGTTTTGAACCCATGGTTCAAAATTAATGGGGCTAAGCGTGAAGGAGAAGGAGGTCTAGAAAAAATAACCCCTTAAGCATCAAACAATCAGCTACAAAGAGACCATTATGTATTCAACTGATTTCAGATTTTGTTTGGCATATGTACCTAACGTAATTCAATTATATTATTCAACCCTTTGAAGAGAATAACGCATTTTGAAAGTTTATTCTGGCTATCATTGGACGATTTTTTTAAATTTAGGATGGGCCTGTGGGAATTATAAGGGTAAACAATATCTCCACTAAGCCTCTTACTTCCATATACCCTTCCAAATATGAATACAATATTTTAAGAATAGCCAGAAAACAGAAAAGAAATGCGTCCTTGTATCTTCTAAGGGTTAAGCTCTGTATTAGGAATGAAAAGTTACACAATGTCATGTATTTATATTAAAAAGCTACATTTCCATAAAGCATATGCAATACACAATTTCATGTATATATTTTAACAAGCTACGTTTCCATAAAGCATATACAATAATCATACACTATAAATCAAAATGCTAAATAGTACGGCTTGAAGTTTTCTTGTGCAGTAAGGCTCAATTTGGAATCTGAGAGGATATCACATTTGAAAGTACATTTGTTGCCGTCTTCATTGTCTGCTGTGGCCAAGTCGTTGACAATGGGGTTGCAAACCAGTCGGACCCACTTTGATGAAATACGACATTCATCTTACACATGCACCAATATCACTATTGGTTGATGAGGTGTTGAGACTCCGCTGTGTCAAGACCATCGTTGTCAGAGTAAGGGTACACTGTGTTATAGACGTCATCATAGATAACGTCAGAATTAGAGGTGACATAGTTAAAGACGTCAACGTAAAGATCGCTATTACGAAGGTTTTCTGTAGAGTATCCAGAATGGAGGAGTGACGCTGTGTCTAAGGGGGCGCTGGAACTTTGCTTATTCCTGGTGATATTGACCGAGTTGATGGTATCGTCGTAATGAACAACAGGATCATATGGAGTACCACCATGGGGAGAATAGGAATGCGAGTCTTCGTGCAGTGTAAAGATGGTATTCTGGTCTCGGCTTTCGCTAATCCTTCCGCGTTCCGAAACTGAGGATGTGGTAGGTTTTGAGGACGAAAATTAAGTTTTGCTCCACAATCCTCTACTTGCTTTGCGATCATGTCGAGGAAGGGAAGTTGTCTGCAATTGTGGGAGAGGCTTTTGAGTACCTCTGCCCATTCTACCCTCAGGTCCAGAGAGGAAGGGTTGAGGCCCAGTCAGTAAGGGATTCACTCTCTGGTTGGTGTTTGAGTGGGAAGATGCATGTAAAGATGGGTCGTAGATATGTGAAATAGGCTACCTAGTGCTATAGTGGGACCAAGAACAATAGAGAATTTCAAGTTAAAATCAGATAGTCTTATGGACAAAATGGGTTAGATGTGAAAGGGATCTGCCTTTTGTGGGCCACTTGTGTCTCTGCAGATTCCCATGTTCATCATATGTAAGGAATCTGCCTCATTTGTACCGGTGTGCAAACAAACGAGCTACAGAGAGACGGGTGTGTAAGGGATCTGCCTCTATTCGTTTAGTAACAGAGTTGTAGATATGTGGAATAGGCTACCGAGTCCTATAGCCAATCGCCTCTCTGCAGACTCCTGTTTACTTATGTTCTCATTTGTGAGAGAGAGAGCGAGGCTCCCTATTTCCTGTTCTCATGCACTAGTACAGTATGTCGTAATCGTATGGAAGACAGCGATAAATAAGAGAGAGAGAGAGAGAGAGATAACTAATGCATAGCCTATAGCAACACTCAAACAAGCACACACATAGCTACACAAGACCATCACACAAGCACGCCTATCTAGCGACGAACTGTCCTGTTTACATATCATACACACTCATCGCCAATGATTATGCTCTGAGGTTTGTATTTGCTTATCTTATCCTGTGTATAAATGTAACCCTTACACATGCGTTTTTATTAAATAATGACATTAAACAGGATTCATGATTTAAATACAAGGCTAGATATTTATCGGAAGTACGTATTTACCTTCGGAAAGCTAAAATATAATGTTTACACATATGGGATAGGGAGGAGAGAGGGAGGTATAAGGGGTGGACCGATGAAAGGGAAGAGAACCCCGATATACGAGATACATAGCTTCATATGCGCGTATTGATCACTTTCATGCTATTATGTATGCATACAGAAGTAGCAGGGCACATATGTCAAGAGTGAACACCCATAACTTAATCCATAGACAGTAAAATAGACGGAAATAATATCGTACATACAAAAGAAAACAACATGGCCCTAAACGGAGACAAGTTCGAGCTTCTAAGGTACGGGAACAAGAGAGCACTACAAAACGACACCAACTACAAAAGTGGACAGCAAGAAATTACCGCCAAGGACACAGTGAAGGACTTGGGAATAAATATGAGCAGTGACGCCACTTTTTCCCAGCATATTACCAAAGCCACAACAACAGCAAAACAAATAGCAGGCTGGATCCTGAGAACCTTCCACACAAGAAATGAGAGGTGTATGCTAACACTGTGGAAGTCACTGGTCCTACCACGACTGGAGTACTGCTCCCAGCTCTGGTCTCCCCAAAAAGTAGGAGAAATAACAGAAATTGAAGCCACCCAGAGGACATTCACCAGTAAAATCCATGGGTTTCAACACTTTACTGGGAGAGACTTAAGGAGCTGCAGCTGTACTCACTTCAAAGATGTAGGGAGAGATACATCATCATCTACGTCTGGAAGATTTTGGAAAAAAAGGTACCAAATCCAAACATCCAAGAGACTCAGCACCAAAGGCGAGGGAGGCTGTGCTATGTGAGGACTACGCCGGGATCAACACATAAAATCAAATCACTGATCCATCACAGCTTTACATACAATGGAACCAGACTGTTCAACTGTATACCAGCCCCTCTCAGGAACATGACCGGGGTGTCTCCAGACACCTTCAAGAAACACTTGGACATGTGGCTGGCCAAAATACCGGACCGGCCACCAACACCAGGATACCCCAGCACCAACTCCAACCGACTTCTGGAATGGAGGGTGGAAGAAAGGGAGCTGCCTGGTCGCAGTGGAGCCCCAGCTCAACTGTGTCACTAACGGACGGAATACAACTAAGTGTAACTAAGTGTAAGTGTAACAAAGTGATGGAATGGGGATGGGGGGAGGGAGAGACGTACTGTAGGTGCGGGTGCGAGTCTCTGGGGAGGGTAGGGGAAGGTGGTGGTTGTAGGCAGTGTTGCCAGTTGTACTGCTACATATTACCGCTAGATGTAGAGCTATATTTACTTCAGTTTAGCAGCCATTTTTTCATATCTAGAGACATTTACTCGGGATAATTTGAAAATTTCAGACATTCTAGTTATATTACATTGTAAAATTTGCAAAACAAACAAACCAAAACTCTTTAGGAATTGCAGCATTATTCTACCATTGTTTGACTATGTAGCAACATGCTAGCGACTTTTGAGAAAGGATCTAGCGGTATTTTGGTGTAACACTTAGGCAGTGTTGCCAGTTGTATCGCTATTTATTACCGCTAGATGTAGAGCTATTTACTTCAATTTAGAAGCCATTTTTTCATATCTAGAGAGATTTACTAGGGATAATTTAAAAAATTCAGACATTCTAGTCATATTACATTGTAAAATTTGCAAAACAAACAAACCAAAACTCTTTAGAAATTGCAGCATTATTCTAACATTGTTTGACTATGTAGCAACATGCTAGCGACTTTTGAGAAAGGATCTAGCGGTATTTTGTGGAGACATACTGGGAGGGTGGGAGGGAGGTGGTGGTTGCAGTGTTGCCAGTTGTAAAGCTACATATTACCGCTAAATGTAGAGCTATTTACTTCAATCTAGCAGCCATTTCTTTTATATCTAGAGACGTTTACTAGGGATCATTTGAAAATTTCAGACATTCTAGTCATACTACATTGTAAAATTTGCAAAACAAACAAACCAAAACTCTTTAGAAATTGCAGCATTATCCTAACATTGTTTGGCTATGTAGCAACATGCTAGCGACTTTTGAGAAAGGATCTAGCGGTATTTCGTGGTAACACTTTAGGAGGGTTAAAATACGAGTCACACGGGCAATTGCCAAAACTTTAAAGGTCCATATCATTGTTATTAAACTAAGCATTTGGCAAAGGGAGGAATTGTTAAAACCTTAGCCAATACTCAGTCACTCACCAAAAATAAATTTGAATTTATCATTATTATTTGGTAGGGTAGGTATGTATAGGTAGCTTGGCTAAATAATTGCTGGAATTCGTAGGGACTCGAACTGTTTTGAGAGAGTTAAATAAAACAAAAATTATAGATCTGAATAATAAAGAGATTATGTTATTAAGCAAAACTGGGGGATGCGTGGAAGCCTATAGACTGTAGACGGTAAACTTTGTGTGGGTAGCTAATTCGGTTTTAAAGTAATTTAAGAATAGACAGTTTTCAATGCTGCGGCCAAACTATTCCACCCATTTATATTTATTTGGTATCAAAACGTTCGGAATCACGACCCTCACCCAACTACGCAAGCATGGCTTTGATCATCGGCGTAGTTTTCAAGACTTGGAATTTTAAGTGGAATTAGAGGTTTTTTCAAGATTGCCGGAAAAAAACCCACGTGCAAAAGCAAAACCTTCTCTATAAAATTTGCGAAGCATTAGTAGGGGAGTGCGTATGCCAAAGCCCAGTCGTTTCCTGTGAGTGGGAGAGACGGTCAAGTTTTTCGGGAAATCGGCTGCGACGGGCCTGTTTGGCCGCCATGCCAGATGTTTAGCATATCAAAAGTTGCCCAATACAAAAACGCACCTCTTGTGAAAGTTTGATCCCGATCCAAAAAGCAGTTCTGGAGTTATTGCGTCGAAACCGGCGCGTAAGAAGAATTTGGATGAAATCCCAGGTTTAATGATTACAATAGGGGTTCCCCGTAGGCGACGAACCCCTAATAATAATAATAATAATATTTATTCAGTTAGCAATTTACAGAGTTGGTACCACATAAGCTCATTTTGTGTCACCCCAAAGTCTGATAACCCACTCTCATTAAAGCGTAGTGGCACAAAATGACAAGGGGCGATCCAGGAGCCAGATTCACTAACGGTCGTACGATCCGAAAACTCCCTTACCGTTCCCTTATGTCTCAACGCTGGTATTCACGAAGCGTCGTAGCGGCCATCTTTGATCGTAGGAAGCCCCTAAAATCCCCTTTCGCAAAGGGTGGTCCAGACCACCCTTACATGAATTTGACCCGGATATAGGTACACAAATATCGATAACACAACCCGCGACCATAACAAATTCGTCTGCAGTATAGCTCTTTATGACACACTAAGTCATTATTGACGCAATAATAGCACAATATGATTGTTAACTTGTGTTTACAACACCATTAAGGCATTTAATACAAAGTATGAATATATTTGTATCCTTAATGTCTTATGACAGGCCGAATTAAGCTATGAATAGCCTACATATGCCAGCCTAGACCTAGTCAAAGGTTAATTGATGCACAAATTCATGTGCTGCGACAACACGTAGCCTACCATTAGTAGATTTTAACCCTCATTTATTGCGGAAATGTTTTATTCCAACTCCCCACCACCTCTGAGTTAGATTAGGGTAGCCTATTCCTCAACAAATTTGAAAGTATCACAGGAACAAAATGATGAAAAGAATTACCCTAGGCCTAGCCTAAAAAATGAATAATAAATATATACATTATATGGACAACCTTTCCTGACTATTTTTAAGAATGAAAGTAAATATGCATTGCAGAATAATTATTACAAAGCAAATAAAGATAAAATAAAAGCGAAATAGCGTAATATACCAAATATCATGAGGTATGTCAGGGACTGGAATAATCGACAACAGAACATATCGGCAATAAATTTGAATATATACAATTTAAGATGTGTTGTGACATTACATATTAGGTGAAATTATAAAATATTTATTTGTTTAATAGTAGAGCAAGAAATATTCGCATACATAGACATTTCAATAATTCTGAGGAGTGACAGATTAATTACCGTGACGAACACTGATTTTCTGAACTTGACTCTTGGTCAAGGTCACGAGGCTAGATGACCCACCCACCCACCCACCCCTCGATATATCTACATTCCTACTGGCCCTCACGCAGCCGTGGTGCTTTGCGCGGTCGAACCTATATTTCACTAATGTTATGATATTTATATATATATGCGTGTACTGTTACTTAGTAATACAGTATTGTATTGTGTAACCTAATCAACCCGAATGATATACATTTAAGTAAGAATACACCGAAATATAATCGTGATTAGGCGCGAATGGAGTGGCACCGCGGCTGCGGCCAATGTTTATAAGCAACACGCTTTAGGCCTACATATCAAGATCAATAATTAACCTAAGAAGTGCGCATGGGGGGTATGAGACACCACACTCCTGTGCTGACGTATTTGAGCTGTTCCCATCACTAACATCGTTATTTTACCATAAATAGCATTAATACTTATCCATATGCGCCTATTATAGGTTGATTATAAAGGTATTAACCCTCTCACGACCATATGACGCAGAGGTTGCCAGATTAGCAATACTAAATAAAGTTCTCTCACTCTTATAATTACCTCTCCAAAATTTGTTTTCTGCCCACAGCTAACTCAAAGAAAACTGCAGAGGTTGAAGTAACTAAGCTAAAGGTTTCTAAATACCCCTGATGGTAACAAAGGCTTTAAAGTATCCCTAATAGGCTCAAAATTGCATCAAGAACGTGAGAGGGTTAACCTGTTACAACAATAAAACAAGTGGAAACTAAAATGCCCCAGAACGAGAAGCCCACCACAGAAGCCACGAGCGAACACCACACAGAAACACCCGAAAGAAAGATCCACAGAACGAAAGGACCAGCTGACCGAGCCAACCAGTTCAGACAGGCCCAAGCCCGCAGGGCTAAGCAGCTCCAAACCACACCTGCCTACCCCTTCTAAACACTGACCTTTCCCACACCTCACATACACTACCCCTCGTGTCCTACACATGATGACGAACATAAATACACCGTACAGTTAATACACCCATGCCCTGTCCCTAAGTTAGGATATTAATATCAACATACCCTAAAATACCTTGTCTTGCCAGACTAAGTTTCTGAAGACCAATCGCCCCATAAATCTATGTATGTTCCTCCCAGGTTAAAACACCCATGCCCTGTCCCTAGGTTGAGCCAATGCCAACCAGTTCAGACAGCCATAAATCTATGTATGTTCTTCCATCCGAGAAGTAATATGTTCACCCCTTAAAATACCTTGTCTTGCCAGACTAAGTTTCTGACGACCAACCGCCCCCATAAATCTATGTATGTTCTTCCATCCGAGAAGTAATATGTTCACCCCTTAAAATACCTTGTCTTGCCAGACTAAGTTTCTGAAGACCAACCGCCCCCATAAATCTATGTATGTTCTTCCATCCGAGAAGTAGTATGTTAAAACCCCATGTCATAATTAATAAGAAACTATGATACCCACGGGTACACCATTGTATATATAACCATTATTCCTGTAAGACCTAGACAGAGATAATGACTGAAGATGTTAGCCACCATGCAGTAACTCTAATTCTTACCCAACCAGAGATTGTATAGATAACCTTTTTTTTCCATTGTCTATCATAGTAGCACGAAACAATAACGAAGTACCCCTATGAACTGCCGCTTTTCTTTGGTCTATATTTCATAGAAAACGCAGTTCCCAGGGACAGCTAGATCAGCAAGAAATCGTGTCAAAATAATAGTGTCCATAACCCCTCGTATTGACGAGTAATAATACACCATGTTTTTCTCTACTTTTATCCACAGTCAAGCACACACCTACAGTTACCCTCCCCTTCCCCACAGCCCACAGTCCACATGTTCCTATCTTTTCCAGACTCCTATACCACCAAGCGGCTCGCTTGGTGTAGTGACTAGCGTCTCGGACTTCCACCCAGAAGGCCCGGGTTCGTGCCCACGCTCGGCGCATTAAAGATTTTTCACAAGCACTGAGTCGTTACCATCCCTCATGAGCAAAGGGATGGGATAGTAGTACAGGACCCCAATGGAAATACGCCTAATCGGCCTTATTGAGCTATCCTTAGCTAGCTTAGCATGCGCTAGCTTTAAGAACTATTATTATTATTATTATTATACCCCGGTAGCATTTGGCTAACGTACTTTCACTGTCCTTTCCCCCCAAACTCCAATATCAACTGTAGCCTAATGCCACCCCCACGCCCGGAGACCTTAGGGTCAAATTTCCACGTAGCCCCCTGAACTCTCTCCCTCTCATTAACACCCTGCGCTCCTCGACTCTTTTCCGACCTAGCCTCTCCCTAATACCTCTTGAAAATCCTTGATTTTTCCGTTGCTAACGCTCTCCAACCTTTTATATATATACTCCTATCCAGCCTACCTTCCCTTAGTAGGCCGGAACAACATTAGAACTTTACTAACCCCTTGCATGCCATCTATTCCCTTACAACCCATTCACAACCCTGCACCCCATGATCGTCAGTGCGAGGCTAGCCGCCTCGCCAGTGACTAACTTCTATTGCCATACTTCCAGATAAATGTGGCAGAGTTAGCAACCCAGTCTCCACCACATCCAGCAAACCATACAATTAACAACCAACCGATTAAAACCAGCTAGCCAAGGCACCTTCGGTTTTGGTATTAAGAACACCCACATCTGTCTCATAAACAGAGGGTTATTACAAACACTTGTGATATGGCAAGCCCCTAGCCACAGCCGCCGGACGACCATCCCAGAGAGAGGGCGCCCAGCTACCCATTTTTACCCACCCGAGGAGGGAGACCCCCACCCCTGCGGAGGTATACCTGACCCCTGTTTTGACTTCCGGGTCATTGCCAGGTAGCACAGGAATTCTTCCTATCAATGAACTAACCATGCATGACTAACCCCCTTACTAACCTCTGTTAACCCACAATAACCCATTCACCTTTCTTGCATACTCAGATAATCAAATTAGCACCTCAGCTATACCATAGAATGAAGACTGACTAATATAAGAGAGACGCCCCTATCACAGCTGTCCCAGTCCTCCCCGCAAAGTAGATCCAGTCTCCCTCCCCTCAATACTTCCAGTATAGCCAAAATAGTACCTCTTACTAAGGCTCAGTTATATCACATTATGAAGGCTCCCTATAGCCATGTGCCACAACAGTAATCACCACCTTACCTAGTCCCCGTATCTATTGAGAGCTCAAATAAGTCCATAAGACTCGAGATCCCTATGGCCTACAGGGTCCAAAACCGAGCCTATAACCCAGCTCCAGCCCCCAGTAAAATCAGTTGAAAGATAGACACCAACCAGTGGCTGACCCCCTGAAGTTGACCTCTAGCTCTGCCCTTGTGTTGTTCCTGAGTTGTGAGATTCCAGAGCCGGCAGACTCCGTGGAAGATTGGAGATAGAAGCATCTGTCCACGTACAAGAATCTACGTGCACCTTATAACCTTCACACACACTAGTGGGTATATAAGCGTGTAGCCAGCACCGATCGCCAAGAGATCCGTCTTGAGAACTTCCTACATATGGACCACCTGGACGGCTGCGGAACCAGTCGTTAGCCCCCAACATCACGGACGCAAGATAACCAGGACCAGACCAACAAAATACTATCCAAGATTCACTTTATTAGTACTAACGTGTTATAGTGCTAATTAGAAATTCACTTATTATCTTTCTATGAAGTGGCTATATCTTTGCACAGTGTAATTCATATATAACCATTCCATTTGGAAAGTACTAAGCGTATCAGTGTTCATTAATTAACAGGCGACATTAACTCTCGTAATTACCTTTATCCAGATATTAAAACCCTAGTGATATCTAACGTTCGCCCACTGATTTGTGTTCTACGTATTTCTACCATAAGAATATAAAACTTAGATCAGTACCCCCTGAGGTTACTAGAATTCCCCTGCTCTAAAACATACGCGTGTCTAATTCTAGTCTGTGAACTACTATTGTGCACCAGACCTGCCAGTAATAAATCTAATTAGTTAAATTAAATCCATAAATAACATTGAGGTCTTCCAGTATATAAACTTGCGAACCAAACCAGTGATCAGAAGAGTATACCTGAACGTTGGAAGTGGGAGACTAGGCTCCATCCAGATCCACTAATGCTAGCGGTTCATTTCTATCATTTGTCTTGTACGAGTATTCCTACTTTCCTATGCTCCCTATTAACCTACTTAAATAAACGTGATCGTGTGTCTTGTTACCGTGTGTTTATTTTGTGTTCTCTATTCCTCATATCTTGTATTGTGCATGCAGCCTTATATACCCAGTCAGTTAGAACCCACATTACCCAAGTTAATCCTGTAGAAAAACAGGGCATAACAGAAACAGTGTTTGGATAGTCAAAATCGGCGATACAGGCCGGGAGTTACATAATGTATGGCTGAGGCAACCTCCCTGCCCTCCACCCCTCCCCTTGTCTGGAGAGACACTGTTCCGCAATAATAATAATAATATAATAATTCTTTATTCCAGACACATAAGATAGATACAGTATAAATACAGTACGACCTAATGGTCCATATCACATACACTTCTCGTCAGAGCACAGATAATATTTATACACAAAGATATATTAATAAAGACACAATAAAATAAAAAATACAGTAGGCCTATTTACAGAATAGAGCACATATCACATTTTGTCACAATATAACACAGATAGGCTAACTAAGGCTATTGCTCAATGTTGGTTAACACCTATTGCACAGATCATTGCTCATAGTTCAATTAGACCTATATATTACATTACAGTACATACTATGTGTGCAGCAGCTTCTGCCAGTGAGATATAATACGGGATTCATAGATATGATCACTAGACCAAAGAGCTACAATCAGCGTGTTACTGGAGGATTGCAGTCGCTGCGAAAAGCTGTACACCAGTCTCCTGATGACAGCCCGACAGCACTGCACATCCAACAGTGTGCACACCATACTAGTGCTTTCATATTTAGAGAGACCAATGAACATCTTGAGTATATTATGATAGGATGTACACAGACCATTTATGGTGGCTCTCTTATACTTCCACCACAAATGGGCCGTGTACATAGAGGAACAATATGTCCGGAACAAAGTGACTTTAGTTTCCCAATTACACATGTGGAATTTTCTCAAGATGGTGTTACCACGTAAATATAGCTGTCTGCGCTGACGGCCGATATCTGCATCATCTGAGCAATCGTTTGAGATAATGTGTCCCAGGTATTTTATTTTGTTTACTTCTTGAATAATTTGATTATTGAGTGAGAAATTTGGCAGTTTACTTTTATACAGTAATTTTGATCTAAATATAAGAACAGCACTTTTCAGTGGGTTGAATTTAACACAATGTTTACTACCAAAAGATTCACATATATCAAGTAGTTTGCTCAGACCCTGCTCAATAGTCTCTCTCTCGCTCTTTCCCACGCTTGGTAACAGTGATGACAACGCCCTGCTACCAACTCGCTAATGTTAGCACGAAAATAAACCACAGAATAAGGGAATAACAGGGAAATTAGGTGATAACTGAAGGAGGGGAGGAAAGTGCGGAAGGAGGGGAGGTGGAGGAGTGATATTTGGCATGGCCCAGGGGCAAAAAATAAATAAAAAAATAAAAACAACAAAATATATATTTTTTTTTTTTTTTTGGGTGTTTTAAATGGATTTTTTTTTCCCCCTTACTCTTAAGAGTCTTTCCGAAGTCCGCCGGGGGAACTCTTAAAGAGTCTCCCTGCAGTTCCCGGGTTAATGATCCATCATTTCGATATTATTTTGATCTAGTTGAATTTGTAAAAAATTGTGATGACTATTCCTATAATATAATCGCTTACTTTGAGGTATTATATATAATATATAATAACTCCAGTAGGTTATCGGCCTTCTATAGGATTATGACGCTTCTTTTGGAGATTCTGAGGATATAGCTAGGTACATTTATAATTATGACATCCAAATCGATTATTTATATATGGATATATACAAAAAGTCTTAAAACTGTTATCAAGTTCCGAAAGTCTGAATCGGGTTGAGTTTAGACCCTGTGGAAGAGCAGGGTTGAGTTGGCTTGATATTGGACACCCTTTTATGGCATTTGAGTGTGAAATACGACACCATTTCCAGTCTATCGGAGATAGTGATGGTAAAGGAAAATGCGGTAATAGTATGTTACAAATATGATATGTACCAGCCTTGCATAATTCCAACTAAGGATAGCCCAATAAGGCCGTTAGGCGTATTTCCATTGGGGTCCTTGTCCCCAGGTTAGCTGGGGAAAAGGGGAGGATAAAAGAAATAGATACTTTAGAGAAAGTATTTTTAGGGGGTTATTTTAAGATACATCCTATAGTTGGTAAGAACAATGATAGCAACACTGAAGAAGCAAGAAGAAGTACATTAAGCAGAAGCAGGGTAAAAAATATATAGCCAGCCCCAATCTTCTCTCTTTCTGTTACCCCAAAGTCTGATAACCCACTCTCATTATAGTGGGGTGGCACAAAATGAACAAGGGGCGATCCAGACTTTTAAATATATACATTATATGGACAACCTTTCCTGACTATTTTTAAGAATGAAAGTAAATATGCATTGCAGAATAATTACTACAAAACAAATACAGACAAAATAAAAGCGAAATAGCGTAATATACCAAATATCATGAGGTATGTCAGGGACTGGAATAATCGACAACAGAGCATATCGGCAATAAATTTGAATATATACAATTTAAGATGTGTTGTGACATTAGATATTAGGTGAAATTATACAACATATTTATTTGTTTAATATTAGAGCAAGAAATAATATAGCATACATAGAAATTTCAATAATTCTGAGGAGTGACGGATTAATAATTACCGTGACGAACACTGATTTTCTGAACTTGACTCTTGGGAAGACGACAAGGTCAAGGTCACGAGGCTACAAGCACATGCTCAGCTCGGCCACTTCTCCCTCACTACCCTCAGCACTCCCCACGCAGCTGTGGTACTTTGCTAAACTCTGACAAATGTTATGATATTTATATATATGCGTGTACTGTTACTTATTAACCTCTCGGTTGCGCATGGGGGGTATGAGATACCACACTCCTGTGCTGACGTATTTGAGCTGTTCCCATCACTAACATCGTTATTTTACCATAAATAGCATTAATACTTATCCATATGCGCCTATTATAGGTTGATTATAAAGGTATTAACCTGTTACAACAATAAACAAGTGGAAGTGGAAACAGCGTTTGGATGGTCAAAATCGGCGATACAGGCCGGGAGTTACATAATGTATGGCTGAGGCAACCTCCCTTCCCACCACTTTTCCCCACGTCTGGAGAGATACTGTCGATCGATACTCTCTCTCTCTCTCTCTCTTGCACTCGCTTGCTAACAGTGATGACAATGCCCTGCTTGCAACTCGCTAATGTTAGCACGAAAATAGACCACAGGATAAGGGAATAACAGGGAAAATAGGTGATAACTGAAGGAGGTGAGGAAAGTGGGGAAGGAGGGGAGGTGGAGGAGTGATATTTGGCATGGCCCAGGGGCAATAAAAATAAAATAAAATAAAAAATAAAAACAAAAAAAAATTTTGTTTTGGGTGTTTAAATTGATTTTTTTCCCCCTTACTCTTAAGAGTCTTCCCGCAGTCCGCCGGGGGAACTCTTAAGAGTCTCCCCGCAGTTCCCGGGTTAATATTGTATTGTGTAACCTAATCAACCCAAATGATATAAATTTAAGTAAGAATACGCCGAAATATAGTCGTGATTAGGCGCGAATGGAGTGGCACCGCGGCTGTGGCCATGTCCTCCAATGTGTATAAACGGTGACTGGACGACTCGGCCCATGGGACAACTCGGCTCGGACAGCTCGGCCCACTTTTGGACAACTCGGCCACGACGGCGAGACAGCTCGGCCCCAAGGTATGCTATGGTTAGGTTAGGTTAGGTTAAGTTAGGTTAGGTTAGATAGGGACATAGTGATTCCAAAATGATCAATACGAGAACTAAAAGTTAATGAATTGTCACGTGTTTGATGAAACGAAAAGATATACATAAATAGATAGGGACGTAGTGATTCCAAAATGATCAATATAGCCATCTATATCGTTTTTATGTTGTCGAAGCAAATAAGGGTTGTGAAAGGCCGTGTTGTCTCGCAATTAACACTGGGCCGAGCTGTCTCGGTTTTACTGGGCCGAGCTGTCCCGCCGTGGGCCGAGCTGTCCCGTGGGCCGAGTAGCCTAGCATTCGTATAAACAACAGGCTTTACATATCAAGATCAATATTTGATCCATCATTTCGATATTATTTTGATCTAGTTGAATTTGTAAACAAATGTGATGACTATTCCTATAATATAATCGCTTACTTTGGGGTATTATATATAATAACTCCGGTAGGTTATCGGCCTTCTATAGGATTATGATGCTTCTTTTGGACATTCTGCATGAGGATATAGCTAGGTAGGCTACATTTATAATTATGACATCCAAATTGATTATTTATATATGGATATATACAAAAAGTCTTAACCTCTTAAGTGCGCATGGGGGTAATTAGACACCTCTGCCTGTGCGCATGTATTTGAGCTGTTTCCATCACTAAAATATTCATTTTACCATAAATAGCATTAATACTTATCCATATGCGCCTATTATAGGTTGATTATAAAGGTATTAACCTGTTACAACAATAAAACGAGTGAAAACAGCGTTTGGATGGTCAAAATCGGCGATACAGGCCGCGAGTTACATAATGTATGGGTGAGGCAACCTCCTTTCCCGCCAATTTCCCCCAAGGCCACTGAGACACTGTCGATCGATACTCTCTCTCTCTCTCTCTCTTGCACTCGCTTGCTAACAGTGATGACAATGCCCTGCTTGCAACTCGCTAATGTTAATACGAAAATATACCTCAGAATAAGGGAATAACAGGGAAAATAGGTGATAACTGAAGGAGGGGAGGAAAGTGGGGAAGGAGGGGAGGTAGAGGACTGATATTTTGCATGGCCCAAGGGCAAATTTTTTTTTTCGATGTTTAAAATTGATTTTTTTTTTTCTCTGACTCTTAAGAGTCTTCCCGCAGTCCGCCAGGGGAACTCTTAAGAGTGTTCCCGCAGTTCCCGGGTTAAAACTGTTATCAAGCTCCGAAAGTCTGAATCGGGTTGAGTTTCGAGCCTGTGGAAGAGCAGGGTTGAGTTGGCTTGATGTTGGACACCCCTCAGGGCATTTGGGTGTGAAATTTTCAGTCTATCGGAGATAATGATGGTAACAGAAAATGCGGTAGATGGTAAAGGAAAATGCGGCTGTAGGCTACACGGACACAAACTCTCGCAACTTCCTTTACTCCCTCTTGATATTTTCGCTCTTTCTTCTATTTCTTCCTATCCTTCCAAGTATTATTTAATGTCTCCTGTTTAGAACATAAGAAAATGGGAATCTGCAAAAAGCCGATCGGCCCATACAAGGCAGATCCCTGTCACACCCAACACCAATTACAAGGCCCAATTATAGGCCCAACTCACTAATACCTTGAGTACTGACCCCACCAAAACGGTCAGAGATTAACACAAGATATACAGTCTTGTGTTAATATTTATATTTTAATGTGTTAATATTTAATATTGTGTTAATATTTATATTTTGTACAATGCTGCTTAACAATTAAGTTGATTTCCCTTTTGTAATACAGTAATAGCCTACATGAAACAGCAAAATAGAAGACAAAATTATAGTGCAATAGAATATCATAGTCTACCATATTTTATAATAGAAAACTATTGTTCGAAAATAATATCTCGAAAAATATGAACAAATATGCAAAGAAATCTTCAATGAAGGTATTGAATGCATCATAAAACGAGTCCTAATATATATTTAAAGCTCTATGAAGCAGTATAAATTACAAATATAGCACCAATCCTGATATATTCATGTTTAGAGTACTCAACTGATAGAATTTAATTCAATTATAAAGTTCATTCTTGAATATAGAAAAATATAACTGAACAAATTAAGCATAAATATAATTTATAAACAGAAGAATAAGGTTTCCAATTATTTTTTCGGTCATAGCATCAGGAGCGGCATGGTGGCAGAATTAACGCG
The DNA here is from genome assembly GCA_032716605.1 of Paralithodes platypus. Classification (NCBI taxonomy): domain Eukaryota; kingdom Metazoa; phylum Arthropoda; class Malacostraca; order Decapoda; family Lithodidae; genus Paralithodes; species Paralithodes platypus. The sequence goes on along the minus strand of CM064575.1, from coordinate 82,941,564 downwards.
GGAAACCTCAGCGACGCCATCTCCTCGACACGCTCTCCCATTTTACCCCGTCCCCTGACCCCATTCCCACCCCCTCGCTCCTGGGCACCCTATTTCCATGCTTGTACCCACCCAGCCATACTTCCCCTGGCCACCATGTCCCTAAATGACTATGAGAAGATCGAGAAAATAGGGGAAGGGACTTACGGCGTAGTGTACAAGGCGTTGGATACTCGGACCAAACGAATCGTTGCCCTCAAGAAGATTCGCCTCGAGAAGTGAGTATTTTCAAGTTTTTGTGGGGGTATTTGGCTATGATTTGTACCACCTGGACATTTCTAGGATTTCCGTGTAGTTTTTATGTATGTGGAATTTATAGATTTGTGGGGTCATTGGTTTACACTCGATGAGTTCAAAGTCCTTTGGGTTATGAATCACTGGGGTCATCCTGTTCCATTTGGGGTATTAGCCACGTTATGTTTTATTTTCTTCGGGGTTTTGAACATTTCTAATGTGTACAATGCAATTAGTAGGGTTACGGTAGGCCTAACCCTCCTCTGAGTCGTTTGATTTGTATGGAATTTATAGGCTAACTAGCCTAGACCTAAGGTAGGCCTAGGCTAGCCGTCTACATTTCATTTTTTCGTCTAATGGTTAGGCCTAGCCTACTTCTAACTGGTATCAGTAGGCTAATTTGCAAAACCCGCTCGTGGTGTAGGCCCGTAGGGCCAACTCGGCCCATCTAAGATTACCAACTCGGCCCGTCTTTCATTACCAACTCTGCCCATTTATTTGAAAATCTTTAGGCTAATCAGTGTTTTGAACAATGGATTCAAACTTGAGTGGTTTGAATTGACATAGCCTAAGTAGGTTCCATTGGGGACAGGCTGTATGGAGGAAGGTGCAAGAGCAAAGGGTTTCAAGTTGCATACAATAATGATGGAACATAAGTTTATACGGAGATTGCTTGCACTACTATTTGTTCCAGCTAACCACTTTGAAGAACTTTGTCTACATCTCTACAGCAGTGCAACAGAGCAACTAACAACCTTATTGGACTACGTACAAAACACATGGATAAATTCTGACATCTCTGGGCTCCATCTGCATGGTGCGTCTTGGGAGAAGTATTCGCACAAACAATGACTGAAGGTTGGCATAGGCCTAATTACACTTACACTTTGTTACACTTTGTTGTATTCCGTCCGTTAGTGACACAGTTGAGCTGGGGCTCCACTGCGACCAGGCAGCTCCCTTTCTTCCACTCTCCATTCTAGAAGTCGGTTGGAGTTGGTGCTGGGGTATCCTGGTGTTGGTGGCCGGTCCGGTATTTTGGCCAGCCACATGTCCAAGTGTTTCTTGAAGGTGTCTGGAGACACCCCGGTCATGTTCCTGAGAGGGGCTGGTATACAGTTGAACAGTCTGGTTCCATTGTATGTAAAGCTGTGATGGATCAGTGATTTGATTTTATGTGTTGATCCCGGCGTAGTCCTCACATAGCACAGCCTCCCTCGCCTTTGGTGTTGAGTCTCTTGGATGTTTGGATTTGGTACCTTTTTTTTCCAAAATCTTCCAGACGTAGATGATGATGTATCTCTCCCTACGTCTTTGAAGTGAGTACAGCTGCAGCTCCTTGAGTCTCTCCCAGTAGTTAAAATGTTGAAACCCATGGATTTTACTGGTGAATGTCCTCTGGGTGGCTTCGATTTCTGTTATTTCTCCTACTTTTTGGGGAGACCAGAGCTGAGAGCAGTACTCCAGTCGTGGTAGGACCAGTGACTTCCACAGTGTTAACATACACCTCGCATTTCTTGTGTGGAAGGTTCTCAGGATCCAGCCTGCTATTTGTTTTGCTGTTGTTGTGGCTTTGGTAATATGCTGGGAAAAAGTGGCGTCACTGCTCATATTTACTCCCAAGTCCTTCACTGTGTCTTTGGCGGTAATTTCTTGCTGTCCACTTTTGTAGTTGGTGTCGTTTTGTAGTGCTCTCTTGTTCCCGTACCTTAGAAGCTCGAACTTGTCTCCGTTTAGGGCCATGTTGTTTTCTTCTGCCCACTTCAGGATTTTGTCCAAGTCTTGTTGTAGTAGCTGTGCATCATGTTGTAAGGTGATTTTCTTCATGAGTCTGGTGTCGTCTGCAAACGATGAGGCTGTTGAGTGTTCCAGGTCCCTGTCGATGTCTCCTATCATGATGAGGAATAGGAGAGGTCCCAGTACTGATCCTTGTGGTACTCCGCTGATGACCCCACCTGCTTCTGATAGGCTTCCTTGAACCGTGACTCTTTGTTTTCTGTTGGTGATGAAGCTGTGGAGCCATCTTCCAAGGTCTCCCCCTATTCCCAGTGATTTGAGTTTATGTAGAAGGATCCCATGGTCCACCTTGTCAAAAGCTTTGGCGAAATCTAGATATATGACGTCTACATTTTCTCCGTCTTGAATATCCTGTAGGATTTTGTCGTAGTGTGATAGTAGTTGTGAAAGGCAGGAGCGGCCTTGTCTAAAGCCATGTTGACCCTCGTTGAATGCCTCGTTATCTTCCAGGTGGCTGACCATCTTAGCTCGTATTGTTCTTTCTATGATTTTAATAAGATGTGACGTCAGCACCACTGGTCTGTAATTTTTGGCTATGCCTTTACTGCCCCCTTTGTGTATTGGTGTGACAGTACCTTCTTTTAGGGATTGTGGTACATATCCAGTTTGGAGGGACTTGCTCCACAGCAGTTTTAGAGGCAAGGCTAGCTGATGTTTGCAGTTTTTTAGCAGTTGGGCATGAAAGCCGTCTGGTCCTGCCGCAGAGTTTGGTCCAATCTTGTCGATGGCTGCTATTATGTCCTCTGTTGATACTCCTTATGTTACCGAGGAGAGTTGATGTGGTGTCCCTGGAGCGTTGTCAAAGAAGGTCGTTGCATTATCGATTTTCTTGTCTTCATTTGGCGGGCTGAAGACACTTTCGTACTGCTGTTTGAGTATCTTGGCCATTTCGGTCGGATCACTCTCAAGTTCGCCCGTAGGTTTTGCAAGTGGTCCTATTGTTGAGGTGTTCCCGAGTCTCCTTTTTGCGTATGCATAGAAGAATTTGCTATTTACTCGTATGTTTGCAACTGCTTGTAGTTCTTCACGTGTTCTTTGCTCTTGGTAACTCTAAGGCAAGAAAAGTAAATCTGAACTTTTACATTTTAATAAAATTAATATGTGATGTGGGAGGAATAGGCTATAACCGCAGAGAAAGATCGGCTAAGCATCTACTAAAATCATTGTCTCACCACGTTGCTGTCTATGTTTGAATGCTAAGGTCCTTCCTAAACTAACCAAAGTTTTGTATAGCCTAAAGATTTTTTATAAAAATAGGCCTATATGGCCTACATAGGCTAGCCTATATTTTATCACTGACTCGTAATAATAAAGTTGTTTTAAATTGTTTAAAAGCAGTCCTACCACGTTGCTGTACGTCTATGTTTGAATTCTAGAAGTCCTTCCTAAATTAACTAATGTTTTGTATAAAAATTATGTAGGCTATACAACTAGGCCTATAGCCTACATTCAGGTATTATATTTTATCACTGACTCCTGTAGAGTAGCCTAGAATAAAGTACCATAAGCAAGGGCATTAGGCCATGTGGTCCGAGTTGGTATTTAATAAGAACATAAGAAAATGGGAGTCTGCAAAAAGCCGATCGGCCCACACAAGGCAGATCCCTGTCACACCCAACCCCAATTACATAACATTAGATAGCAGGAAACTGCATATGGCCATGCGGCCCACATGAAGCAGCTTCGGTACTTGTTTAGTGTATGGCCTAAAGAAAATGGAGGTCAATATTTACGAGTCACACCACAGCTGGAATCTCATTTCTAAGGGTAGTTTTGGGTTCCTATCATTCTATGCTTCATTGCTATATACTTTTTATCCACCTGATTTTGTTTTTTTTTCTTTTTAGCATTAACCTAACTTAAATGTATTTGGGGGCTATTAGGTTAGGTTAATGCTAAAAAAAAAAAATCCAGTGGATAAAAAGTATATAGCAATGAAGCATAGAATGATAGGAACCCAAAACTACCGTTAAAAATGAGATCCCAGCTGTGGTGTGACTCGTAAATATTGACCAACATGGATTTTTGAGCACAGACTGAACCAAATGTTCACTACTGTATTTACATAACTGGTCATTAACCTGAGCATCCTGGGGGCTGCTGCCCCCAGACCCCCACTGGTCTTGGGTTGAAAAGTGATAAAAAACACATATCTCTTACCTCATTAGGCTATTCAAAGTTTTGTATTTGGTTTAATATACACTTCCCAAGTCATTTGAACAGTTCTATTGCTTCTATATATCATAGAATACGTTTTTAATAACTAGAAAAAGAGGACTTCGATTAAACAATTACGGCAGCTCCCATTCACACCCAGCCCATATCACCCATTTTTTTTTTTTTTTCTTTCTTCCCACTACTCTCTCTCGGGCATAGGCTGAGAGCCTGTACATTCCACCGCTCAACACGGTGAAGTTGTCTTGTACCAGTCTGGGGAGTGAGACATGTGAAGCATTCATCATGGCTTGAAGCGGCTGGTTGCTTCGCTCAAGTGCTTCACCGTCTCACCCTCCAGACTCAGACCCTCACTCTCAGAACGCCACCTATTGAGCAGTGAACTCACTAGGCATTGTCCCCCTGTAACATATTTTGAATATGGGAAATATTCATACAGTGTTATTTAATCAGGGAACAATGAGGGTATTTTTTCTGGCATTTCGGTGGGCTTTGTGGTAATGCACTGATACTAGGTACAGCACAAATTCAATCCCAATAATATCTTCCCATTGACATATTGGGATTTGAACCCGGGTCCATTGGATTACCAATCCAGTGGCATGACCACTCCACCACACCTCCCCTATGGGAATCCAACTTATGCTTAAAGCTTTCAACTGTTTCTGAGCTAATTACTGTTCTGGGCAGTACATTCCACATGTTAACTGTTATTTCCAAACCAGTGCTTTCTTCTATCTTTCCTAAATCTAAACTTCCATCTAACTTGAAACCATTTGAGCGGGTTATGTCGCCGTTCTTTAGCTTTAATACCTCATCTATATCGCCCTTATTTAAACCTTTTATCCATTTAAATACCTCTCATGATTCATGTCTCCCCTACATCTTCGTCTCTAGTGAGTGCAGGCCTAAGACTTTCAACCTCCTCATACGATAAATTTATAATATTATGTATCTTTTTGGTCATTCTTCTTTGGACTGCCTCTAAAGGGTCGATATCCATTCTATAATAAAGGCACCAAAATTGAACAGCATAGTCTAAATGGGGTCTTACTAGAGCTAAGTATAGTTTTAAGAAAACTTCAGCAGTCCTGTTGCTAACACTCCTAGATATGAATCCTAGAATTCTATTTGCCCTATTCCTAACACTTATACACTGTTTTCTGGGTTTCCGATAATTACTAACGAACACCCCCAGATCCGTTATCCAATTCTACATGGTCTAGTTTGTATTTAGCATCTAAATTACAATTTCCAATCCTTAATACTTTACATTTGTCTACATTGAAACCAATCTGCCAATTTATGGACCACTCGTGCAAGTGATCGAGATAATTTTGAAGACATTCCCTGTCGCTAGCTGACTCTATTATCCTACCTATTTTAGTATCCTCAGCAAATTTACTGATCCTACTCTTTATGCCTGAGTCAAGATCATTTATGTAGATAATGAACAGAAGGGGTCCCAAAACCGACCCTTGGGGGGACTCCACTTTTAACTAATCCCCAGTCCGATTTTACACCATTTATACTAACTCATGTTTCCTACCAATCAGCCATGACTTAATCCACTTGAGTAGCATCCCCCCAATACCATGTCCTTCTATCTCCTATCGATAGGAGAAATGACAGAAAATGATTTAGAAATGTGCAGTACATTAACCCTCCAGCCCCGGCTATGTATTATATATATATTCCTCGAAACCCGGGTGTTTTGGCCGAAAAACGTCTAGGCTAGGCTACCGTATATTTGTTAATCTGACTGCTTCCGCATTCCCGCGCATCCCCAAGCGTAGCTGTGTTATTTACCTGTAGAATGGCATTAAGTGGAGCTCTCTAAGTCAACTGGTTGAGTTGTGATAATGATTTCATTGGAGATAACTTTATGGCCAAAACAGCCACTTTACACTACTTTTCGATACTTAACAACAACATACAGGCACACACGAACAAGCGACGCTCTCCTTCTTGTGGCCGGAGATGCAGGGCGTCGGTCCAGCCGGCTGTTGTTTACATGCGTCGGACCAACGCCTCGCACACGAAGCTCACAGGCTTTCAACCACTGGGCGTTCAAGAGCCCTTCCGGGTACCTGTTATATGCTTTTTTATGGGCGTTCAAGAGCCCTTCCGTGGTGAGAGGGTTAAATAGTCGATATCTTTCCGTTTTCACTAATGAAAATTTGGCACAGTTTCCAGAAGTCCGTAAGGTATATAGCGATAGTATAGAAAATAGGTTAAGTACGATTACTATAAGTATAAATGATGTGCTTAAGGAAATTGACAGACTGAAACCTCATAAATCGCCTGGTCCTGATGAGGTATATGCTAGAGTATTAAAAGAATGTAGGGATGAGTTAAGTTACCCATTACCATTTTTATTTAACAAGTCATTGGAGACAGGTATAGTTCCAGAAGCTTGGACGCTTGCAAACGTAGTTTCGATCTTCAAAAAAGTGACAAATCAATAGCATCCAATTACCGTCCCATTAGTCTTACATCAATCATAGGAAAGCTACTAGAGTCAATTATTGCTAGTAAAATTAGAAACCACTTAGATACATTTAATTTAATAAATTCTTCTCAGCATGGATTCACTCAGGGACGTTCTTGCCTTACTAATTTGCTTAGTTTTTTCTCAGAGGTATATGAAGCAGTAGATAATGACAAGTCATATGATATAATATATTTATATTTTAGTAAAGCTTTCGACAGTCCCCCATGAGAGATTGATGAGAAAGGTTGAGGCGCATGGAATAGGGGGGGCGTTGTTGGGATGGATTAGGTCATGGCTAATTGGTAGGAAGCAGAGAGTCAGCATAAATGGTACAAAGTCAGAATGGGGAGCAGTCAAAAGTGGTGTCCCCCAGGGATCTGTATTAGGTCCTCTGTTGTTTGTTATATACATAAATGACCTTGATTTAGGTATAACTAGTAGGATAAGTAAATTTGCAGACGATACCAAAATGGGGAGAACAATTGATTCAGATAGAGATATAGAGTGCCTCCAAAGGGATCTAGATACCTTACACGAATGGTCAGTAAATTGGCAGATGAAGTTTAACATTGACAAATGCAAGGTATTAAAGATAGGGAAGATGCATACAAATGTTAAATATAAACTAGCTAATATGGAATTAGAAAACTCGAATTGTGAGAAAGATCTAGGTGTGTTTGTTAGCAATGATTTGAAACCTAGACAACAGTGTATAAAGTTCGAAACCAGGCAAACAGGATTCTCGGGTTCATCTCTAGGAGTGTGAGTAACAGAACTGCTGATGTTATCTTAAAACTTTACTTGTCATTAGTGAGACCCCATATGGATTATGCTGTTCAATTTTGGTGTCCTTATTAGAGAATGGACATAGATTCATTGGAGAGAGTACAACGTAGAATGACAAAAATGATCCATAATATTAGAAATCTTCCGTATAAAGAAAGGTTGAAGAAATTAGGCTTACATTCGTTAGAGAGACGCAGAGTTAGAGGGGATATGATAGAGGTGTTCAAGTGGGATTAACAAAGGGGACATGACAAATGTACTAAAGCTCAGTGATAGCGAAAGAACTCGTACCAATGGTTTCAAATTAGATAAATTTCGTTTCAAAAAAGATATAGGCAAATATTGGTTTGGTAACAGAGTTGTAGATGGGTGGAATGGACTACCAAGTGCTATAGTGGGATTAAAAACGATAGGGAGCTTTAAGATAAAATTGGATAAGCATATGGACGAGAAGGGTTGGGTGTGAAGGGGGATCAGCAGGGTTGGGCCAATCAGGGCTCTGCAGACCCCCGTAATCCTGCGTTAATCTCTAACCGTTTTGGTAGGATGATCCTCAGGGTATTAGAGTGTTCAGACTATAATAATTGGGGTTGTGTGGGACAGGGATCTGCCTTGCTTAGGCCAATCGACTTTCTGCAGACTCCCATTTTCTTATGTTCTTATGTTATCTTCCTTAACAGCCTTTCATGTGGAACTTTATCAAAGCCCTTACTGAAGTCTAAGTAAACTATATCTTATCACCTTTTTTAAATATCAGAATTATATTTGCGAGCTTCCATGAATCAGGAACTAAGCCTAAAGTTAGTGAATTAATAAATAGGTGAGTAAATGGGTAACTTAATTAGTCTTTCCATTCTTTTAATACCCTAGCATACACCTCATCTGGACCTGGAGATTTCTGGGGTTTTAGTCTACCTATTTCCTCAATTACTTCGTCACTAGTGACCTGATCTGTGCTTAATATTTCGTCTATACTACCGTTAAAAACTTGATTGACTTGGAACTTGATCTAAATTTTTGTTTGTAAAAACAGAAAGGTAATGACTATTTAGAGTATTGCACATTTCTAACTCATCTGTAATCTCACCTATCACATTCTTAACCCTTTGGCTGCGGCTATGTTTGGGCTATTTAGGGTATACCACTGATCGTGGTATATCTGTATAGCGAAAAAATTACCAGGTGGTAAATATTATATAATTATCTTCTATTGGTTTCGTGAAAATATTTGTTTGTTTGCAAATAGCTATGAATGGAAATGCGACTACGAATATTGAAAAACATGGCGAATATTCGCACATACGAATACAAAACTAATATTCGGTCCATCTCTATACTGTACCATGAATGTTACAAATATAAAATTTGAATTTATAATAAATGTAAGTTAATACTGGCTGTCGTGTATTTTTGACCACACCAATTTATTGATATCTACAAAAATATGCATTTATACTGTGTATAGTATGGTTGTACACTCACAAGCCATAATCAGTATACACCAGTTTTGAATGTTGCTCAGTTATACTGGGTAGCTGTATCCCAATTACTGTGTCCATGGGTACAGTACCTTTAGTCAAAATTATTAGTTTGCTTGCAACTCTACTAAGTCAAGTAATTTTGAGCGAATATCCTTGGAAGTTAGAAGTGTTTACTTACATTACCGAACTGGAAAATGTTGGTTTTGTATTTGCAAACTGGATCTACAAGTGAGGCTGTGATGCGGAGAAAGCTGTGAGTCGATGAGGTAACCAGAGCTGTGTCTAGCGAGGTTTATTAGCTATCACAGTCCTAGTTACCTAGTTGACTCACATTATTTCAACATTGAAGATGCCTTGGCGATACTGCTGTAGTTGTAGGCCTACCTATATACTATAGACAACCTTACCAGAATTCTTTTGAGTTGGCCAAGTTTATTAACTTACTTGGTGCAGTTGTAGAGGCGCCGCCTCTGTCGTGATGGATCTCCAATCCTGCCGAGTTCTGCGTTCCTCTTCATGAGGTTCACTTGATCAGCTATTGAGTTGGAATCATACCGTATAAACATGTTTAATTTCATTTGTGATTATAACAATAATAGTGCTTTGATTTTAACTAGGCTTAAAATAATTATTATTCTTATAAATACTTCCAGAGTAAATTTACAATTACAGTACTATTAGGGGCGCCAGTAGTGACGTACGGCCCTGTAGTCATGAGCAGTGTTCTGCTTCTAGCACTCTGATATGGTCCCTGGGGTGGTAATGTGGTGCTAGAGCCAGGGACTCCGGATCAACTGCTGTTACAGTTGGGGATAACTTTGTTTCCACAGCCACATATGGGTGACCAGGGCACAAATGCGCATGCATGTCTGTCATGTGTGCTTGTATCTAGGTTTTTTAATATTAATTATACAGTAGTTTCCCAACTTATTTTGAGCAGATCTTCTTCCTAGTACAGTATGTGTAGTGAAGCATGTTTTATTTAAGATTCAGCACTTGAATTGTCATTGTTGAAATATGAAAATATACCTGTACTGTATTATTATATCTAATATATTATTTGTCGGTCACATTACCACCCGTTTTTTCGCTACTCACAGATGTTTGCATATAATATTGCTTTATTTTTGGGTTTGGACTAGTATAGTAGTGCAATTATGAATAGGCTATACTATTTTAGATTAAATTAGTTCATTGACCTTAAATACTGTAAAGTTTAGTTAAAATATACATAAAGAAGCCATTGACTGCTGTATTGCAAGTACAGTACAGTAGTAGGTTTGAAATTAAATATGCATATTTGGGACCTTATAATTTATACTCTTGAATTAAAGAAAGCTGCATCTTTGGATTACAGAAAGCTGTAATTTTACAGACTTAGTTACAAGGCACTAAACTACTGCATTTTGGTAGGGTGAGGTGTAGCTTCAAATTGCTAGATTTGTGAATATTGTTCAGTAAATATAGCTATACTACAGTATAATTTTCTTGTTCTTAGAACCAGTTCATAACCTTTAGGTGTCAGTGTATCACAAACTTTTCAGTTTATTTAGTAGGGCTATGTTATTGCAGTATAGAGAAGCAATAATAAGCCAACAGCATCATTGCGTATTGTTAATAGGATAAATATAGCCTTAAAAAGACTTCACTAAGTATTGTAGTGATCATATACTATTATATAGTGGGTAGGTCATCAAAGCTTTGAGTTTTGAACAGGTTAGATTTATAGTTGGTGGTAATTTTGTAGCGTCTGTGTGTGGCGAGAGCGGTGTGTGTACATGTTTCTGCCCTAGGTCAATGTAGTTGGGTAGCACGCTGGCTGCTGTGGTGGATATGTATGTCTGATCATAGCACCACAGGATTCAGCATAATACTCAATAGCTCGCAGCTGTGAAGAAAGTAGGTTTCATTGGCGGTTTATTGTATATATGGTAAAACGGGATAATTTTGACATGGCGGTAATAATACTAATTTAAACTCATAGCTGAAACTTGCATGGATTTGGCTGCTGTTGAACTTAGGCCTAACTTTAAAGGAATGTCAACCTAACTAATATGAGCAGCTTATGTGATGTAATAATTTCCATTTTGGAGAATGATAGTGGAAATTATTACGGCGAAATTACCCTGTTCAACCCTACTGAGATTTTGTCAAAAAAAATTTGTAACTGCTGAATATATTGTACTGCATATTGTAATGATTTGATTACTTTTACAAAACAATTTTATAGGCTACCGGTATATATGTGATTTTACCTTGTTATCGGTACCATTTTTTTTAAATTTCATGAAATAACTGCATATTCTGTACTGTAATTTATAATTTTATATTTGATATGTACTGTACTGCATTATATATTATACTTTTATATATCTAATTGGTGATGGTGATATGAATGGGAATGACTGCAATTGTGGAAGTATGTGTGAAGAGGAGGCTGATGATGGGAACACCACCTTCCGACACAGAATGATAAACGTACACAAGAAGAGTGGAGGAGGGAGGGAAAGACTGGAATGAAAAGCGCTAATTGCTTATGTATGGATGAATGAATGTGGGAATCTATTAGATGCTAGGGTGTATTGGGGGAGGGGGTGTCTAATCATTATGTGGTGGTAGCTAAAATTAAGGTACAGAAAAAGGTTGAAGAGAGTTAGAGTAAGATAGGTGGAGTGGTGGCAAGGTTAAAAGAGTATGAAAATCAAGGGAAGAGTTCAAAGAGTCTTCGACGACTAGGTAGGTTTGACTTGAAGCGAATGGAGGAAGAGGTGAGCAAAGTGTTAACACCTTGGGTGCGGCACTTTTCATATGACAAAACAGCCCGCAGTCATTGAGTTAAAGGGATAGATTTGAGCTATATGGGTTAGAAATGGGAGAGGAGTAAAAGGAACAGCACGGTGGGCTCAGGTGAAACTAACAATTGAACAGGAAAAAAAGCATACATAGTGGTTGGGTAGTAGAGGGAACGAAGATTTGTGGAATAGAAAAAGAAAATGTATGTGGAGAAAGCGAGCGAGGTAAAGTAAAAGAGTTAATCAGATTAAGCATTTAAGTGAAGTTGAGGGATTGTGAAGAAATTGTTTTGGAAAGAGGTCAAGAAACTTGGGGAGGGTGACAAAGGAAGTAGTAAGGGTGTGGAAGATGAGAATGGGAGTGTGTTACTGGGGAAGCAAGAATTGAAATGATGAGAGCACTTTCGTGAAACGTTAAATGTAGGAAGTCAAATATGATGTGCTCCGCTGCATGTCTGCCTGGTGAGACCGGAACCTCTCCGGGAAGTCTGGGGACTGGGAATCTTTTGTTGGTGACCCCAAATGGTCCTGGGTGGGTCTTCTGGGCAACATAAATGTGTGTGAAATTATATTTTGTTTTGTTTATTTTATCTTTCTCGAGTCGGCCAGCCCCAGCTATTGGATATGTGCCTGAGTATATACAGGAAATAAAATGCCTTAACATAGTTGCACGGGGTATGGGAGGGAGGAGGAGGTGGGGATCAGGTGATCACAAGTGTGAGGCTTTGAAAATGGTGGAGATTGTAATGCATCAGGGAAAGAATAAGTATGTAGTGAGATGCAAGTTTGGTGGCGAAATAGTGATAGAATAGGTATGGAAAAAGTGTAGACTAGCATATACAGTACTATACATTTAATATCTCTTATTAAAGAGGATGCATATACAGTATGTTTGTACTTAAGCTAGAGGCCTTCAGGCGACACTGGCTATGATTTCTAAAAGTCGTTCTCGTCTGAGGGACTGGAGTACCACTTGATGACAAAAATGATCCATAATATTAGAAATTTTCCGTATGAAGAAAGATTGAAGAAATTAGGCTTACATTAGTTAGAGGGGATATGATAGAGGTATTCAAGTGGGTTAGTGGGATTAATAAAGGGGACATGAAAAATGTACTAAAGCTCAGTGATCGCGAAAGAACTCGTACAAATGGTTTCAAATTAGATAAATTTAGTTTCAGAAAAGATATAGGCAAATATTGGTTTGGTAACAGTTGTAGATGGGTGGAATAGGCTACCAAGTGATATAGTGGGATCAAGAACGATAGGGAGCTTTAAGATAAAATTAGATCGGCATATGGACGAGATGGGTTGGGTGTGAGGGGGATCTGCCAGGTGTGGGCCAATCGGCGTTCAGCAGACCCCCGTAATCTTGTGTTAATCCCTGCCCCCTGGTGGGGGCAGTACTCAAGGTATTAGTGAGTTGGGCCTTGTAATTGGGGTTGGGTGTGACAGGGATCTTCCTTGTATGGGCCGATCAGCTTTTTGCAGACTCCCATTTTCTTATGTTCTTATGTTATGTTCTTTCCTCTCGCTTAAGCATTAGGCTATTCATAGTACAGTTGGGTGCAGTACAGTACATGATTAGATATCCAGTAGTCCTATTCAATAAATGGATGTTAATTGTGGTCATGTGTGGTGTACTTATAACAGTTTTGATGGTGTAATGGTTAGTGTTTAAGTTCTGTGTGTGATATCCTGGGAGAATCACATGTTTTCATTAATTTCATTTGGGGGTGCTATTGGTGTTAAGAACGATGTAAACAAATTGTTAGAGAGTGAGTGATGGAAAATAGTGTGGCAAGTAGATACATTTGAAGGCATTGAGAATTAGGTTCTCTTGTAGAAGTGAAGTAACAGTGCCCTCGCCTATCTCAATTGGAATTGGGACCAAAATAAATTCTCAATATTTGAGTTATCGAGATGTGAAGTTATCTAATTATTGAAAGGAAATACAATTGGGACCGGCGAGTTGCCATGTAAACTACATCGAATCTGACTATGACCACTTTTGACTCGTAATTTGCACTTGCCATCGCAGACTCAATCTGAATCAATATTTGTGTATTTCATGATTCCCTAACCCATAATCTACAATAACATCTACGATATAACTTGCAACTGTGCAATAAAACAATGCATCTTTACTGGTGATTCACATGTCTTCTTGTAAAGTGACAAGGCTAAGCTGGCTGTTGATCTACCGACTTTATAATTTCCACTGTTTACAGTCTAATTGTTTTATTTTTATTTTACTATGTAAACAAAAGTACCACTATAATTTCTTTTGTTACTATCACCACTTATCATTATCATTGTTACGATTATTATCATTGTTATTATTGTTTATTATTTTATACTAGTAGCATTGTTACCCTATATGCATGTTTTTATATATCTGATTTTGCTTGTGCCTACTGAGACGTGATTTTCCGGTCCCGTCGCAAGATCTACCCCGAAAACTTTTTCCGGTCCCGTCGCAAGCCCACCTTTAGCAAGCGAGACCCCAATATTCTCTTGCGACGGCAAGAGAGCTCCGGAGATGGGTTGACGGCAAGCTGAAACATCTCACTCAACTTACTGTTTCTTCATTCTAATTTATTTCGGTATATTTGTTTATCCAAACATGATCTTATAATTGACTTGCCTATTATTAGGAAGTAGAGTAATAAGAGCCCACAGTAACGAATATCCAATTGTTGATAATAAATTAATGTCGGACAGTACGCTTGGTTAGATTTTGTCCACGAAACAACAACAAACCCCAGCTGTGACTGCTATTTACCGATTGTTTTTCACATCAGAATTGCATTTATATAATCCTTATGATAATTAAATTGGCGGTGAATGTTATTCCGATGAAATGGAAGTTGTATATCCTAGCCTATATATTTGTAAAATGGTGCGCTGGCTTGGAGCAAGCCTGTGTTGTTTTTCCCGTCTTGTGATGATCTTGCGACGGCTCGGTTGAGATGGTGGTCTTGCGACGGGACCGGAAAATCACGTCTCTGATGTATATTACCCATATCTAGTCTCCTACCACCCTCCCCCCATGCTTCTGCCCCTCCCTGTCCTTCCTCCTCCCTCCCAGCAACCCTACCCCACCCCACCCCTCCACCACCACCTTGCATAACTGATATTTAAGGCCTCCTAGGTGCCAGTAGTTGTTATTGACCTGATGAAGCTATCTTTGAAACATCAATAAAGTGCTCTTCCTCAGATGGTGTTTTTTATCCATTCTCTACTTTTCAAGTACCGCTCAACACTCGGGTTAGACTCGTGCTTGAAACCAATTGATACTAGGAGACCGTATATATACCGTTAAACAAACACAATGGACGTGACAAATCTTTTTGGTCAAAATTACTCGGTAGTTCATATTGGTTTAGTTTTTATTAGTATCTAGCATCAATATTATAGTTTTTTCATTGTGCTTTGTGACTGGGGCGAGCTTGGAGGTTAAAACATAAGAACATAAGAAAATGGGAGTCTGCAGAAAGCCGATTGGCCTAAGCAAGGCAGATCCCTGTCCCACACAACCCCAAATCAATTACAAAGCCTAATTATAGGCTCAACACTCTAATACCCTGAGGATCATCTTACCAAAACGGTTAGAGATTAACGCAGGATTATGGGGGTCTGCAGAGCGCTGATTGGCCCAACCCTGCTGATCCCCCTTCACACCCAACCCTTCTCGTCCATATGCTTATCCAATTTTATCTTAAAGCTCCCTACAGTTTTAGATCCCACTATAGCACTTGGTAGTCCATTCCACCCATCTACAACTCTGTTACCAAACCAATATTTGCCTATATCTTTTCTGAAACAAAATTTATCTAATTTGAAACCATTGGTACGAGTTCTTTCGCTATCACTGAGCTTTAGTACATTTGTCATGTCCCCTTTGTTAATCCCACTAACCCACTTGAATACCTCTATCATATCCCCTCTAACTCTGCGTCTCTCTAACGAATGTAAACCTAATTTCTTCAACCTTTCTTCATACGGAAGATTTCTAATATTATGGATCATTTTTGTCATTCTACGCTGTACTCTCTCCAATGAATCTATGTCCATTCTGTAATAAGGACACCAAAATTGGACAGCATAATCCATATGGGGTCTCACTAATGACAAGTAAAGTTTTAAGATAACATCAGCAGTTCTGTTACTCACACTCCTAGAGATGAACCCGATAATCCTGTTTGCCTTATTACGAACGCCTATACACTGTTTCTAGGCTTCAAATCATTGCTAACAAACACCTAGATCTTTCTCGCAGTCTGAATTTCTAATTCTAAATTAGCTAGTTTATATTTAACATTTGTTTGCATCTTCCCTATCTTTAATACCTTGCATTTGTCAATGTTAAACTTCATCTGCCAATTTACTGACCATTCATGTAAGGTATCTAGATCCCTTTGGAGGCACTCTATATCGCTATCTGAATCAATTGATCTCCCCATTTTAGTATCGTCTGCGAATTTACTTATCCTACTAGTTATACCTAAATCTAGGTCATTTATGTATATAAGAAACAACAGGGGACCTAATACCGATCCCTGGGGGACACCACTTTTGACTGCTCCCCACTCTGACTTGGTACCATTTATGCTGACTCTGTTTCCTACCAATTAGCCATGACCTAATCCATCCCAACAACGCCCCACCTATTCTATGTGCCTCAACCTTTCTCATCAATCTCTCATGAGGGACTCTGTCGAAAGCTTTACTGAAATCTAAATATATAATATCGTATGCCTTGTCATTATCTACTGCTTCATATACCTCTGAGAAAAAACTAAGCAAATTAGTAAGGCAAGAACGTCCCTGAGTGAATCCATGCTGAGAAGAATTGATTAAGTTAAATGTTTCTAAGTGGTTTCTCATTTTCCTAGCAATAATTGACTCTAGTAGCTTTCCTATGATTGAAGTGAGACTACTGGGACGGTAGGTTGCATAGAGATGCAAAATGTTGAGATGAGATTGATAGAGATACAGTCGACACTCGATTTAACGGACTAATAGGGGGGGAGGGAGACGGTGTCCGTAGCTGGAAAATTGCCTTCGGACTTCCCCCTAATATGCCTCGAAAATGAAGATTTTTAACTTTCCGGGTGTTTTTATGTCTTTCCTTACATATTGCACATAAAAATGTTTTTTAATAAAAAAAAATCTTTCATTACTGAGATAAACAAATAAAACCCATAGAAATACAGGGGTTTGCCGGGAAACTGGCGAGTCGTGCCAGCCAATTACCGGACTTTTTTTTTAGCAATTGCTGGGTCCATTGTCTGGCTATGGACCGAGTCCGTTAAATCTAAATCCGTTGTATCGGGGTCCGTTAAATCGAGGGTCGACTGTATGCGAATAATGTGAGCCTACTGAACATTAAAATTATTGAATGTTAGAAACAGAACTAGAGATGGAACAGAACCCTGAGGAAGAACAGTAACCATCTACAACAGCCACTTTGGAAAGATCAGAACTTAATTTTGAGTTTAGTGTTACAAAACTAGGAAAGCTGTTTAGAGAGGATTTTGTTATCTACAGAATAGGGTTTTATCATGCAAGAGCTTTTGTAGTTGATTTTCAATGGTCAAAACATTTCCAGCAGCATTTCTGGTGTCTTTTTGCAACCAACCTGAAGGTAGATTATGTTTGGTAGCTGAGTGCTAGTGCAGCTGGAAAGCAGAAACAAAACCTGACCCGAAGAACTTGTATGATACTGCCTTAACCCTGTGACCCTGGTTGATGCCATATGGTGGCAGTACGGTTAATAAGCAGCATTCCTGGGTGTTTCGCGCGCCAAGTAATAACATTTTCCATGGTTGCAATCTTGGCCCTATTGGCCTTGTGATGAACTAAGCTTCATCCTCAGCTCCTCCTTTACTCCCCAAAGTTTCTCACTAATCACACCTACAAGCATCCCAACCATTGAGTGTATTAAGAGTGGAGACGGTGTGAGCCCCTTGACCCGTTCTGTCCTTTGATCTCCGTGCTGCTATATTGTTCCTTCCCGGCTGAACTGTTTTAGGCCAAGGGCAAATTTGGCAATTGTAGTTATCTTAAGTTCTATACTAGTGTTATTTCAATCTCTTAAAATCATACAGTGTACATTCAGCGTAACTTTCAAATCCAATACGAAAATACCAAAAATTAGTATGAAAAAATACTTGCTAATCATACATTGACAGAAAAATAGCTTGTGTGACATAGCCAGGGGGAGAGATTAACACCAGGCCTGACCAGACCCCTATACTCCGTCTAATTTATGAAGCCCGATCGGGTGTGGTCTGCCTGGGGCATGTGATAAAGGTACAGCTGCCATGTTTGAGAGTAAACTAACCCCCACCGTTTTCTATAATCATATGAATGGGACACTTTCTCGGGTAGGCTACGCACGTATCCTAGGTCAGGTCAATCTATTTGGCAACGTTGCCATAGATACATACATACATACATACATAAAATTTCAAGACTGACTGCTCCACACATACGTGCAGTTTCAGTCTCTTGGCCTAATGGTGGCGTTCCAGGCAACCCTGTTAAGGGCTGCTTCACTTGTCAATTTTTTGGATTTGAGATCGGCACGTATAGTCCGATCCCAGGTCTTCCTCGGTCCACCCCTTGGTGCAGCTCCCTCCACAATCACAGACCTGCATTTGTTCATCCATTCTCTCCACATGTCCATACCATCCCAAATTATTTGCATTTGTCCTTAAAGTGTTACATTCTTAAAACCATACCGCTTTAAAAAAAATAAATCTATACAGATTTCTAACTCATTTGTAAAGTTGTCAATGGCTGAAAATGTGATATTTGTTATTAAGAATTTACAATTTGGCATGTCTGCCTTTATGATTCAGATTCATGACCTGACAACACCCGAGCGACCTTCGTAAATTAGATGGACTATAGGTGTACAAGGAAGGAACAAGATGGCGAAGTGGGGCCAACTTGTGAAGCTGATAGCTACTCCACCCTTACCATCTCCCTGCCCCCATCCATTTTCTCTTGCCCCTCTACCTATCACATGATTATATCATTCTTCACGGCTGGAATACAGTTTGCGATTGGCTTAGTGAGGAAGAGGGTGACTCCGCGCCCTCTGAGCCCTTGCGATCGTCACACACTCACATACACTGACAAATTTTGGCATTTCTTTCTCATAACCATTTCAGTCTTTGAACCAAACTATCCCTGTTTGCACCTATACCAACCAGTGAAGTCACACAGTTCTATCTATCTATCCCCAAAGGGGTGGCCACAAACGAAATGGCCCCATGCACCTGTCTCCAGTCAGTCGACGTTCCACCTCCCATCCAGCACTGCTTTCACACATATACTTAACTCCATCCTTCTACCTCTCGGTTTTACCTCTCCCCCTTTGACTTTCCAAGTCACTCTTGTAGGCCTACACTGTCATTGTCTCGCTTCCCATAAATTCCATATGGCCGAACCATCTCAATTTACACCTCAAATACTACTCATTCTCTAGAGCATTTCATGCTGAGAAAATGTAAATCAAAAAATTGTGTCCAGTTCTGTATAGCCAAAATCAATAATATGCTGAAAGCCTTGCTATTATGTTCTATGTCTATACACACATTTACTTAACACATGGTGGGAAACAATAGTACTTGTCACTTGCTATTAAAATCACGCGAGGGACTGGGTAGACTCGTAGTACACTGTAGTAACTTGCAAGGTTTCTGGCAAACTAATGGTTTTGACTGTACATTAATAGTGAGTATCAAAGGTAAGTAAATATTTCCGAAACTGTCACATAGACCCCCACTTTTGGGGAGAGTGTAGTGTCCTGCATTATGTTGACGAAGTTTGTATATACGTGCAGCGAGAGTGACGGAGTCCCGAGCACAGCCCTGCGAGAGATATCCCTGCTGAAGGAGTTGGACCACGAGAATGTAGTGCGCTTGTTGGATGTGGTGTATGCTGAACGCAAACTCTACATGGTCTTTGAATATCTGAACCAGGTGTGTGTTGCTGCCTATGTAGGGTCTTGAGTAAAAATGGCCACAACCAGAGTGATTTGCTCCCGACTCAATTTAATCTAATGAAAACTTAACCCAATCTAGGCCATGAAAGATTGTGACCTTAATTATCTGCTGTACGGATGCAAACTTAAATTTAGACTGTTTTGTGTGTGAAGGAGACAAAAGGCAAAGCTGCCTGTAATGAGTATACTTCTCAAAGTTGAAAGTGATAGAGCCAAAATTAAGGTACGTAGAGTCCAAATGCCTGGACACAGAGCTTGAAACAATTTGTCATAGGATAAAGGAAACTTGGATTAAGGAAGCGAGGGACTGGGAAATCAGTTCACTGTTGGGTGAGAATGTGTTAATAAGGCGGGTGCGCTTTCTGTATGGGAGGAGATTTGCACTGAGAAATGTTTTTGTTGACAAGCTTCTATTCCACTCAAACTCAATGTTGAGTAATCGTATATAGTATACCTTCCAAGCATCTATGATTTCTTAACCAGCGTAAGCAGTTGTGCCATTATCATTCCTGACCCACTGTTCTCCTCTTAGATATCCGTCATCCTTAGCTTGCCTACCAACTCTCATAATTCAATAATACTATTTTTACTTCCATAAATATAATCTCAGAAGAATGGAATTTGTGCAGGGATCTGTACTGTACATGTATTATATTTGTCTGCCCGCCAGGTGAAAGCCTAGATGAAATTCAAGGTACTGTAGTTGAAAAATTATTAACCTAGATAGCAGTAAAAGCAGACCCATCGACAATCTTGTAAACAACGGTGCATTGGTCCCTTTGATAATAGATAGTAAGGAAAAGAAAGCTATAAGAGATGCCGAGAGGTAAAATAAGCATATTGCCAAACGCCATGTTTCCTGAAGGGGTGGCCACGACTGAATCACCTCCATGCACCTGTCAACCTGTTATTATTACTCTTGTTAATCCTCTCCGACATATGACTCAATTTTGAGCCTATTAGGGATACTTTAAAGCTTTTGTTACCATCAGGGGTATTTATAAACCTTTAGTTTAGTTACTTCAACCTCTGCAGTTGTCTTTGAGTTAGCTGTGGGCAGAAAACTAATTTTGGAGAGGTAATTATAAGAGTGAGAGAACTCATATTTCTTATTGCTAATCTGGCAACCTCTGTGTCATATATGCGTGAAAGGGTTAATATCAGTATTGTTATTAGTAGTAGTAGTATTGTTATTTTTTATTTTTAGTAGTAATAATAGTACAGTATCTAAAAGTTGTGTTTCGGTTGTTAGCCTATTATCATTTGAGTATTTCTTTAATTTACTTATGCTTACTGCTGCATTTTATCCATATCTAATCCCCCCCCCCCTCACTTCTTCCTCCTCCCTATCCTATCCCCCACCCACCGCCGCTCCTACCGATCAGGACGAATACTTAGGCATCCAAGGCCCTAGTGTATGTTAGTGACTTGAAAAAGCTATTTGTGAAACTTCAATAAAGTGCTCCTACTAATATGGTGTTTTTATTCATTCTCTTGCTTCTCTACCAGCACTCACCCATTCTTATCTTTCACTCCTTTACTACTTCCCTTGCCACCCTCCCTAACGTTTTTACCTCTTTTCAGAACAATTTCTTACACTTCCTCCACTTTACACTTAAATTCCTTCCAGATTACTCCTCTACTTTTGTCTTAAGGCCGCGTCATACAGAGGCCGAACGTACTAGGACAAAGTCCCGAATAGGATGACTTGCAAAAAAAAATCAAATTTCAGGCGGCTCGGGTATATTCTGCATAATTCGGCATACGTTCCGTACTATTCGTGGGTTGGTCTGATGTTGTTCATGGATGTTGCCGACATTCCGGAGAGTCGGGAAAAATTTAGTGGCTACACTAAATTTCTACGAACATTCGGGTAAAAAAACCGTTACAAAATGGTCGGATGTTGGTCGGGAATTATTCGTAACTCGTTCGGAAGTTGTTCTGATTAATTCGTAGTTCGGTCTTCTGTTTCGGGACTTGTTCGGTACTTTTTTCAATTGCCGAATTTGTTAGGAACTACCCGACAAAAATTCGATAAAATTACGATGATTCCCTCGTATTCCAGAATAAAACCCGCACGAGTTACGAATTTTCAGAACAAGTTACGATCAAATTCAGACAAATATACGAATAATGTAGGATGTCTGCTCGATGTATCTTGTTTAATTAGTAATTAAATCCGAATTGATTTCAAACAAGTAGAATAGCCTCCTTCTAAAATTAGAGGTTCGCTATTGCTCGCCAGGAAAAAATCGACACCTAAAAGGCACGAAAGGTCTTATAGGCTAATATTGATAACAGAATGAGGCGAAAGGTCTCAAAATAGCCAAACTAACGGAACAAACGTCTTAAACCTCAAAACGAATATGCTAAACATGTGGGAGAAGGGGGTCCAGAAAAAGCGAGCATGTTATAGATACCGGTACCGTACCTCTGTTCTGCCTCTGGGTTCGAACACTACGATTATTTATGGGTATATCGTTATTCTGGCCTTCATTAGTTGCTTTTATTGAGATTAGGAAGGACAATAATTAGGTTAGGATACGTTAGTCTTACGTTAGGTGGTACATTATAATACAGTAAACTAGATTACAATACTTTGTTATTATAGCCTACATTTTGTCTAGGTGTATTTGAAAACGAATGAGAGGTGGAAGGATGGAGTGAGGAAGTACATGAACAAAGGCGGTGCTGGTTGGGGGAGGGGCGTCGACTGACTGGGGACAGAGGTGCTACAGTCGTAAAACAGTCTGATGTTCTCATAATGTTCTTCTCTATCGGTTGTTTGTCGACATCTCATCGGTTAAGTTCGGTTAATTATCCTAAAGCATTCCAATGTCATTCGGATCTGTGTCTGATGATTCGGGTATGGTCGAAAATCATTCTTTGCATAACGAGTGTAAGTTCGATTCATGGTCGGTAGTTGTTCGAGATTTTGTCGTAGGTCGTTCTTGACTATCTGATATTATTCTGAACTCGTTCGGGCCATGTTTGTAATCTTCAAATTTCGGGAGAGTCTCGGCTGTATTCGGTAAAAATGTGCAAGTCATCCTATTCGGGACTTTGTCCTAGTACGTTCGGCCTCTGTATGACGCGGCCTTTACTCTCCCTCACTACTCTCTTCTACTTCACCTTTTCTCCAAGTACAGTAGGGTCTCACATAAAACGAGTTTATGGTCGATAAACGATTTCGTTTTATGTGAACACAGCATTTTGGTGGCGCAATATCGTCAATGTTCACTGTAAGCGAAATTTTTTGTACAAAGCGAACGATATTTCGTAAGTTTTGTACGATATTTCGGCGCTCTATATGAAAACTCCTCGGATTTGCCCCACTTTGGCGACGGACTCGTTTTATGTGATCACATTCGTTCTGATCGAAAATTAAATATTAATATTTTAGGTCGGTCGTTTTAATCGAGACTCGTTTTATGCGAACACGTTTTATGCGGGACCCTACTGTACCAGTATTCACAGAATTGTGAATTTTCAACAAAATATTCTCATTGTATATATTCCTTGTTTTACCTAGGACTTGAAGAAACTATTTGATGACAACCGCCTGGGCTTGCCAATTGAGCTGGTGCGGAGCTACATGCAACAGCTGCTGCGTGGTATAGCC
Source organism: Paralithodes platypus (assembly GCA_032716605.1). Taxonomy (NCBI): domain Eukaryota; kingdom Metazoa; phylum Arthropoda; class Malacostraca; order Decapoda; family Lithodidae; genus Paralithodes; species Paralithodes platypus. The sequence continues at coordinate 82,918,124 of CM064575.1, read as the reverse complement.
TTCTGTCACACTCACCGCATCCTTCATAGGGACCTCAAGCCGCAGAATCTCCTTATTGATGCCAGAGGTTAGTACAGTACCTGTGTAAGTTATATTACAAGGTAGTTTATTATTGTCCAGTTGAATCTGTAATTCCTGCCCTGAGTTCATTTTTGCTCATCAGATGTCCATGGGGTCACTTTCTAGGTCAACCCACAGTTATATAAAAAGTTACCTGGCAACTCTTGAATATTTGTTTCATTTGAGTTGATGACTACCTTACACTATTCAACTAGTCATTCACAACAACCCAGCATGCAATCACGTCACGTGACGAGGCCATAGAACGTCCATCTTCTGATTGTCAATTAATTCTGATTGGGGCAGAGAAAATCTTATTACTTTCAATACCTCAAAGAACCAATTTCTACCCATCGTAATCCTCCACAAGACCACTCTTCAACATTACACTAATCAACCCTTCATCTTTTCAATATTCTTGGTGTATATTTTTCATCCAACTTTTCTTGGAAAGATCATATTACCACTCTTGCTAAAACAGCTTCTTAGAAGTTAGGTGTGATCAACAGTCTCCGCACCCCGTTCGCATACACGGCAATACGGCTGGCCTGGTCTTGACCTGTACACTTAATGCCAGGGCAGCCTCCTGGAACGCTACCACCAGGTTTGGTCCCCTATACTGTACTGTTAGGTGGAGAGTGCCAGTCCAGGGAAACACTGCAATGTACCCTCTGGATCCCTTCGGCCAGGTCGGCCCCAAGGCACCAGATCCGGGCCTGGGGGTAAAATTAATTGCCAGTGAACCGCCATTAGGCAACTTGGACCATAGAGCAATTTATCCTGCCACAATGCTGCCCTGTCATATAAACTGTGGCTGGCAAGACTAGTTCAGTCCTGTGTGGTACCTAACCGCTCCTCACCAGCGACATACCAAAGCAGAACCAACAACAAGGCTTTATTATATAGTAATGGCTGTTGGTCCACAAGTTTAGCAGCATCCTCCTTAATTCGCCTTATATGACATTCAGTATGATGTGCGAGGCATTTATTTTTATTTTATTTCTGTCTGTCATTCTGTCTCGCTTTCTCTATGGTATGCATACGTTAACCTCAGGGACGGAGTATCGAGCGAGGAATTAAGAAGGCATCTGGGCATTAGTAGTGTCAGTAAAGTTATGCGCACAAGTCGACTTGGTTGGTTTGGAGACATGGAGAGAATGGATGATCAGAACTTGTACTCCGGTTCGATCTCAAAATAAAGACGTGACGATAGTGCGTTGTTATATGTGCGATTGGTTTGCTTGGGAAACAGATTAACTTGCTCATGTAGTGATGTACACCCTATGTGGTGGATTGTGTTCTTTTATTTAATAATTTTCATTTTAGTAAGCGTTGTTTCCACATAGCGATTTTGATAATTTAATTTGACTTTATATTGTCCTTGTCCCAATTTTGGTTTGTTTAGTTTGCAAGTTTTACATTTTAATAAAGAACCTGACAACAGAGGCAGCCCTTGACCTGGAAAGCCACCATTTAGGACGTGAGACTGTAACCACATTCTCTGTGGACAAAACTGTCTTTAAACTTGTATGTAACATTATAGCTAAACTTTTATCTACTGGTATATACGCCCTTGGTGATTAGGTACCTGTAAGACTGCAGTTTTAGAATATCATTGTACTGTATATATTGATATTTCATAAATTTCTTTTTTTACATTATAATTTCATGCCACTGAAATCAGGATGATAGGTAAGAAGTAATGTGGGCTGTAAAGTACCTTCGTGTATGATTACTTTCTTTTTTAAATTCTGGTTCTCATCAGATAAGCTTGTTCAATTCAGGAAAAACCGGTGAGAGTCAGAGTTTAATGAAATACTGTACTGTACTGTATAAGGAAATTTGGTGGTACAGTCATGCTCTCGGTAATGCGGTTTTGCTCTTCCACGGACTCACTAAAAGCGAAAGCTCTGATTAACACAGACTGAACATTTTCAATCTACCGCGGAATCGACTCTCCTCGGTAACGTCACGCTCGGGTCCGATCGGCTTGCTGCCCTTCCTCCCAGTTTGTCAGTCCATGTGTACCTCAATATTCTCGGTGATTATAAGTATCTCTCCCACTGCTATGTAACCGTTATGCCTCCCCCCGTTATCTTATTGTATTTCCATTATGTGTCAAAAATAGGAACTTTGGGACTTTGGCTCGGACGAAATAGGTAAAAAAAAAAGGGACTTTGGGATTTTGGCTGAAACTAAATTATTATTTCCCATAAGGTATGTTATTTCGGTATCGCGTTTTTCGGTAACACTGTGCTGTGAAAGGACGAATTTACCATGTTACTGAGAGCATGATTACTTACCCTTCAGATTTTTACAGTTTCTATCTCAGCTCTCAAAAATTCTGTAGTATGTTAATGGTAGCATATCTCTTTTTTTAATTATTCTAGGCTCGATAAAGCTTGCCGACTTTGGCCTGGCCCGAGCTTTTTGCCTGCCGGTGCGAGCCTACACTCATGAGGTTGTGACACTGTGGTACCGTGCCCCAGAGATACTCTTGGGGGCCAAGAATTACTGCACAGCTGTTGATATGTGGAGCCTCGGAGCTATTTTTGCCGAGATGGTGAGTCACTAAAGGTTATTTTTTCATGGAGTTTTGACTGGATACCATTGGGTCTTAATTTGAATAGACATATGTTTAGTATGTGTTTTATTTTAGTTATTTTTCATGTTTTTAACCAAGCAGTTAATACGATTTTCTGTACATTTTTTATATAGCTGTTGTTATTACCTGTATGTAATTTTAATTTCCATATCCACACAGCTGACAACCAAGGCATTATTCCCCGGAGATTCGGAGATCGACCAGCTGTTCCGCATCTTCCGCACCCTGGGTACCCCTGGGGAGGACAACTGGCCGGGTGTGACACAGCTGCCGGACTATAAGAGTACCTTCCCTCGCTGGCAAGTGGACGCAACTGCCTCTCTGGCCCAGCTCCTCCCTCGACTACCATCTGAGGGACAACAGCTGGTCATGGTAGGTTTATAACATAAGAAACACTCTTGCCATCACTGCATTAGTTGCCACCCATTCATCAACCATAACTACTACAGTGAGCCCTTGCGAGTAGCGATCCTATTACTCTGGCCAAACCGCCAATAAGCCATAAACTTCTAACCACAAAGCCCAGTGTCTATGGGAAAAAAGCCATATATAGTCTGGGCTCTTTAACAAAGTTTTCCTTTTTCCCCATTTGACAAGTTATGAGCTCTGAGCTCATTAGGTATAACAAAAGGCCAGCAGGGTACTTACTTACATGGGAGTATTAGAAATGTTTGGTGTTGTTGTTCCCCAGGCTGTCTGGCTGAGCAGCCCCAAGGTCCAAAGCAAGGCAAAGGGCCCAAGGCCATAACTAAGCGCCCCCACAGAACCCTCCCAGCTTTACCAGTAAGAAATCCTAGGTGACCGAAGCTGCTCCCAGGCGAGAGGCTGAGGAGGGTGCGGAAATGCCCGGGGCACCAAAGCCCCACCCTGGGCCCTGTGCCCCTTAACGATTATGAAGGGGAAAGTTGAGGGGCAAAGAAAAAATATGATACTTTGGATCCTAGTCTGCCAGCCTAGGTTGGCAGTAGAGAGGTCATTCCACGGAAGAGACGCCGCCACTTGAGATCTAGAGAATATATAAGCGAAACTAACAGTCGGAGTAAGCTATGGGTATGGTGGAGAATGCTCAACTCTCACTCTGATAAACCAGCCCATCACCACATGACTAGAACCCAATTCTCTCAGCATCAGCTAAGAGAGGCCCTAGAAAGCCGCCTTTGGCAGGGGGATAGCTCCCCTATTTCAACACGTTTCAAGGTTGGGCACCCGCCCGATGCTTGGTGTGACTGAGATGAGTGGAGAGCAAGCCATACCAACAGCTGATAAGGTCACTCAAGAAGTAAGGGTGGGAAAACAAAACTCTTTTGGGTAGGAACACGCGAGGCACTAGAGATTTCTGAATGTAAGAAACATTATGGCTTGCGCACCGACCAAAAACAAGCCGCTCGGCAGAATTTAAATGCTAACCACTGTTCTTGTCCGCTAATAAGAACATAAGAAAATGGGAGTCTGCAGAAAGGCGATTGGCCTAAGCAAGGCAGATCCCTGTCCCACACAACCCCAATTATAGGCTCAACACTAATACCCTGAGGATCATCTTACCAAAACGGTTAGAGATTAACGCAGGATTACGGGGGTCTGCAGAGCGCTGATTGGCCCAACCCGGCTGATCCCCCTTCACACCCAACCCTTCTCGTCCATATGCTTATCCAATTTTATCTTAAAGCTCCCTACCATTTTTAATCCCACTATAGCACTTGGTAGTCCATTCCACCCATCTACAACTGTTACCAAACCAATATTTGCCTATATCTTTTCTGAAACTAAATTTATCTAATTTGAAACCATTGGTACGAGTTCTTTCGCTATCACTGAGCTTTAGTATATTTGTCATGTCCCCTTTGTTAATCCCACTTGAACACCTCTATCATATCCCCTCTAACTCTGCGTCTCTCTAACGAATGTAAGCCTAATTTCTTCAACCTTTCTTTATACGGAAGATTTCTATTATTATGGATCTTTTTTCATTCTACGTTGTACTCTCTCCAATGAATCTGTCCATTCTGTAATAAGGACACCAAAATTGAACAGCATAATCCATATGGGGTCTCACTAATGACAAGTAAAGTTTTAAGATAACATCAGCAGTTCTGTTGCTCACACTCCTAGAGATGAACCCGAATGCTTATACACTGTTTTCTAGGCTTCAGATCATTGCTAACAAACACACCTAGATCTTTCTCACAATTCGAGTTTTCTAATTCCATATTAGCTAGTTTATATTTAACATTTGTATGCATCTTCCCTATCTTTAATACCTTGCATTTGTCAATGTTAAACTTCATCTGCCAATTTACTGACCATTCGTGTAAGGTATCTAGATCCCTTTGGAGGCACTCTATATCTCTATCTGAATCAATTGTTCTCCCCATTTTGGTATCGTCTGCAAATTTACTTATCCTACTAGTTATACCTAAATCAAGGTCATTTATGTATATAACAAACAACAGAGGACCTAATACAGATCCCTGGGGGACACCACTTTTGACTGCTCCCCATTCTGACTTCGTACCATTTATGCTGACTCTCTGCTTCCTACCAATTAGCTATGGCCTAATCCATCCCAACAACGCCCCACCTATTCCATGCGCCTCAACCTTTCTCATCAATCTCTCATGGGGGACTCTGTCGAAAGCTTTACTGAAATCTAAATATATTATATCATATGACTTGTCATTATCTACTGCTTCATATACCTCTGAGAAAAAACTAAGCAAATTAGTAAGGCAAGAACATCCCTGAGTGAATCCATGCGGAGAAGAATTTATTAAATTAAATGTATCTAAGTGGTTTCTAATTTTACTAGCAATAATTGACTAGTAGCTTTCCTATGATTGATGTAAGACTAATTTCTTAGTTTCTTACAGTAGATCCTCTGGAAAAAGGCAAACTATGCCTGTGTATCCAGCTCAATACCAGTACTTGCACTGCTGCGGTCGTTCACGGTGTTGGCGGCGGCGGCAGCAGACGCAACATTTTTACTATTCTGTATTTTTGTTTTATAATCAAACTTCAAATCTTGTCTTCCCCATGCTTTATCAAGATTACTTTCAAACTCCCTTATTGATTCTGAATCGACTACATACTGGGGCAGTGCGTTCCACTCATTTACCACTCTATCACAAAATGAGTTCTTTGCCTTCTCAAGCCTATTTCTTTCTTTGTAAATTTTCTTAGTGTCCTCTCGTTCTTGTTCCCTCCCGCATCAAGAAGATACCTTCACACACATCCTCATCGTACTTTCCTGACACTATCTTAAAAGTCTCTTATCATATCCCCTCTCTTTCTCCTATATATGCCAGTGTTGGAAGCCCCAGTGTCCTCAACCTCTGCTCATAGCCCGCGTTCTTAACGTTGGTACCAGCTTGGTAGCTCTCCTCTGCACTTTCTCCACTGCTTCTATATCCTTTACCATATATGGAGCCCACACCTGGTTTGCATATTCCAGGTGCGGCCTAACCAGCGCTGTATAGAGATTCCTGAAGATTTCTTCGTCAACTGACACAAATGTCCTCCCTTATCAGCCCTACAATTCTATTGGCTTTGTTTATCTTGTCCGCTAAATGTTCTGAGAAATTTAACTTATTGTCTATCACTACTCCTATATCTTTTTCTGCAATCACTTCCTCCATCGCTTCATACATACTGTATCCTACCTTGTCTATTTTGCTGGTCCCAATCCGCATGTACTTGCATTTTTTTGGATGAAAAGGCATTAACCAATGCTCAGACCATCCCTTCATGCCCTCCACATCTCCTTGAAGCAAACCCATATCTTCCTTACTCCTTACTCTTCTATACAGCTTAGTGTCATCCGCATACAGGTATACCTCACTTCCATTAGTTATAACTTCAGGTAAGTCGTTGATAAATATAACGAACAGCAGTGGTCCCAACACAGATCCCTGAGGTACCCCACGTGTAATTTCCCTCCACCCCGAGCCTATTCCATTCACCAGTACCCTCTGTCTCCGATCTTTCAGGAAGGCTTCTATCCATTTCACACATTTCTCCCCTATATTATAGCTTCTAACTTTCTCTATTAACCTTTTATGTGGGACCTTATCGAAGGCCTTCATAAAATCGCAATATACCACGTCTATTACATCACCATCTTCTAGAATTTGCATCCAATCATCTACCACCTTAATTAGCTGTAGTACCGTCGACCTCCCCGGCAAGAATCCGAACTGTCTCCCACTGAAAAGTTGGTTTGACTTCATATGATCCATTATTCCTTCTCTAATTACCGTTTCCATTAGTTTACACACAACACTTGTCAAACTGACTGGTCTATAATTCCCTGGGTCATTTCTATTTCCCTTCTTAAATATAGCTGTTATGTTCGCCTCTCTCCAGTCCATCGGGATTTGTCCTGTATTAAACGATACCTCAAATAAAATTTTCAATGGCTCTACTAACATCTCCCCTCCTTCCTTTATGATTCTTGGGTGTATCCCATCCGGTCCCGGTGACTTACTTCTGTTCATTTTTTCTATAGCCCTTCTTATTCTAGCATGGGAAAACTCTTAGTTCTAGTGCCGGTGCCTGTTTGATGGGCATAGTAGGCACTGCATCCTCCGACTCCACTGTTAGTACCCCCCCAAAGTATTTCCCCAGCACCTCTGCTTTCTCCTTATCAGTCTCCGCTCTACTCCCACCATTCAACCCCCCTACCAGTTCTGGGATCCCTACTCTTCTTGTTAACTTTTCCTGAATGTACTTCCAGAATATTTTTGGATTATCCTTCACATTTCTAGCTATCTCTCTCTCCTTCACCCCCCCTCCTTGTTTCCCACCTTATTTTATTGTTTATTTGTCTACGTTCCAGATCCACTTCTTTAGCTTCTATACTAGACCCCCTGTTCTTTTTTAACAATTTTAATCTTTCCCACAATCGTTTCTTTCTTCTAATCAATATCCAAAGCTTTTTTTTCATTGGCAATTCTGGGTTAGTTTTTTTCCTCAATTTTGTTTTATCCTTATATTCCCTTACTGGTACACTTTTGGATACAGCATTCTCCAGTTTGACTCTAATTTTTCTCCACATTCCTTCAGCGTCTTCACCGTTCAAGTATTCCCCCCAGTCAATGTCCAAACACCGTCTCAGCAGCTCATAATCTGCTCTATCATACATGTATATTTTTCTATTGCTTCTATTATCCCTCTCTGATTTAATGTTACAACTAAAGCTTATACAGGCATGGTCACTACGACCTATAGGGCTATCCTCATTAACATGTTCCACTATATCCTCTTCATTGCTAAAAATCAAATCAAGTACACTCCCCTGCGTCCCATCTCTATATCTTGTCATCTCTACAATATGTTGCGTTAAAAAACAATCTCTCACTTTTCTATAAACTTATTTTCCAGGCTACCCTGTCCCGCTGGAGTAGTACAATTTGCCCAGTTGATCCCTGGCAAATTGAAATCTCCAATCAAAATTTTATATTTGTTCTCTCTATTATCTATCTCCTCCATTGCTTTCAGTAGGTTATCATCCTCTCCCCTGCTATTATTTGGGCTTCTATATATAGAGGCAATTAGAATTGATCCTCTTACACATTTTACTTCAATACACAAATACTCACAATACTGCTGTCTCATATCCACCTCATTAACCTTGAGCTCTTTTCTTACATAAATAAACAGTTCTCTTCCGACCTCTGCTCTAATAGCATTTCTCTCATATAATTCAAAACCCTCCAAACTATATTCCACCAGTTCCCTTTCAATTCTAGCATTTTTTGGTCTTGCTTCCTGTAGGGCTATGACATCAGGTTTTTCCTCTTCATCCTGCAACCTACATATAAGTTCTCTTTTCTTGTCCTGGGTAAACACATCCACATTACTAAACATAATCCTTAATCCATCTACCATTCCTTCAGCAATTACACCATCCCGCTCCTTCAGTCCGTACCCTACTCCCCGCTAGCACTACTGGGTCTGCCTCTTTGTCTCCCGTCTCTCCCTGTGACACCTCCACCCCGTTCTCCTCCTCCGTCACAACTCCCATCACATTCTCTTCCCTCCCTTCTACTCTTATAAACCACTTCCTCACTTTTCCGTCCCTCACTCTCCAGTAAAAATTTCTCTTATCCTCCTCACCCAACTTTCCATTATTTTCATCAGCCTTTTCTTGTAATTCCTTAATTTTTTTCCTTTGTTCTATACTCAAATCCTTCTTTAGTCTTATGTGTTTCAGTTTATCATTTGTATTTAGCCTCCAACTCAAATTTGTCACAGTCTCTAATGGGACGGTAATTGGATGCTATTGATTTGTCACCTTTTTTGAAGATCGGAATTATGTTTGCAAGCTTCCAAGCTTCTGGAACTATACCTGTCTCTAATGACTTGTTAAATAGAAATGTTAATGGGTAACTTAGCTCATCCCTACATTCTTTTAATACTCTAGCATATACCTCCTCAGGACCAGGCGATTTATGAGGTTTCAGTCTCAATTTCCTTAAGCACATCATTTCTACTTATAGTAACCGTACTTAACCTATTTTCTATACTATCGCTATATACCTTACGGACTTCTGGAAACTGTGCCAAATTTTCATTAGTGAAAACGGAAAGAAATTGACTATTTAATGTACTGCACATTTCTAAATAATTTTCTGTCATTTCTCCTATCGAAGTTTTAACCCTTGTCTAGCGGGGGGGTCTGTGGCCGTTTTGGGCCTTTTCAGGCCATTCTGACTGCTATATCAACCATCAGCATGAAAGGAACTGTATTGTGCCGAAAACTAGGCGGAAATCGCTACACAAGGACACCACATACAGCTACGTAGCACTCGTGGAGCCCTGACAGTGTTACCTCAAAGATGGAAGTTTAGCAGATTTTGCTACATTGTTCACTTTTAGCGAACTATTGGTCACTGTCATCCTCCCGTACGGTGGGGGAACTGGAGTTACGAGGCACAGATGTCGGACGTATGGTTCATTATTGTTCCACCCATTTTCACTCTATTTTCACCCGTTTTTTGCCAGTTTCTTTAACTCGACTTGTGTTGCGCGCCGCTAGTAAAGGGTATTAAGGGGACCAATTACATCTCTAACCTTGGATTTATATAGTTGGTAAAAAGCTTTAGGATTATTTTTTGAGTCATTGGCAACCTTAATTTCATAATTTCTTTTTTCTTTCCTAATATCCTTTTTTACCTGTCTTGATAGATTCTGATAGTAAGCAAGTAGGTGAATTTCGCCTTTCCTAATTTTTCTATATATTCCTCTCTTTTGTCCTAGAAGATCTAATAGTCTATTATTCATCCATTTGGGTTGGTTCTGTGTTGATCTAAATTTTCTTTTGGAGATGTATTTATTTTGTGCATTGAATACTGACTCGATAACATTATCGTATGTATCTACCAAGGTATGCAAACGAAAGGTGGGGTCAAAGGCTGAGTGAGAATCTTGAAGAACGAAAGAAGATGTTCTGGAAGGAGGTAAATAAAGTAAGGAAAGGAGGACAAAAGAGGGAAGAGTCAGTGAAAGATGAAAATGGAGAATTACTAGTGGAACCAGTTGAAGTGAGGAAAAGATATGCAGAGTATTTTTAATCTTTGTTAAATACAAGAGATGGAAGAGAAGCAGTGATTGAAGCAGAGGTGGATGGAGATAGGTTACCCAGGTGGCAGGGAATTAATGAAAGGATTGAGGAAAATGAGGTGAAAGAAGCAGTGAAACAAATGAGAGCGGGAAAAGCAGAAGGTTTGGATGGTATTGCTGTGGAGTGTATAAAGAAGGGTGGAGATGTGATAATAGATTGGTTGGTGAGACTTTTCAGTGTGTGCTTTGCTGTGTCAATGGTACCAATAGACTGGAAGAGTGCATGTATTGTGCCGTTGTACAAGGGGAAGGGAGATCGGCAGGAGTGTTCAAGTTATAGAGGTATAAGTTTATTGTCAGTGGTTGGAAAGCTGTATGGCAGGGTGTTGATAGAGAGGATAATAAAGTGTACGGAAGTTGCAATAGGAGAAGAACAGTGCGGTTTTAGGAGGGGAAGAGGGTGCGTGGATCAGATGTTTGCAGTAAGACAGTTATGCGAGAAGTATTTAGAGAAGCATAAGGAGATATTTTGGGCTTTTATGGACTTGGAAAAAGCGTATGATCGTGTGGACCGTGAAGCAATGTGGAAAGTGTTAAGGATTTATGAAATACAGTAAACCCTCACTCTTTCGGACTAATTGGGGGAGACCCCTGTCCGAAAGTGTCAAAAGTCCGAAAGGGCCGAGTCCGAACTCACACTACAGCCTTTCAGACAAATCCGAAAGTCTGAAATAATGTCCGAAGTTTATAAGTCCGAAACTCGGCTCTTCGGTCCGAATGCGAAATAATTTTTCTCGGCCTTTCAGACAAATCCGAAAGGCTGAAATAATGTCCGAAGTTTATAAGTCCGAATACACATTCACCTAACCAGACAAGTCCGAAACTCGGCTCTTTGGTCCGAATGCGATTTAATTATTCTCAGCCTTTCGGACAAATCCGAAAGGCTGAAGCATGAGTTCGAATTGAAATGCTTGTCCGAAAGCCTTGGAATTCCGAAAGTGTGAAGTACGAAAGAGCGAGGGTTAACTGTAGGAGGAAATTTGTTAGAAGCAGTTAAGAGTTTTTATGAAGGGAGCAGAGCATGTGTGAGAGTAGGAAATGGCGAGTTGAGTGAATGGTTTGAGGTAAAGGTAGGTTTGCGACAGGGTTGTGTAATGTCACCATGACTGTTTAATATGTTTATGGATGGTGTGGTGAGGGAGGTGAAAAGGAGAACTATGGGAAGAGGATTGGGTTTAGTAGGAAAGAATGGTAGAGATTGGGAGTTGAATCAGTTGCTGTTCGCTGATGATAAACTGCAGCGGGTAGTCAAAGAGTTTGGTGTGGTTTGTGGAAGGAGGAAACTGAAGGTGAACGTCCATAAAAGTAAAGTAATGGTGTGTAATAGGGGAGAGCATAGGGTGAATCTAGATGTGAGGCTGGATGGGGAAATATTGGAACAATTAGTGTTTTAAATATCTAGGAGGAACGATAAGCAGGAGTGGAGGTAAAACAGAGTGTGTGAAGGAAGGAAGGTTTTCGGAGCAATGGGAAGTATGTGGAAGACGAGAAATCTCGGAGTGAAAGTAAAAAGTGCACTGTATCAAGGAATTGTTGTGCCAACAGTGATGTATGGGGCTGAGACATGGGCTCTGAAGAAAAAGGAGAAAAAGAGGGCTGGATGTGATGGAGATGAGCTGCTTGAGGAGTATGTGTGGAGTTACTCGTAGAGACAGATTGAGGAATGAAGAGATACGTAGGAGAGTGGGGCAGCAGGAACATTTGTCAGCCAGAGCGGACAGAAGGGTGCTGAGCTGGTATGGTCATGTTGAACGAATGGGAGATGAAAGGCTTACAAAGAGAATATGTGAGTCAGGTACAAGGGGAGATAGAAGGGCAGGAAGACCCCCATTGAGATGGAGAGGCTGTGTAAGAAAGGCTTTGGATGATAGAGGAATGACTATAGATCAGGCAGGGGAAGTGGTGGTGGACAGGAGTGAATGGAGAATGCTTGTGAATAGTTGAGTGAACACGTGGTCATTTAGAGTAAGGGGTCGGGCGCAAGTTGGACTAGATAATAGTCCATCAGGCGCCTGGCCCGGGGAGACGATTAATATGAAGGGTGCGCCTGGAAGTGTGGTGGGAGGGCTTGTGGCTTTGGCTCCGCTGCATGTCTGCCTGCCGAGATCGGAACCTCTCCGGGTGGTCGGGGGAGTGCTGGAGCGACCTTGGTGACCCTGGTGTCTGGGTCTTCTCCTGGGTGACCTGGATGTGTGTGAGTTTGTGCTTTTTATCTGTGTTTATTTGTTGTTTTATGTTGTTTTTGTGTTTTCCCTGTTCTTGCTCTGTCTTGAGTCGGCTACCCCCAAAATGGGGATTGGGCCTGAGCATATAGATAGATCTACCAAGGTTGACATATACTAATGGCGTGACCCGGGAAAGTTTGTATGCTGCCGCTAAACTTGAAACTGCCAATCGTAAGTCTGCTATTCGCAAGGGCCCACTGTATACCATCCTAATATTATTGGATTACGGATTAGTTATGTAGAGCTGATTAACCAGACCACTGAGCTCCATACAATGTTCTTTTAATGTACTGTACTACCTGAGATACCCAGCGCTTCCTGGGGGAAAATTGAACAATATAATTATAACAATTTTGGGTTTGATGGGAATGGCGTAAGTTTAGGCTCGAAGACGCATGGCACCATCTGGATTATTAGTTCTCTTTTCCCTTATTATGAAGTACTCTTCATGTATCAATGGACAATCCTCTTTAGCAGGGAACTATACCTGAGAACGCTAAGTACCATATGTGTTATTTACCGTCCTAGACTGAACAGAGCAATCTCTTGAGTGGTGGTGGCAATCCACTAATAATATAACGCAAGAGAACACTATCCTTCATGCATATGATTTACCTTTCCTATTTTGTGAGTAGGATACTATATGCTACTAAATGTTATTATAACAGTAGACCTTAATAAGTTGTTCCGTTTCCCAGAGCATGTTGACTTACTACCCCAGGAAGCGTATCACAGCCAAACACGCTCTAAACCACCCTTACTTCATAGACACCCACCTTGTTCCTCCACCGGGGGTCCGCTGATCCAGGAAGAAACTCTACATATTCTGGCCAACAGTGGACGATCTTTACTAAGCTTAAAAAGAACTTCTACAAAAAATTAAAGTGTTGAGAACTAGATATATCCATGCTCTACATGGCCCATACTTCGCCGATTTCTTATAAATTGCAGGCTCACTATCGCTCACCCAGAAGAAAGGTAACCATAAAGGGGATGGAGTATCTTATACAGTAAACGCAAGAATGAGGTGAAGCTTCTTAAAATCTCCAAACTAATGGAGTGAAACCAATTACGGTTGAAAAAGGCCTGCATTGCACCAGCTATAATTAAAGCCTTTAATACAATGGCGCCAAGTAACCCTTTTCAAAATACGGTGACACTATTTGTATTTGACTAACATTAGGTGATGTTTTTCAGATTAGGAAGGACCTCTAGGGATTGAATGGGCACAAACTATTTCCATTAATTATCTAACCCATATATATATATATATATATACTGTATATAATATTATATATATATATAATTATGTAAGAGTTAACCCCTTCTGTACTGGTGATTTTTTTAAACTTTATTCTAGCTATATAAAAGGATTTTGTGCACTTTAAGAAGGGTTAAGCGAGCTAGTTTGAAGCCTGTTAATTTTTATTTTTCTATGTCTATGAGGGAGACAAAAGGCAAAACTGCCTGTGACGAGTGCCTCCCCCAGAGTTGAAAGAGTGACTAGGCCAAAATCAAGGAATGTTTGAGCCAAAATGTCTGAAGGCCCTTAAGTTGAAACAACAACATCGATACTGCATGGGTTAACCATAGAGTATTTAAACTCGGCTAAACTGATTATAGGAATTTAGTAATAGCCAGAGTAACATGAAATTATGCCATGGTACTGAAGAGGTTCAAGCTGATGTAGGCTATGCAACATTCCACTTGATGCAAGACTAAATATGGAAGTTTCACCAACTAACTGATCATTAGAGATGCAATGACCTTTTATATGTAAATACATTCTTCCAAGTTAAAAGCATAATATTATAAAATGTCAAGCAAAATAGAATGGCCTATTTTGTTATTATAAAATGTCAAGCAAAATAGAATGGCCTATTTTGTTATAAAATGTCAAGCAAAATAGAATGGCCTATTTTGTTCTTATTATAAAATTTCAAGCAAAATAGAATGGCCTATTTTGTTAAAAAATGTCAAGCAAAATAGAATGGCCTATTTTGTTCTTATTATAAAATGTCAAGCAAAATAGAATGGCCTATTGTATTTTGTTCTTGTGAAACTATTGTTAAAGTTGTTACTGTAATATGAAAATAAGAAACATAATATTACCTCTATAGATTAGTTTTGTAACGAGTCAATCTAAAGTCCATTACTGTATTAGTTATCCAGTGACATATTTTGAAAGGTAAAGTATTTAAGGTTTTTACATGTTAGGCTTAGCAAAGGACTGAACCCTTTCAATCAGATTACCTTTTCTGTTCTAGCTACTGCAAGATGATTTTATGTGAATTAGGAATAACCAAGTTTAGGGCTGAATTGTAATAAATTTTAATATTTTTGTTACTAAAGCACCTTATGTATGTATGTATATACTCAGGCACATAACCCACAGCTGGGGGTGGCCGACTCAAAACAGAGCGTTCTTAACTCGTCCAGTACCAGCGACAGCAGAGAGCCGTCAGTAGATAAATCACCCCCCCCCACCCTCAGTCACAGCGACGGCAGAGAGCCGTCAGTAATATACGATCCTTGTAACTGCCAGTATCGGGCAGTGCCTGGTACCATGACTGTTTGAGCACTGCTCTAGAGTTAGCAACACTTCTCAGCTTATATCCAAGCCTCTACAGGCTGCGAGAGGCAGTACTCCTCCATCTTTTGAGATGGGAGGTTGTTATATCTTGCCACATTGCTTGGGACTGGGGGGGACTTTTATGGTAGTTCCCTATGGTGCAGTAGGGGTTAATAACCTTTTTATAAATCTGAATAAAAGTATCTGATGGTAGCATAAGAAAGTAATCTGATTAAAAGAAGCTTATTGCCAACCTGGGCTGGAACTCATTAATGTTATTATCCCATTGTAACTATCGTCATCAATAATTTCAGTCATTCACAAAATGGTAAAGGAATGGATGGTTAAGATCATAAATAAGTTTTAGTGCTGATTAAATCCAGTTTGCCATCAACTTCTGCAACTATGATGAAAGTAATGTTAATTAATCCAGCCTTGGTGTTTCTATGAAAGGGAAGAAGTCTAAAGGTGGAAATGTATCGGGAATATTGGTGCCTTATAATGTTGCCATATGGTGGGCATTATGCTATTATTGTAAACTGTAATTAGGTTTAAGAGCAAAACTGGCTGTGATTGTAATTTTTAGAAATTTTTCTTTATCAGAAAAGCCTTTTATTTAAACATTGAGATTATATCTTCCAATACGATAACCTCAAAAATATTTTACCAACATTTATATTACATGTAGCTACTTTTAAGATAGACGGATCCATAAGAAGTAGGGTTACTGTTTAACAATCGGCTTGAGGGGGGGGAGCTATCCTTACTGTAATCCCAAGCTGTAGATCAACCACTGATGTACTGTTGTTAAGTGTAACTGGTCTAACAACTTTATATTCTCCAGCAAAGATGCATTGTTTGACCAAAACATGGCCTTGACCTTGCTCGGGACCTTGGGGCTATTTGGTCAGATAGCATGTTGAACAGAAATATCTTCAAAAATGGAAAAACAAAAATTCATTCATGCATATTTAGTAGGGTAAGACGGGGTAATTTCGCCGAAAATCGCGTATTTTGACGAATAGAAACTGCTACAAATGGAATTTTAAAAATTTTAATTTTTTATCTATACATTCAACCCTTCTGCTATAGATGCCCAAAAAACGAAAAAATATATATAATGTTTTGGTCATGCCGAATTTTTGAAAAAAAGTCACTCGCGGCGAAATTATCCTGCCCGGCGGGGTAATTTCGCCGCGACCTATTTGACGTATCATCTAGCTAGTAAACTAGATAACATTATATGAGTAATGGCCAGACAAATACTAGCGCGCAGGTAAAAGCAATGAAAACATTCACTAACCCAAACTGACACTAAACATGCTAAGAGAAAAACTTTGCACACACAACACACAACTGAACAGGGCGGGCAGAGATGCAGGTGTGTCACACGTGTAAGCCTAGGCGCCACTGTTTCTAGTGCGGGTGTGGAGTTGTGGACATGTAGTGCGGGTGTGGACGTGTCTAGTGCGGTTGTGGACGTATTTATTAGGCCTACAGTTGTGGAAGTATTTAGTGTGGGTGCGGCGTGTAGGTTGCTAGTACCAACTACCAGGCAGCAGCTGACGGCTACTGCCAACACTGTGTCACACGCAAACATACAAACAAACAAACACACATACAAACCACCCACAAACACCTGACCGTACCGTCAGACGCGCCGCTAGCCCCGGCTCCAGGCCCCACGAAACTGCAACAAAACCTAAGCCAAACTATATCTACAACCTAAGCCAAACTAGCTATACAACCTAAGCCAAACTTGCTCTACAACCTAAACCAAAACTGCTCTACAACCTAAACCAAACTGCAGCCGAATCCATGCAATAGTTTCGGAGATATCGGCATTTGAATGCAAATGATTAGCGCCGCGGCGAAATTACCCCGTCTTACCCTACTAAATATCACGTTAGCATCTATCTAGCAAATAGACTTTAACCCATTGGCTGCGGCTATTTAGGGCATATTCAGGCACTCCTGAATGATAAATCAAGCATCTGCATTAAATGAAGTGTATTCTGCCGAAAACTAGGCGAAAATAGCTTCAAAATGAGGCTAGAACGGGCCCCGTACGTGGTCTGGTTCACCCGTAGTGGTGCCAGTGAAATGCGGGAAACCCGCTATTCGGTAGCACTCACTCGCTTGGCTACACTGTTGTGAGACACAGAGACCCGCGCGAGACACAGTCAACCTCAGTGAGACCCGCTTTTAAAGCCTGGAATTTGCTGTAACTTGCCAGGACGTTCCAGAACGTCACCCGCAACGAAAGGGTTAATATAATAATTATAATTTGTATTATTTTACTTTATTACAGAGTACAGTATAAGGTCTTTATTTTTTATCTGTAAATATCGATAATAAATAAAAATCAAACTATTAATTTACTGTGTTATTTCCCATTTACTGTATTTGAGGCTGAAGAGATGAAAAAGCAATGATTTAACAGTTGAGAGGGAAAATAAGATATTTTTAGTTTTTTATTCCTTGAACTTTGATATTACTAGAAATAAATTCTCAACTGTGTAGCCAGAAATTTAGAGAAATATAATACTAAAATATTTTTCTTATTTTGTTTCCCTCTTCCACTGTCCTATTTCCGTGATTAATCTCATAAAATATGTAATAGCCAGATAATCTAATTTATTCATTTCACTCGACACCAATCACCTCCCAATGAAAGCATATGATCATCCAGGGATTTGAACTTAGGTTACCACATAGATTTTAAACACTAACCATTACACCACTTCCTACAAACACTCAATCACAAAACAAACTCTACAAAACACTAAACAGCATCACACTTTCCAACAGCAACACAACACAATCACATGCTGCAATCACAACTGACTCTACTCCTTCACGTAAACAACAAGCAAACACTCATCAATCACTTCTCTCATGTCAGTCACCTAAAACCCCACAAAGACGACCGACGTGTCATCCGACGAAAAAGACAATTCCCCACAGACCCTGACTATACACCCTTCACCAACAACCAGACAAAGCATATCATCAACACACAATACCAGACATCTGGAAGCATGGTATCATCATCACATTCCCCAAACCTAACAAAGACCCCACGCTACCCTCCTCACACCGCCCTATCACACTCCTTTGTACCCCCTCCAAAGTCATAGAGTGCCTTGTACTACAACTGATGACACCTGACTTACCCCTTTCTCCAACACAACACGGCTTCAGGCCATTGCACTCCACAAACACTCTTCTTAGAGACCTTACACAAAGAGCTTTTGACGGCATCAACTCGGCTAGACCACCACACAGATCAGTACTTGCCACACTCGACATTAGTAAAGCTTTCGATGCCAGCCCCCGCCACAACCTAACAAACAAAATCTACACCACATACAAGGGGCCCCTCAACTTTCTCTTCATAATTGCTGAGGGACACAGGGCCCTGGGTGGGGCTTTGGTTTCCCGGGCATTTCCTCAGCTCCCCGCCATGGAGTGGCTTCGGTCACCCAGGCTTTATTGTGGTCGGCGGGGAGGGTTCTGTGGGGGCGCTCGGTTATGGCCTTGGGGCTGTTCGGCCAGGCAGCTTGGGGAACAACAACAACAACACCACATACATGCACAACAACACAAAAAGATGGCTGGCCAACTTCTTAGCAGGCAGATGCACATGTATCTTTTGCCAGTCAGTCATCTAGCATTAAAAATTTCCCAAACGGAGTCCCGCAAGGATCCGTCCTGTCGCCCGCACTCTTCAATCTGTACATGCATTATATAAATACACCAAATTCACCCCAAATAACCATAGCCTCCTACGCAGACGACATAACACTCACAAGCACGCACCAAAATCCAGACACAGCAACAAGACTCCTTCAAGACTATCTCGACACATTACATGAAACTGCAACCCTCCTCACAAGCTGGACAGGAGAGCACGATTACGTCCCGGGACTCAACATAAACAACACCCCCCTAACACACACACAAAATCCTAGGAGTAACATACGACACCCAAATGACATTCAAACAGCACACCACAAACACGAAAAAGAAACCGACACCCAGACTTAACGCCCTCAGATCACTTGCCCACACGAAATTTGGACACAAAGAAACCACCACCACAGTCTACAAACAATACATAAGATCAGTTATGGAATACGCAAGCCCGGCCTGGGCTTCCAACCTAGCTGAAACACATCATAAGACCTTACAGACCATTCAAAATAAAGACCTGAAAATCATCACAGGATGCACAGCTACGACACCCACAGATCACCTACATCAAGAAACCAAAGTCCTCAAAGTCAAAGCATCATCTAGACATGAGAGGCACACAATTCCTGGCAGCAGCCTCCACGAATCAACACCACCCACTACACTACATGGCTACACACCCACAGACACCAAGAAATATCAAAACAACACCCAGCACACGCTATCACTCACAAATACTGTCTTCTCTCCCTCCCTGCCCACCCCAAACCAACTTCCGGAAGCACATCCATACTCATATCACTCGCCGTTCCATTCACTCACTCATAGACAACACGCAGCTGCAAGCACGACCTCCCGAAATCCATCCTTCTGAATCCTCCCTTCCTCGCGAGGACAGAGTCCACCTGGCCAGGCTGAGATGCGGACACCATCCGGCTCTTCTGAGCTATCGGAAGAGACTGGGTGACTCCGTCGTCGACACCTGCCCGGGTTGTAACACCGCACCCCATACCATTAAACACATCATAGAAGACTGCATTTCACACAACCACTTATGCCACAATTTAGACTCTGAGAGCTCTGTGGGAAAGCCCGACCGTGGCCATGGCCTTCGTTAGGGACTCGGGGCTGTTCGGCCAGGCAGCTTAGGGAACAACAACAACAACACCATCAAGACAGTTAAAGGTGCTACTTTCAAAAGAAATTCCCTAATACTGTACAGTAAAATTCCTCTAGTCCGGCACCCAATAATTCGGGCCGGCATTTTTTATCAATTCCAGTGTAGTTGGTCAGCTCCAAAGTCAGCAAAGAAATGGTCTAACCTTGAATATGACTAGAGTATGTGTGCAACTAATATGTTTGGGAAACATTCACTTACTCATAAAGTGATGTACAGTATATTATGTGGTGGTTATATTTTACAGTATTAAAATGTAAAACTTGCAAACTAAACAAACTAAAACTGGGACAAAGACAATATAAAGTCAAATTAACTAATCAAAATTTGAAGGTAAATGCGGGGAAGAGCAAGGTTATGGTCTTCGAAAGGGGTGAAGTCACAGAGTGTGAGGTGAAGCTGAACGGTCAGGCTATGGAGATAGTCAACTCTTAAGTTGTTGTTGTTGTTGTTGTTGTTCCCCAAGCTGCCTGGCCGACAGCCCCAAGGCCCCGAGCAATTCCAAGGCCATAACCGAGCGCCCCCACAGAACCCTCCCTGCCGACCACAATAAAGCCTGGGTGACCGAAGCCACTCCATGGCGGGGAGCTGAGGAGGGTGCGGAAACGCCCGGGAAACCAAAGCCCCACCCAGGGCCCTGTGCCCCTCAGCAATTAAGAAGAGAAAGTTGAGGGGCAAGGGAAAAATGTGACACTTTGGCTTCCAATCTTGGTAGATTGGGAGGTCAATCCACGGAAAAGACGCCGTCACTTGAGATCTAGAAAATATATAAGTTAAAGGAACAGTCAGAGTAAGCTATGGGTATGGCAGAGATCGCTCAGTTCTCACTCTGATAGACCAGCCCATCACCACTCTTAAGTATCTGGGCAGTGTGTTGAGTAAAGTTGGGACTATGGATGAAGAAGTGTGGGAGAGGGTACAACAGGGGAAGAGGGTTGTAGGAATGCTAAAAGCAGTAACAAGAAATAGGGTGGTCAGTATGGAAGTGAAGAAGTCCTTGCATGACAGTGTGGTAATCCCGACACTGACTTACGGAAGCGAAGCATGGACATTGGTTGAGCGACTCGGACCATGAGTGAGAACAGTGGAAATGAATTACTTAAGAAGTGCGTGCGGAGTTACATGGAGGGATAGACAGACTAATGAGGAAGTAAAAAGGTGGTGTGGTGTGGAGGTAGATGTGCTGGAAAGTGTGAAAAAGGAACAACTTGAGATGGTTCGGCCATATGGAACGTATGGAAAGCGAGAGAATGACTAAGAGGGTGTACAAGAGCGAGGTGGAAGGATGGAGTGAGGAAGTACATGAACGAAGGCGGTGCTGGTTGGGGGGAGGGACGTCGACTGACTGGGGGCGGTTCGTTCGTGGCTACCCCTTCGGGGATCACGGCGTCAGGCAATAGATAGATAGATAGAGAACTTATCAAAATCGCTATGTGGAAACAACGCTTACTAAAATATAATTTATGAAATAAAAACACAATCCACCACATAGGGTGTACATTACTACATGAGCAAGTTAATCTGGTTCCAAATATATGCTAAATCGTTATTTCCACTTATTTTGATTAGTTCTTTTGTCTATATTGTGCCGTTCGTGTTTTGGTTTGTTTGTTATGCAAGTTTTACATTATAATAAACAATGATATGAGTTATCAATCATCTTAAAGGTGGCCCCCCTGATACTACTCTCCTTGACGCGGTTGGGGGGCTTCGGGGCTGGCGACTGGAGCTTGATGGGGGATGGTTGTGGTACCTACCCTTCCTATCTCCCCTCGAGCTTTCGTCCTCAGCTTGACTAATTTTGAGTAGTTTTTCATTCCTCATTCTATGTTTTTCCCCTTCTCTTCTTCTGTCCCAATCGGCTGTCCTCGGGCAGCCTATATATCATGTCTCCCTGGCCTGGCTAGGTAGTGACTCCTGACCCGCTTTGTCTCTTCGGTTGCTGATGTGGCCGAACTGACTTGATTCCCTTCGGTAATTAATTTTTGTTTTGCTTCTCGATATGATTTTTTCTACCTTCGACCTGATCTTTCATTCTTCGCCCTGATCACTTTTTGGTTGGTGTTGCGGTGTAGCAGTTCTTGCCTCATCGTTCGGCCCTGCCCTATAAGAGCTCTGATGTGGAGCTCATGTGGTCCGGCTGAACTGGTGAAATGGCGAGAAATGTCTGCGTGTCTTCACCTTCCTCGATTTGTTCCCCTACTGCCCTTCCCGATCTATCTTGACTCGTTTAGTTATATATCTTTATCGAATCCTTCGGGCCAGCCCTATGAGAGTTTTTTTGTAGAGCTCAGTGGTCTGGTTAAACCAAACCAGACCATGGATGAAAGCAAAAACTAAGTTTAATTCAGGGTCATAACTTGTCATGAATATACTATAATATGAATATGGGCAATATCGATATAATTCCATTAAACTCCAGAGACAAATATTTATTTAAAACATCGTTGGCATCCTCAGCCTATCAGCTCAGCGAGTTTCACTCAGCTGGCGTGACGATAGACTGGCGAGGCACAGGATGTAAAGAAAGGGTACCCCCATCACACACACTATTGGACAGGTCTGTTTTTCTTAATTAATACCTTTCAATTCAATACTCAAGTTCTGCAAAAGATCGAACAAGTTCCTGAAGGTGGGTTGCATTTAAAGTAATATGTACAACTTGCAAAACAAACCAAAGCTGTGACGTGACAATATAAAGACAAGAACTAATCAAACTAAGCAAAATATAATTTTGAAATAAAAGAACACAATTCATGTGGTGTACATCACTACATGAGCAAGTCAATCTATTGTCCAAGCAAACTAATCGCACACACATGCACTATCATGTTCAAGGAATTAGCCAATTTGGGAAGTCCGGGACGTAATAGTCAATTTTACTAAATGATCCTATCTCGCCAACAATAAACACAAAGGCCTTGTTTTGGGTGTTGATTCTTTGTCCAAAGTTACTAAGGCCTATATATCTTCTTAGAAATAATAATTTTCTGTTAATATAAAATATACTCAATCCCTTGTCCAGACTCGAGTAGGCAAAAGCCAAATGTTGACTTGTGCATAATCATACAATTTTTAAGTGTGTCTCATCAAAACGACCACAGGTTCTTCCACCTCCCTTCCTGAGTATTCCCACCATTGTATCCTGTGACGTCATGGTAAACATCAGTTATCGCCATATAAAATTAGTTAGATAAACTATATGTTAGGACACATTGATGAAAGTTCTTCAGTATCATATCCCTAAAACCAAGCAGATCACAATGGACATTGTAGTTTGAATACTGTAGGTTTTATCCCTGGAGTTGACTTTTAACTCATTTTAGGGTAAAGAATATTATTAATATATGGATGGTTCGAAGGATGAATATATAATAAAACATTTATTGAATAAATTTAACTAAATTTGTTGTACATTTAGATAGAAAATAAGGTCTCAATTCATCACATAGTTACAACAAGAGTTAAATAATTATATATAATCTACGAGTAAAATTCTTAGTTTCTTACAGTAGATCCTCTGGAAAAAGGCAAACTATGCCTGTGTATCCAGCTCAGTACCAGTACTTGCACTGCTGCGGTCATTCACGGTGTTGGCGGCGGCGGTAGCAGACGCAACATTTTTACTATTCTGTATTTTTGTTTTATAATCAAACTTCAAATCTTGTCTTCCCCATGCTTTATCAAGATTACTTTCAAACTCCCTTATTGATTCGGAATCGACTACATACTGGGGCAGTGCGTTCCACTCATTTACCACTCTATCACAAAATGAGTTCTTTGCCTTCTCAAGCTTCATAGCTGCTTGTCTCCTTAACCCGGCAACGGCGAGGGGGGGGTATTGAACCCAGTCCCCATGGGCGAGCATATAGGCTCCATTCAGGCCTATAATCGTCATTTTACGATAAATATCGTTATTACTTATTCATATGAGCCTATTTTACCTTCACTATGAAGATGGTAACCTGTAACAACAATAAAACAAGTGAAAATATAATTTTTCTGGTCAAAATCGCGAATATAGATGGACCAGCCCATTCATGAATTATGGAGAAAATTGAGGCAACCCCTCCCTCCACGAGGCCTCAAGCCACACTGAGCCTACTCATACACACACTCGGTTATGTAACACATCCTCCACACAGTTTGCTAATGTTAGCACAAAAATATACCAACGAATTAGGGAATAACAGGGAACATAGGTGATAATTGAAGGGGGAGGGGAAAGGGAGGAAGGAGGGGATGTGGAGGAGTGATTTATTATGTTCTCTCCACCAACCAACTTTACTCCTAAACTCGATTAATGAAATTAACAAACACATGTGGCAGTCCGGGGATTCGAACCTAGGATGCTCACACCGAAAATCAACACACTTATGCATTGTCACCCAGTAAAACCTCGTATGAGCTTTTCCGCCGTTTACGGATTAATACAATTGTTTATCATTATTAGGACCATCAATAATCAAATGGTAAGGTAGATGAAATAATTGAACTCAATATTCCTGAGGAGCAAATGAGTTCCACTGAACTCGGCAACTTTTCAATTTGGCTCCCGTCAAGATGTCGAGTGCAATAATTTTCGCAAATTTCAATGATTAGATTATTGTTAATTTGCTATAACCAATCCGCTACAAGAAGTTAGTGTAGTAGTTCTTGCCTCATTCTTCTGCCCTGCCCTATAATAGCTCTGCTGTGTAGGTCATGTGGTCCGGCTGAACTGATGAAATGGCGAGAAATGTCAGCGTGTCTTCGCCTTCTTGGATTTGTTCACCTATCTCTATCTTGCCTTGATTAATTGTCTATCTTCATCTAATCCTTCGGGCCAGCCCTATGAGAGTTCTCTAGTGGAACTCAGTGGTCTGGTTAAACTAGTTTAAACAAAATTAAATAAAAATAAATAAAAACAAGAACGGCTTAGTACTGTCCAAGGAAGTGGTAAGCCCCATAGTATCCCCCAGGGAAACCATAGTGTGTGTAATTATACTCCGAGGGTGGCCGTGCAGGGTCATTGAGGCGAGCTTGAGGATCATAGGGATAGCTGGCCCCAGGCTCCTCAGACTTGTATGTAGCCTGAGGAGGTTCGGGTGGCTTGGTCAGGGATGCATCAACTCCCGCCCGGGCCACATTAAGGGGTACTGGGTGGTTCAGGGTCCCAGGATTCATAGGGGCCAGGTCAGTGGGTCCCCCGGGGTCTCTCCCAAGGTCACGTCCTAAATCCCGGGTAAGAGTGTAAGCTGCCGCAGCTGCAGTAAGGTTGGCTCCCAAGGAGGCATTAACCATTTGTGGAGGCTTGTGAATGGCCGCTCCTGCCAGGCCCGGGTGCAGCAGAGGTCCAATTTGTTGCTCACCAGGGGTGGAGGCGGAGGAAGTCTGACTGGGTGGAGCAGGTCGAGGTGCTGTCAGATCAGGTGTGACTGCCTCTTCTACTGTACCTGTTACCTGATCTTGTCCAGCTTCCTGTTGGCCTCCTGGAGCTTCAGTGGCTGTTTCACCATCCTCGTCCTCAAAGAAATGTGAGGGTGCATCACGAGGGCGGTGTGTGGCGGCTGAGCAGGAACCGGTATGAGGTGCTTCCGCCCGACGCTGGCGAGAGAACTTCAAGTTATGGTTAGCCTTGAAGGTAGCCAGCCAGCCATTTGATGCCCTGAAGTCTTTATGTCCGAGTTGAGGAGCTAGCTGTAAGGCCTTGGCACGAAGCATGCCAGTAGTGACAGTGACTCCGGCAGCCGTGGTCATGTGTCGGTACCACTGTATCAAGTGCTGGTTCAGAGTTTGGTACTCACTACGCCGTCTTCGCCTCCCTGTCACTTTGTCTCCACGTAGCAGGCTGTCCCGGTAAGCCGCCAATAGCTCGGCACGCCTTCTCAGGATACCGCTGACCTGTGTCTTACCCACCCCAGCCTGAGCTGCAATTTGCCGCTGACTGCGTCCCCCAAGGTGAGCCTCTATAACACGCACCTTCTGCTCCAGTGTGAGTGAGGTGCGCCTCTGTTTCCCCCGCACTACAGTGGGGGGCAGGGAAAACAGAGTGAGAGGGTTTATGGCAGGGATCCCAGATCCTCTCCTCCCATCCCACGTCCCTCGACACCCACCCTTACTCTCACTGTGGGATCCTGCAGCCTTGTTCACTCCCTCTTGCCCTGGGTCATCCTCATTAGAGAATGGCAGATCACAGTTCACATTAACTTGTTCCGTCAATCCAAGAACATCTGGTTTCCGCTCTGCAGTTCGGGTATTGAGGCTGTCAATATCACCCAGATTAGCCTGCTGTTGTCGACTCTCAGGCTTGAATCGAGCCCTTGTTTTTCTTTTGACCCGTTTCTGCGCCAGTGCAGGATAGGATAATTGTTTGCGACGGGGGAGAAACGGTCGAGTGGTCCCAGTCTCCAGTCCCCCCGTGGTGAGACTGATGGTGAGAGGTCCATCTTCACCAGGTACCTCCAGGGTCCTCACCACACCACCACCACCACCACCACACCTCACCACACTACCACTACCACCCCCACACCACCCTGAGGACAGAAAAAACAAAGTTATTCCTTTTAATACAGTGATTTTTTCTCTAATATTATTTTCCTTCCTAGATAGCTACTGTCAGACACTTTTGTAGGTTAGGAGGACCTATTATCATC
Organism: Paralithodes platypus; assembly: GCA_032716605.1. NCBI lineage: Eukaryota > Metazoa > Arthropoda > Malacostraca > Decapoda > Lithodidae > Paralithodes > Paralithodes platypus. The sequence continues at coordinate 82,891,537 of CM064575.1, read as the reverse complement.
ATCATACATTGAGGGTATAGAGAGATAGATAGCGGGCGAAGTTACTGTGCTGTACTGTACTTGTAAATAAGTATCCAGTTCCATGGAACCACCCCAAATGACCCACGGTAGCCCTTCAGGGCAATAACAGCCATTCCAGATACTAGATTTGACTGATGTCCTGTAGCTACCATGGGGCTGAAATGGACCAAATAAGATGAACAGTGGCCCAGGCTTACGTCATCCCAATTTTAGTCGGCTCTTACGACACCCAGTAGACACATGTGGCATATTCTTATATTTCCTCTACCACATGGGTAGAGACCCTTCCTAACCCCATGGGAATGGTGATGGGCTGGTCTATCAGAGTGAGAACTGAGCGATCTCTGCCATACCCATAGCTTACTCCGACTGTTCCTTTTACTTATGTATTTCCTAGATCTCAAGTGACGGCGTCTTTTCCGTGGATTGACCTCCCAATCTACCAAGATTGGAAGCCAAAGCGTCACATTTTTCCTTTGCCCCTCAACTTTCTCTTCATAATTGCTGAGGGGCACAGGGCCCTGGGTGGGACTTTGGTTTCCCGGGCGTTTCCGCACCTCCTCAGCTCCCCGCCATGGAGTGGCTTCGGTCACCCAGGCTTTATTGTGGTAGGCAGAGAGGGTTCTGTGGGGGCGCTCAGTTATGGCCTTGGCCTTGCTCGGGGCCTTGGGGCTGTTCGGCCAGGCAGCTTGGGGAACAACAACAACAACAACAACCCCATGGGAAGTTATCATAAAAAGTACTAATATAACTCCTTCAATACCTGCGTCTGAGGTGGAGGTGGTGGTGATGGCAGTGAGAGTGATAGAGCGCAGTTTGTCCTTCTCATCCGACCCTCTCCCTCGATCCTGCACCAACTTTTCCATCTCCTCCATCTGAAGGTATAAAATTTTCAAATCCCATTTTTTTCTATGCACTTCTATAATTACAGATAACAGCAATTTACTGGTGCCTTAGCTGGGTTAATATATGACAATACTGTACTGTATATATGGGGGGGGGGGGGTAAATAATTTAAGGAATGATTTCAATGCATTATTTCAAATTTTGGGGGCATTGAATAATTATGTGATGAGGATGAGATATGTGACATAAAATAATTAGCTATGTCAATTTCAGGGGTTACATCTGTAGATGCAAAACAGCCAACACACCCCTCACCAATCTTTTCTTCTTCCTGGGAGTGTAATCTTCTTCCTCTTCCTCCTCCTCTTCCTCTTCTTCTTCCTCCTCCTCTTCCTCTTCATCACTCTCTTCTCTTTCTCCCTCTGCAGCTACTTCTTCTGTGTCCTCCTCTACCACTATTTTCTCCTTGTTGTCTTTGGGCGAGGAGGGTTGGTGGCGGGTCATGGAGAGGTCCAGGCAAGCCGAGGAAAGTGTTGAGAAAGTGGAGGAGGGGGAGAAAGTGGCTGAGGCTGCGACAGTTGCGGGAAGTGATGCAGGGGCAGAAGGGAGTGATGACAGAGTTGAAGAGAGTACGGGCGGAGTGAAGGAGAAAGTCGAGAAATTGGACGAGATTGATGGATTGGACGTGAGTGATACAGGGGGTGAGGAATGCATGGGGAAAGCCGAGGAGAGAGCAGGAAGGGCGGTGGATAGTGCGGAAGAAGCTTGGGCAGGATTTGCTAACAGACAAGAGGTTGAGGAATAAGGGGGAATCATGGAGATCGGCGTACCAGAGACGGGAGTGGCTACAACAGGTGTGGAGGGAATGGGTGTAGGAAAAACGGGTATATTTGCGGTCGTCGCTGAACAGAAAGGTCCAGAGAGTGCAGGTGTGGCTGGAATATATGACAGGGAGGATGGTGTGGCAGAGAGAGGTGTGGCAAAGACTGGGGTACTAGTGGACAGTGTAGAGATGTGGGATGCAGCAGTGGAGAGGTTCGTAGTGTCGGCCAGGACACATGGAGGCAGGGACGAGACAGGGGACACAGAGATAGGCAGGGGAGAGGCAGAAACACTGGAGACAGGAGTAGTTAAGACAGAGGTATTTGAGCAAGGCAAGAGACATGCGGGAGTAGTGGAGACAGGTGTAGCAGGTATGGCTGAAGTAGGTATAGAAGAGACAGGTGTGGAAGTACCAGGGATGGGTGTGACAGGTGTAGGGTGGAGGCGAGAGAGACCTTTCACCTCTAACATGTCTGCCACTGCTAGAACCCCTTCCATCATACTCTGTTCTACCTGAAAGCAGCAAAATATACTACAGTTTGTTACATAAACACAGCATAATTAATAACAATCGATAAGTATAGCAATACAGTATGTGAAACCCTAGATTAGTGTGCTTAACACGTTCCAAGCTACTAGGGATTATACTATACTATCAGGCTACCAGGTTAGCTAAGATTGTCTAAGTTGAGGTGGCTCTAGTTGATAGTGGAAGGAATTCTAGGTTAGTTATAAAATTAGATACAAAATTATGACTAGTTTTTGGTAGGAGGGACTAGATTAGCTATAGAAAATGGACATGTGACATCACAGCCTGGCACGCAGGGGAGGATACAAAGAGATCTGTCAAACACATGGGTGACATTTATCACCCATCCTATCACACACCTGCTTTCCGTATATGGCCAATTTATCAAAATTACTAGTTTCTGCGGTGCTTTGGAATGTTCCAACAACTAAGCTTGATTCCTACCAAAAGTATCCAGACCTATTCAGATGTATTCACATCAACGGTAAATGGAAATCCATATACAGTATAAAGCACACCTTGTGACGTCTCGCACTCGCAGTCGGAAGCCAGTGCACTGTCAGTGGATCCAAGAATGGGTTGTTTGTTTACTTTATACCCCCAAGGAGGTTGACCATGATGTCTTACATGAGTGAGTGGAGAGGACCTATATGATAGAGGTTTACTTTCAATGAAAAGTAAAGTTTACATTTTATTAACTCGGGCAAAAAGAGAGTTGACCTTGGTTAATAATACATACATACATACATACATACATACATTATACATACATACTGTACATACATAACAATAATAATAATGATGATGATGATGTCGTCAGTATTAACTCCTTCAATATACAATTTATATTTTATTCTTAACACTAAGATTATCTTCAGCTTAAGAAGGATCTCAGTAGCTATTAGAGGACTACAATCATCTCAACCTTTTGACCCACACAGATCCTTCTTAAGCTGAATAAAATCATCAACTGAGAGCCTAGCTAGAATACAATGAAGAATTTAAGTATCATTGTCATGATGGGGTTTAAAGAAAGAGGTAAAATCTTCACCTGCGTTGAACCCTGATACATATAGTCAAGAATGCAAGCCAGCTGTGTAGCGGAGGCCCCAGGAAGAACTACAGTAATGTGGTGGTGGTCGTCGGGGAGGAGGGAGAAGGTGCGGTGGAAATATCCTGATGTTGACGCTAGTACCGCCTGGTGGGCCCGCATCACATACCCATCCTCCGAGACCAATGTTACATCACACAGTCGCTCTTCTGCCCGCTGGAGTGTCAGCACCTGGTAAGTTAGTCAGTGGCAAATTTGATCAGGATGTCAAACAAGATATAGTACTATTCAAAACGCAGTGAGCCAACATTAGGCAACTTGGGCTGCACAATACAGTAGTCCAAGTTTAGTGGCAGCTCACTATTAATCAAAACTGAATCCTACAAAAAACTCTTCTTTCTAGTCATTATTAATTAAGATACACACTTAAATCGATGATTCACAGTTTATATTATGTCTTTGGAAGTGATAAAATGGCCAATGTATTCGTAATTTCATGTATTCCTTCTCTTATCTATTCCAGTCGTAAACCCAAATTGTCCTCATTTGATACCCTCAACACTATAATTTCATATAATGCTTATTTTATAAAAAAAAAAAAAAATGCATACCGGGTAGTTATTATAAGACTAACTAAACAATTTATTCAGCTTAACAAGTTTCTCTTAGACCCAAGAAGTAAACACTTTTCTTATAAACTTTCAATTTAGTAGTCAAAGATTTTACAATTATGTTTTACAAACTGAGTACAATAGCTACTAGATAGAATTAGACCCAAGCTATTTTTCACCTTTATATTATATGACATTAGACCCAAGCTATTTTTCACCTTTATATTATATGACAACACTTTAATAGAAACTTGGCATATAATCAGTTACCAATAGTTTAACATTGAGAGTACATGATTATATGTGTCACAATGAACTATTTATACCGGGTAGTAACTATTTCAATGATGGGGCTGTGTTATGGCAAGTCTTTATTGTACTGTACTATAGTAAAGTGACTAAAACCACGCTCTCTGTGGAGGAAGCGGTCTTTAAGCGGTCTTTAAACAGCCGTCCGGCTGGCTCAGTTGATAGCGTGCCTGAATCCCATCTTGAAGGTCTAGCGTTCAATCCCCGCTCAGATTGAAAAGTTTTTCTGGGATATAGCCGGCGGTTACCATCTCCCCATGAGCAAGGGGGATGGGTAATGGTCTCTGGTAGACTGAAGAAAGCCAAGTGCTTGTGAATCCTCGAAGGAGGAGAACGAGCGCTATATAAGTAACCAGACGATTATTATTTATTATTATGTACAGTATATATGTATGCATTCTTGGGTGCTAGCTAATTTGATCATAGAAAAGTACATTATGCAGTACAGCATTGCCTTAATGTACAATAGTTTGATTGGGTTAGTACAGGAGATAGGCCTACTGGCATTTCTAGTTTCCATAGTTATTGTCAATATTTATTTAAATATTGTTATTTCCGTCTGAGCCAGTATGATGTAATGAAAAAGGATATTAACCCATTTAGTACCAGAGACGTCCTTTTTATCATATTCTGGCAACTATTAGACAATTTTATTCAGTCTAAAAAGGGCCTCCAGCAAATAAAAGGCTTCGAACTATCTCATCTAACCTCTTTTACAACCACAAATCCTTCCTAAGCTGCATAATATCGTCTGAATATAGTTAGGATAACATTCAAGACCTCTTTCGCCGCCTTATTAGAAATAATTTATTAGGGAAAATAGGGACCAATAGACTCGCCATATTTTTCTCATTATAGTCTGCATAGAGGAATTTCGTTATCGACACTTGAAAAAACCCGATTACACTGAAAAATAACACGAAAATAATGTCCCGAACGTAAACAAAGCATTGCACCCAATGAATCCTTCGACCTGGATCCTCTTCTTCTTGTTTTGAAAGATGCGGTGAGTGCGATTCACCCAATAAATGGCTTGAACGTTACTCACAAAAACGTTATTATATTATATTATATTAAGGTTAGGTTAGGTTAGGTTAATCTAATCTAATATAATATTTGTACATTTTGGAAGCGTGCATGGCCTCCCCACAATTTTCCTTACCTACTGTAAAAGCGCGATTCACCCAATAAATGGCGCCATTTGACGGAGTATCTTCAGATTAATGAATAATGGGTAAGTTAATGCAAATCCTCCACTCAAACCATGATAAACAACAATTAAACACTATATTCCCTGGATTTTTTTTAAAGAAACTTGGTAAATAAGGTGGCTCTAGCTGTCTTGAATGTTACCATAGTTAGAATATACAGTAATATAACACACGTTGCTGGTAAGCATGGGGTGAAACCATTGTATAATACTGTATTGTATTGTACAGTCCTGCAATACTATATATTTTAAAATAAAAGTATAAGAAAGGGAACCAGAATACATAAAGCTATTAGTATGTAATGGTTTAAGTGCTATTTGTTATGGTTATTATTACTGTACCTTAGCCAGGTGTTGTGTATGGTCATTCCAGCGAAACCTGAGCTGCTGGTCCCCTCGCCCGCCACCACCACCACCCATGTTGTCACCACCCATGCTGAAAGAAAATTAGCAAAATTCTAGACAACTTGCATAACTGGTGCTAGCCTTTAACCCGGCAAGCGCGATAGGCCTCACGGAAGGCTTCCTATAGGGAACGCGATAGGCCTCACGGAAGCAAGACCATAAAAAAAGCCTTCCATAAAAAAAAAGGGCCTATCAAAACAAAGGAATTTGTCTCTAGGTGAGATAATTCCCCTCCAGTACTCATCCACGTAAATCTCACCCACCCCCCTCCCCTCCTTCCCCACCTTATTCCCCCCTCCCTCCCCTCCTCAATTATCACCAATTGTTCCTCTTATTATCATAATTTATCGGTTATTTTTCTCTCCCGCGATAATGTAGCACAAGTGGGTTGCAGAAAAGATCGTTATGCAACACCCAGACACCGGCCCACACCGCCCCGCTCGTCTCAGTTACCTCACAGACAGCGAGAGAGGAGGGTTGCCTGTGGCTCTCTCTCGCCTGAGATTATGACCGGGTGGCCAATATCTTTGTTTTTCACCACCCAAATGCTTTTCCCACTTATTTTAGCACTCTTGAAGGTTCATATATACATCATATATGTAAAATAAAAGCATACCGAAAACAAATAATGCTCTATATTGTAAATATAACTAATTCTGTCAGAATCCAAGGCTAGAAATGCACAAATAACTACCCTAGCCCCTAGGTCTATTTCGCGCTTGTCAGGTTAAGGGGCAATGGGTCCTGGGGTGGGTGAGGGATGCTTCTCCTCCCCTCAACACCCAAAACAGTCAAATAAGAAGCAAATGCAGACTGCGGCGGTAGACTCCTTAAATGATACCTAAAATATTATTTAGAACTCCTTCCAGCTTCCACCCCAGGTCCTACACATAAACATTATACATAGGCTTACTTACATTACCGGTACTTTAACCCGTGGAGCCCCGGCTAGTTTTGTAATGTTTGCGCACCAGAACCCGGCCGGTTTTCAAAAAATGGTTTTATTCCAGAAACAATAGCGAATGGGTTAGGAATGAAGGCAAAACCGCTCAAAAAGCTTAAAAAATGGTCCTACAGAGCCCCCGAAAACGGATTTTACAAGAGTAAAAAATTGAAGGCAATTATCCCAAAAAAACAGGTTATTGCGCGCTCGCGCGCACGCACGTGGACTTTGAGAGTTTTCAACCATCGGCACGGTTGCGTGGGATACGTACACAGTTCCCATACAAATCTGAGCCCTCTTGAGTGGCTACACCTGAGGTTACGGTCGGCGCAATTAGGGTGACGCGCCAGGCGCGTCTCTGGGGCTGTGCGTTACATACATCGCCGACGCGTCAGACGCGTCGCTGGGGCTATACGGGTTAAAGAAAGGGTAAAAACGTGAATACAGCCTAGCGGCAATACTTGTGGACGAAAACAAAGCCTCACTCGCCTCCTTCAACAATAATATTGTCATTAAGCTAACCTAACAAGCTAACCTAAGCACCCCCAGACCCACACTGCTCTTTAACCCTTGTCTAGCGGGGTGTTTTGGGCTCATTTGGGCATATTCAGGCCCTCCTGCATGATAAATCAAGCATCTGCATGAAAAAAAAAAATATTTAGCAAAAATCTAGGCACTAGAAGCTTCAAAATGAGACCAGAACGAGCTACGTAGCACTCGTGGTTCTCTTGCAGTGGTGCCACGAACATGGAAGTTTAGCATATATCGGTATATTTTTCCCAGCTATGCTCACTACTGGCTACACTGCCGGCCTCTCGAGAACACAGGGAACATGAGTTAATGGGCGGCGGTAAGCCCTGGGAGTCGGCTGTCTGGCCTGCTGCTCTCCCAGCCATTTGCACTCGATTTTAACCCTTTAAAAGCCTTAATAATGCTCCTAACTTGCTGCAAATTGGTGCACGACTTAAGTCGAGCGCCGCTCTTTAACCCGGGAGCTGCGGGGAGACTCTTAAGAGTTCCCCCGGCGCACTGCGGGAAGACTCTTAAGAGTCAGAGAAAATAAAAATCAACTTTTGACATCGAAAAAAAAAATTTTTTTTATATTTTTTTTTTTATTTTTATTTTTTTTGGCCCCTGGGCCATGCAAAATCTCAGTCCTCTACCTCCCCTCCTTCCCCACTTTCCTCCTCTCCTTCAGTTATCACCTATTTTCCCTGTTATTCCCTTATTCTGAGGTATATTTCGTGCTAACATTAGAAATCCGATTGGAGGTGTGGTCATCACTGATAGCAAGCGAGTGCAAGAGAGAGAGAGAGTATCGATCGACTGCGTCTCAGTGGCCTTGGGGGAAATTGGCGGGAAAGCAGATTGCCTCACCCATACATTATACAACTCGCGGGCTATATCTCCGATTTTGACCATCCAAACGCTGTTTTCACTCGTTTTATTGTTGTTTCAGGTTAATACCTTTATAATCAACCCATAATAGGCGCATATGGATAAATATTAATGCTATTAATGGCACAATGAATATTTTAGTGACGGAAACACCTCAAATACGTCAGCACAGGGGGACGTTTCCAATTACCGCCATGCGCACTTCAGAGGTTAAGGGTTAAAGTGATGTAGATGTCAAATTACTAAAAAGTACTGAGAGAGACTCAGAGAGTCGAAACCGCTTCCGAGATCGTAACAACAGAAACGGTTGTTGCAAGGGGGCAAGGATGTAGTATTCGGGTGTACTGCCCGCCTTGTTTACACTACGCAGATGCTCGCGATCATGTTCCCGTCTACTTTGACTGCTGTGGGATACACTAATAGGTAGACTTTTGTTTTAGCCTCCCCTCTAAAATAGATGGGAACTTAACCGCGAGCGATCTATGTAAACATGACAACCGTACATTTGCCCGGATACTAGGCCTAGGCTACATCATCTCAATACGAGTTTCTGTTCTGAACTTCTGAATTTAAGTAGGCTAGGCCTATTGTAGGCCTCAGGGTTCCTAATGTCATTTCATAAAATCTAGAATAGGCCTAGGCTAGTTTTCTAGTTTCAAGGTAAAAAAAAGAAAGGCACAAGTCGAAATAATTACAAAATACTGTACTGTAGTAGGCTATGGAAAACGGTTTAGCAATCAATGGGACAACATTTTCTTACAGTGCCAATGCTAGGCTACTGAACTATACATAAGCACTCATAAATACTACAGTAAATATACAGAAATACTACCAGCAATTTTGAGGAAGGTTAATGTAACGGCCTTGTTGAGTTAATTAAAGCCCCTCAAAGCGAGCAGCCGTCTTCTTCTTCTTATTGTTTAAATGTGCAGTTTGCTTGGAGGGTTGTGGTGTCTCCAGATTACTGCACAGGCGTTTTAGGAGGGGTGAAAAGAACAATTGTTAGTATAATAGGGGTTAGGAGAGATAGTAAAGGTGGATTTTATACTACTGTACTGTATATGAGGGGTAAGTTTGTCGTTGTCTTTTGAGGTCAGGGTGATTTAAGTCTAGGTGAGGGTGAGGTCAGAGATGATGATGATGATCAGTTGCAGTACAGTACAGTACTGTACTGCTCTATGTGTACTGTGTGATTCAAGTCAAGGTGAGGGTGAGGTCAGAGATGATGATGATGATCAGTGGTGGTATAGTACAGATTCAGTTGGATGGTAATTTTATATGCTTGTGATTTTGTTTGTTGTTCTGATGTAGGTTCCTAGGGCTGATGCGATGACATGTTTACTGTGCTGTGGTAGGTCTCCTCCACCTAGGATATGCTTGATGTTGAATGTTCCTCCTTGTTGGGTTACTACACTTCTGAGGTGGGTGCGGGCACCGTAATGTCTGTGGCAGTGGAGTAGATAATGCTCCACTGTCTCAGGTGTGAGGCAGTACGGGCAATTTTCATTTGCTTGCAGTCCCATCCTGTACATATGCCCTCCCAGTCTGGTGTGTCCTGTTCTGAGGCGGAGAGCCGCGGTGTTTAAGGCTTTGTTCTTGTAGATGGAGTGTTTCCACACTGACCACTCTGACTTGATGTTACTGTATTGTGTGCCAGCTATGGTTATTTTCCACTCTTCCTTGAAGTCTTGGAGGACGTCTTCTCTGAGGATGTTTGTCCGGTCGGTTGTGGTGTAGGGTATGACTGTTGTTAGGTGGAAGGAGTGCATCCCTTTGGCTAGTCCATCCACTATTTCATTATGGAGGATGTCAATGTGGCTGGGTACCCATTGGAGGGATATTGTATATCCTTGAGAGTGGAGGGTGGTGAGGAGTTGGATCATAGGGTATACTATTTCCTTGTTTGTCTTGGTGTTATAGTTGATGGCTTGTATGGCACTTTTGGAGTCACAGCAAATGGTGTAGGCACTTACTGGGAGGGTGTTGATGATCTCAAGTGCACGGAGGAGTCCATAGAGCTCTGCTGTAAACACTGTGGTTTGTTTGGAGCAGCCGTCAAAATACGCCCCCTTTTGTTGACATTACGGACCCGACCAAACGGGGACTGGACGACTCGGCCCATGGGACAACTCGGCTCGGACAGCTCGGCCCACTTTTGGACAACTCGGCCACGACGGCGAGACAGCTCGGCCCATTATTTGAGACAGCTCGGCCATGACGGCGAGACAGCTCGGCCTATTATTTGAGACAGCTCGGCCCCATGTTATGCTATGGGGCAATTTTTTTAATATAGCCGTGAAAAACCCTGTAGCCTTGAAATTCGTGATTGCATCTAACCTTGTGATATAGCCGTGAAAAAGCCTGTAGCAACTCCAGAAGTTGCGCGTACCGGTGGCGGTCATGGTCTTCCATAGATATGGTCAACAGAGGTCACCTGTACATGCCGTCTGATAATAGTTGAATGCCCTCGAAAATGTCCCGCACCCACAATAATACTAACCCGAGTTGACGTCAGGTATAGCGTAAAATAGTCGGAGATGGTAAGTCCAATAAACTCATCACGTGATAACACCACGAGACTATCACCTGGTTCTTAAAAATCGGAATGCTATACTTTTAGTACGTCAGTGGTAGTACAGTGGGTTAGCGCGCGGGCCTGGTGGTGATGGTTGGGTCACTAACCAGGGTTCGAACCCCACCCAAGGCATCTCAAAACCTGTGGGTTTTTAGGGGGGTTAAATTCCCTTCAGAGGTTCGTACCCCGCGCCAGGTACCAGGAAAAGTTGATCCTAAAGGTAGCCTGGGGAAATTTCAGGAGACCATGAATTCCCTTCACACCCAGCATTTCAATAGTTTTTCTTCTAAATTAACGGTGATGAGAGAAATATTCAAAGCTGTCCATGGCGAAGGTTTGAGGGAATGAAAACAATGTGTTCATACCCTTGCCTCAGATATTGAAAGGGTGGGAGTTGAATTGCCACCGGATGTAATTTTTTTTTTGCAAAAATCTCAGTTTTCTTTAGGATAGATACATAAATAGATAGGGACAGCGATTCCAAAATGATCAATATAGCCATCTATACCGTTTTTATGTTGTCGAAGCAAATAAGGGTTGTGAAAGGCCGAGTTGTCTCGCAATTAACTCTGGGCCGAGCTGTCTCGTTTTTACTGGGCCGAGCTGTCTCGCCGTTGGCCGAGTTGTCCCGTGGGCCGAGTAGTCTAGCAACCGACCAAACCCATATCCTACAGTCACCTTCAAAAGTTAGCCATACCTCCATAATTTCTTTACATAATATGAAGTCATTAACGCATATAAATAATTACCAGTTTGTTCAGTATGTATCCTTCTATCTAGAGAGCTCTATAAAGTTGGAAAGATGGAACACTATTTTTGAGCCTGACTGTATGGTTTAATTTCCCTGTGTTGGTATAAATAATCGTAATTGTTTAGTTTATGTCCTCTTTTTCTAGTTATTAAAAACGTATTCTATGGTGTATTATATGATATATAGTAGCAATAGAACTGTTCAAATGACCTGGGAAGTGTATATTAAACCAAATACAAAACTTTGAATAATGAGGTAAGAGATATGTGTTTTTTATCACTTTTCAACTCAAGACCAGCGGGGGTCTGGGGGCAGCAGCCCCCAGGATGCCCAGGTTACCTTAGGTTAGGTTAGGTTAGGTTAATTTAATGACCAGCTATGTAAATACAGTAGTGAACATTTGCTTTAGTCTGTGCTCAAAAATCCATTTTCTTTAGGAGGAGGACATAAACTAAACAATTACCTAAATAATACCAATATAGTTAGCCTAAAATACAGTTTGGGGCCTTGCCTACAAAAAAAAAATCATCCCTTTTTGAGTCTCTTTCAAAATCATGTAATTTGTCTATAGTCTCCCCTCCCACTTTTCATTTTCTACGACTACTCAAAAACAATACACAACAAAATGGCTTCACGTATATGACTCCTGGGGCGTTTTGCAGAATATTGCCGTGATTGTGGCATGTCAAGGAAGAGAATGAACAGGTAATACGTCAACAGATATTATTAACAGTAGGCTAGCAACATTATCAAGGTATTTTCGCATTGGCATGGCATTCTATTCGCGTCATATTTTGTCAGGCTACTTGACTCGCTATTTTGCAGCAAGGTTATTAGGGCCTAGGTCTTACGTTATGGTTATTTTATTACCCTATTCGTGAAAGTGACAACCGGTCATCGGTAATATTTAAGTTTCCACTAGGCTAACCACTTCACCTTGAAACAGTTGTTTTTGGATAACTATTCGGTGACTGGGCTTAGCCTAGGCCTAGTTGGCTAGCCCTAGCCTTGAATCCTAGATCTTACCTTGGTTCAGAGGTTCTTAATAGTGTGAGAGGCCGCGGGTGGAACACACCTGCTTCTGCTTGGCCTTTAAGACCTGCAGCATATTCGCGCCGTGGTATGATTGTCCGTCGCCGAAATACAAAAACTAGGTAAGGATGTAGGCCTAGTATTTGGGTATAGGCTACCGCCTGCCTTGTTTATACCACTTGCGATAATATTCAAGACCTCTTTCACCGCCCTATTAGAAATAATTTATTATGGAAAATAGGGACCAATAGACTCGCCATATTTTTCTCATTAGCCTATAGTCCGCATGGAGGAATTTCGTTATCGACACTTGAAAAAACCTGATTAGGCCTACATCTACAAATAACACGAAAATAGAAAGTCCCGACCGTAAACAAAGCATTGCGCACAATGAATCCTTCGACTTAAGTCTTCTTGTTTAGAAAGATGCGGTGAGTGCGATTCTACGGATTCACCCAATAAATGGCGTGAGCGTTAACCTACTCACAAAAACTAAATACCGACAACCTGTTTTTGCCCCCTTACAGATCTACATATATGAGGATGACAATAAATCAAGGGGGGGTGAGGGGGGGCAATGCCCCCCCTCAATCCATCGTGTATCCAATGTAACCCACAATTTCCCTTACCTACTGTAAAAGCGCGATTCACCCAATAAATGGTGCCATTTGACGCCTTATCTTCAGATTAATTAATAATGGGTAAGTTAATGCAAATCCTCCACTCCAACCATGAAAAACACTATAGGCTAATCCTTGAACAAAATATAAAGAAAACTTGGTAAATATGGCGGCTCTAGCTGTCTTGAATGTTACCCTACTTGCATGCTCGCGATCATGTTTCCGTCTATTTTGACTGATTTGGGATACAACCTCCCTCACGGTCTCTCCCCCCATGATTTGTTGTCCTATTCATATAAAGCCTAGCCCATTGCCAGCAGGAGGCAAATAACAGAAAAAATAACCGTTAAGATAGACGGGAATGTAACCACGTAAATACTCAACAAATAAGGGGATGGATGTAAGTAAAATACTGTCTCCATATGGAGCAGGTACTTTATGTGACAAACCAGTGAGTAAAATAGAAATAATCAGTCAAGATAGTGCAGATATAGTGATGTGTAATAGTAGTATCGATAACACTACACATGTAACTGATAGTAAAGATGAGAATACTGATAGAGTAGAATTTCCGTCTAGAGCTAGTAGTTCAACAGGAAATAATAAGTTAGCTAAACACAATAGAAAATTAGTTGCAAATAAAAGTAATAGGTTGAGGGTTACGGGTATATTATACAAATTGTAGGAGTTTATGTAACAAAATGAACGAACTTAGAGCACTCGTTAGCACAGAAAATATAGACATAATAGCGCTAACTGAAACGTGGATTAATACAGAATCTAGGCATTTTTTAGCAGAATTTGATATTCCATGATATAGTTTGTTTAAATATGACCGAACAAGTAGGAGGGGCGGGGGTATAGCAGTGTTTGTCAGGAGTACATTAAAAAGCTGTATTAAATCAGGTACCGGTATTAGACTAAATAATGATAATGAAAGTGTTTGGGTAGAGGTTAACGAAGGTAGTGAGACCATAGTTATTGAAGTTATATATAGACCGCCTAATATGAGTAGAAATGGCGGAACATCGTTATGGGAGGAAATTAAAATAGCATCATGGTTTAGCAATGTGTGCATTATGGGGGATTTTAATTTTCCGAACATTGATTGGCAGCACCAAATAGGCGACTCCGATTCAGTAGAGTTTATTGAGGATAGTTGTACAAGATAGTTTTTTATTTCAATTCATAGATACGCCGACTAGAGGTATTAATATTCTTGATTTAGTTTTCAGTAACAATGAACATATGATAAATAATGTAGAGATCGGTGACCACCTAGGAAATAGCGATCATAAATCTATTTATTTTAATATACAATGGACAGGGAATGCTAAAGAGAATACGACACTTATCCCAGATTTCAGAAAAGCCGATTATGGTGGGCTAAGAAGAGACTTAAGGGTGGACCCTATTGTTAAGCAATTAAGTCAGGATATGCCAGAGTTAAACTTGCCACCTACGTATAACTAGTTTATTGCTTCACTCCACAATGCTCAAAATAAATATATCCCTAAAAGAAGATTTAGATCGACGCAGAACCAACCAAAATGGATGACTAATAAGCTAATAGATCTTATAGGAAAAAAAAAAAGAATATATAGAAAAATAAAGAAAGACGAAAATCATCTACATAATTATATACTGTACTATCAGACTCTATCAAGACAGGTCAAAAAGGAAATCAGGAAAGCAAAAAGAAATTATGAAATAAGGATAGCCAGTGACTCAAAAAATAACCCTAAAGCTTTTTACCAACTACAGTCTGGCCTGCCAATACGCGAGAATATGGGCGACACGCGAGGGCGCGGAATGAAAATTCGCGTATTAGCAATAGAGTATTATATGGGAATAAATCGATATGGGCGGCACTGACTCCAAGTTGTCTACTTTAGGCCTATTTATCTCCGTCAATTGCCACAAAAGGTACATATATGTATACATAAACATCCAAATCATAAGAAAATATAACAATAATAATAAACTCGCCTTAAAATTAACAGTAAATGTCCAACACGAGTCGGACAGCTGTTGCGCGAGCATGGACTGAGGGTAGACTGGCGTATCCCACAATGCCCTGCGTGCCTACGTAACTGGCGCGGAATGGTGGGGGGCCTCGCGTATTAGCTGAACTCCCCGGAATTGCCCTTATATCGGGCCCGGATTCGCGTTTTAAAGGTACATCACGCGTTTTGAAAGTTTTGGGTATGATTCGACCCCCTCCTCGCGTATAAGGTGAATCGCGTATTAAAAGCTCGCGTATTGGCAGGTCAGACTGTATATAAATCTAAAGTTAGAGATGTAATAGGCCCCCTAAAAACTTCAATAGGAGAAATAACAGAAAATTATTTAGAAATGTGCAGTACATTAAATAGTCAGTTTCTTTCCGTTTTCACTAATGACAATTTGGCACAGATTCCAGAAGTCAATATGGTATATAGTGATAGTATAGAAAATATGTTAAGTACAGTTAGTATAAGTAGAAATGATGTGCTTAAGGAAATTGACAGACTGAAACCTCAAATATCGCCTGGTCCTGACGAGGTATATGCTAGAGTTTTAAAAGAATGCAGAGATGAGTTAAGTAGCCCATTAGCATTTTTATTTAACAAGTCATTAGAAACAGGTTTAGTTCCAGAAGCTTGGAAGCTTGCAAATGTAGTTCCGATCATCAAAAAAGGTGATAAATCGATAGCATCCACTTACCATCCCATTAGTTTCCCATCAATCATAGGAAAGTTGCTAGAGTCTATTATTGCTAGGAAAATTAGAAGCCACTAAGAAAAATTTAACTTAATAAATTCTTCTCGGCATGGATTCACTCAGGGACGTTCTTGCCTTACTAATTTTCTTAGCTTTTTCTCAGAGGTACTGTATATGAAGCAGTAGATAGTGACAAGTCATATGATATTATATATTTAGATTTCAGTAAAGCTTTCGACAGAGTCCCTCATGAGAGATTGATGAGAAAGGTTGAGGCACATGGAATAGGAGGGTCGTTGTTGGGATGGATTAGGTCATGGCTAATTGGTAGGAAACAGAGAGTCAGCATAAATGGTACCAAGTCAGAGTGGGGAGCAGTCAAAAGTGGTGTCCCCCAGGGATCGGTATTAGGTCCCCTGTTGTTTCTTATATACATAAATGACCTAGATTTAGGTATAACTAGTAGGATAAGTAAATTCGCAGACGATACTAAAATGGGGAGATCAATTGATTCAGATAGCGATATAGAGTGCCTCCAAAGGGATCTAGATACCTTACATGAATGGTCAGTAAATTGGCAGATGAAGTTTAACGTTGACAAATGCAAGGTATTAACCCTTGTCTAGCGGGGGGTCTGTGGCCGTTTTGGGCCTTTTCAGGCCATTCTGACTGCTATATCAACCATCAGCATGAAAGGAACTGTATTGTGCCGAAAACTAGGTGGAAATCGCTACACAATGACACCACATGCAGCTACGTAGCACTCGTGGAGCCCTGACAGTGTTACCTCAAAGATGGAAGTTTAGCTGATTTTGCTACATTGTTCACTTTTCGCTAACTATTGGTCACACTGTCATCCACCTGTGCGGTGGGGGAACTGGAGTTAGTGTGGGCCGGGAGGCCACAGATGTCGGACGTATGGTTCATTACTGTTCCACCCATTTTCACTCGATCTTCACCCATTTTTCACCCGTTTTCTCCCAGTTTCTTTCACTCGACTTAAGTCGAGCGCCGCTAGTAAAGGGTTAAAGATAGGGAAGATGCAAACAAATGTTAAATATAAACTAACTAATTTAGAATTAGAAAATTCAGACTGCGAGAAAGATCTAGGTGTGTTTGTTAGCAATGATTTGAAGCCTAGAAAACAGTGTACTGTATAAGCGTTCGTAATAAGGCAAACAGGATTCTCGGGTTCACCTCTAGGAGTGTGAGTAACAGAACTGCTTATCTTAAAACTTTACTTGTCATAGTGAGACCCCATATGAATTATGCTGTCCAATTTTGGTGTCCTTATTACAGAATGGACATAGATTCATTGGAGAGAGTACAGCGTAGAATGACAAAAAATATCCATAATATTAGAAATCTTCCGTATACATACACATACATACATACATAAAATTTTAAGACTGAGTGTTCCACACATCAGTGCAGTTTCAGTCTCTTGTCCTAATGGCGGCGTTCCAGGCAACCCTGTTAAGGGCTGCTTCACTTGTCAAGGTCTTGGATTTGAGATCGGCGCATATAGTCCGATCCCAGGTCTTCCTCGGTCCACCCCTTGGTGCAGCTCCCTCCACAATCACAGACCTGCATTTTTTCACCCAATTTTGTTCATCCATTCTCTCCACATGTCCATACCATCCCAGTCTACTTGTACGCATCACCTCGCTAATACTCTTTATACCTAAATGTCTCCTCAGCTCAACATTTGTTATTCTATCCTGTAGCCTGGCCCCACACATCCATCTCACCATTCTCATCTCATTACACTCCATTCTGTTGACATCCTCTACTTTAACGGCCCATGTTTCTGAGGCATACGTCATTGCACTTCTAACACATGAGGCATACACCTTTCCCTTCAGGGGTAGAGGCATTCTTTTCATGGTCAGGATTGGCATCAATTCTCTGAACTTCCCCCAGCCACACCTAATTCTAGCAACAGTGGCAGCCTCGGTACCACCACCGGCAGAGATGGTATCTCCTAGGTAACAAAACTTGTTCACCAGCTCCAAAGACTCATTTCCAAAATTCACAGCCACAGGATCATCACTTAACACAAGCTCGCCTTTGCACACTACGCACTCAAATTTCTCTATTTCTGACTTATCCTTCGGCAGGGGCCCCTTTATTCTACTACAGCGCTTACTCCCATGGTGTACCCAACATCGACAGATGCTACATTGAATTGAGTTAACGCCCACTCCCTTTCCACACACTGCACATGGGTATGCACCGCTCTTTTCCACATTGCCTCGTCTCAATCTACAATGCATAACCTTGGTTTTGTTAATATTGACTCTTAAACCCTTGCTCGCCATGCCCTCTCTCCACTCTCTGAATTTGGCCTTAGCATCCTGCATACTGTCAGCTATTAGGACTAAATCGTCTGCATAAAACAGTTCCAACGGGAGTCCGCCTCTAAAAACTCTAGACAGCGCCTCCAAGACCATAATAAAGAGGAGGGGGCTTAATTTTAACACTGAACCCTGATGGACTCCAACACGGACTGCGAACTCATCACTCAGTACACCCTTCACCCTCACCGAACTTCGCGAATCCTCATACATATTCATTATCACACGCACCAGCCACTCTTCCACACCAAGTTTCCTCATAGCCCACTGCACAACATCTCTAGGTACCCTATCAAAGGCCTTCTCCAGGTCCACAAACACAAAGTAAAGATCCCTGCCTTTTAGTAAGTATCTTTCCTGTATCTGCCTGACTATGAAGATAGCATCGGTTGTACCACGTCCTGGCATAAAACCGTATGAAGAAAGGTTGAAGAAATTAGGTTTACATTCGTTAGAGAGACGCAGAGTTAGAGGGGATATGATAGAGGTGTTCAAGTGGGTTAGTGGGATTAACAAAGGGGACATGACAAATGCACTAAAGCTCAGTGATAGCGAAAGAACTCGTACCAATGGTTTCAAATTAGATAAATTTCGTTTCAGAAAAGATAGAGGTAAATATTGGTTTGGTAACAGAGTTGTAGATGGGTGGAATGGACTACCAAGTGCTATAGTGGGATCATAAACGGTAGGGAGCTTTAAGATAAAATTGGATAAGCATATGGACGAGAAGGGTTGGGTGTAAAAGGGGATCAGCCGGGTTGGGCCAATCAGCGCTCTGCAGACCCCCGTAATCCTGCGTTAATCTCTAACCGTTTTGGTAAGATGATCCTCAGGGTATTAGAGTGTTTAGCCTATAATTGGGCTTTGTAATTGGGGTTGTGTGGGACAGGGATCTGCCTTGCTTAGGCCAATCGGCTTTCTGCAGACTCCCATTTTCTTATGTTCTTATGTAGTGATCGGGCGTACGGTCGTCATGTTGTGGGCTCGTAGTTACGTTCCCGTTTATTTCGACGCTATATTTTCTGCTATTTGCCCCCTGTCATTACTACATGAATACTAGGTTAGGTTAGGTTAGGTTGTTTGGTTAGGCTAATATATTTTGATATCCAAAGGCAGTCAAAATAGACGGGAACATGATGGAAAGGTCCGACGCCACTAGGCGTAGTGTAAACATGGCTGGCGGTACGCCTGCACTTAACATTCTTGCCCAAATAAGTTCTGGAACTCTCTCCCTCTGTGACTCTGTCTTTCCCTCATCCTATGACTATGACTTTAACATTCTTCAAGCTCTGTTTCCAAAAATGTGCCTCTAATGTAGGCTTACCTTTAACCCGTAAACGGCGGAAAAGCTCATAAGAGGTTTTACTGGGCGACGGCGGCAAAGCTCTTAAGAGGGAGGCCTAAAAAACTATTTAAACAGCCCCAGTAGCACTAAACATTTTTTTTTTTTTTTTTTTTTTTTTTTTTTTTTCCCCTTATACCTCATATCACTCCTCCACATCCCCTCCTTCCTCCCTTTCCCCTCCCCCTTCAATTATCACCTATTTTCCCTGTTATTCCATATTCCCTAATTCGTTGGTATATTTTTGTGCTAACATTAGCAAACTGTGTGGAGGATGTGCTTACGTGCCTAGCGGGTGTGTTACATGACCGAGTGTGTGTATGAGTAGGCTCAGTGTGGCTTGAGGCCTCGTGGAGGGAGGGGTTGCCTCAATTTTCTCCATAATTCATGAATGGGCTGGTCCATCTATACTCGTGATTTTGACCAGAAAAATTATATTTTCACTTGTTTTATTGTTGTTACAGGTTACTATCTTCATAGTGAAGGTAAAATAGGCTCATATGAATAAGTAATAACGATATTTATCGTAAAATGACGATTATAGGCCTGAATGGAGCCAATATGCTCGCCCATGGGCAGCTAGTTCAATACCCCCCCCTTGCCGTTGCCGGGTTAATTTAGCTCTCTATCACTCAAGCTTGTTTTTTGTTTTTTTTTGATGAGGGGACACTTAGTGACTTATTATAGGCAGCTTTGCCTTTTGTCTCCTTCATACATAAGCAAAAACCTGTCGCGGGCTGTGACTTGGTCAGTAGCGCATCTGACTGCTGATATAAGGATAATAAGGGTCGGCAGTTCAATCCCACGCCGTGCCATTGGTATAACCTATGGCAAGAGTTTGGGCAGCTCGGTCTAGTGAATTGTGGCAAATGTCCAGTTAAGTCACTGTAACAAGGGCATACCCTAGCCCTGTCAATCAAGGGAGTGCACGGTGTACAAAAATGCATCTCATCTCCCCCACCCCACTCCCTATCATTCAATATGCATTAGTGCGTGCAGCGTGGGCTTCCATTGTCAGTGCGGGACCGCCTGTGAGTGAGTACATCTGCCCTCACCTAAGGTAACGCCATTAATTTAGGCACACACACACATATGCACACATGCAGAGAAGTAATGATTGCTTTTCTTGCGCACACACATACACACTCATGCACTCCTGCTCAAGCAGAATGTTGACCGAAAAGTTGTCATTGCTTTTGTGTTGCTCACACGGCATCCAGACTACAATTTACAGTACCGGTACTTAATAGGCTGTGCCGCTGTGGTATTCACAATTCTCTGGCTGAATTAAGGTACATAATCATGGTATTTGATTTAATATTATAGGAGTATTATTTGATTTACAGAGATACAGTAATATGAAACAGGCATATTGGTGCCAAATATACCCGGATGGGGTGAGTGGCGCGTGATTTAAACCGCCGGAGCAGAAGAATTAATGTTAGTACAGTATTCACATTATGTTACCAATTTAAAATCTGATAGTAACAGGGTCTTTGTTGTACTATGTGGTACCAGTAACTGTGATTGTCCAAGTTACATCTCACTTTTTTTGGCTTTGATGAGGAGTTGAATCCTCTTTCAGGCAAGGTTGTGATTTTACTACTGTACATAGGCCTAATACATGTACAGTAATGAGCTTGAATGTGATTTCGTTGCTTAAAAGGCTTATCTATTCCCAGATGCGAGGTGAGCGTGAGGCGACATACTAGTGACAGAGCACCGTGGTTGAGGTATTAGTGGCTATCTCCATTTGTTAGATGTCCGGTGTGGCGGGTGTGAAGAGGAGGATGTCTCGTACCACGGGGGCCTCCAGCAGTAAGGTCGGTGGCGGGGCGGGAACGCTACACCAATGTGACGTCTGCGGTAAGGACTTTCCTTTCAAAGTGGTTCTGGACATGCACAAGAAAGATCATGCCTTCCGAAACGTTTACAAGTGCAATGTTTGTGGCCTGGCATACCCCAAGAAGAGTCAGTTGGAAATGCACTACCGCAAACACACTGGTGAGCGACCCTTCAAGTGTGATGAGTGCGAGTCTTCCTTCATGAACAGTAGCAACCTCCAGCGTCATAAACGTAAACATGTGTGCAAGAGACGCTATGATAGTGACGAATGGGAGGCGGCATACACCCTCAGTGATAGCCTCGGTGCCCAAAAGCGAGCGCGTGCAGCCGGGGTGGAAGTTGAATGTGAAGGACAGAAGGAGGGTGAGAGTTCATATGTGTGTAATGAATGTGGCGACACATTTACTAAGATGAATATGTTGATGATTCATAAACGTAAACATTCTGGCGACCGACCTTTCACCTGTGATCAATGTGATGCAGTGTTTGCCGTGCGAGCCAGTTTAGACTACCATAAACTAAAACACTCGGGAGGTGAGGCCTCTTACTGGCAGAACATTTGTGATGTTTGTGGTGATGCCTTCACCTCTAAAGATGGTCTGATGCAGCACCAACGAAAACACACAGGCTCACGACCCTTTAACTATGACCGCTACATGCCAGCCTTCACCAGTAATGCTTCCACCACAACTCCTACCACTACTACCACCCACACTACCAATACCAATATCATACCGGTACTATCACCAGGACCCCAGCTACCTGTTCCATCACAACCATCACTACCAGTATCATCACAGCAGTTACCACCACACCTACAACAACAAGAGCAGCAGCTACTGTCTGGAGTCACAGACCACCAGACCTATCAAACAGTTCTTCCCCAACAACAACAACAACAACAGCAGCAACAAAATCAACAGCTACTGGGAGGTGATAGTGAGGAGGTAAATCACGTAACTCTTCAACTAACAGAGCTACAACCATCACCACAGCTTCAACAACTGGCGGGTCAGGGTTCACCACTTCTACCCTTGACCACTGCCCTGCCACATACCACACCTAAGGGCTACGTGCCACAGGGGGGACCAGAAACCCAGCTCCTAGGACCCATGGGACCCCAGGCTCAACCAGTGCAACCCACCTCTCAACCTCAACCATCACTTGTTGATATCAAAGAGGAGCCAGTGTAGAGGTTAATGGGATTTAATGGTAAGATATATTATCCCTACCCATTCAGAATTAGTCTTATTCCAATAACCCATCAAAGACAAAAGAAGAAGAGCAGGCTGATTTCAGCAGTCTTAGTATTTCACATTTAAAACTCCACAAAAATGTAAATTTCCAGGAATGATTACATTACATACAGTAGTATGAATCTATTATTGTACGGTAATTATCACAAATATATTATGAATACTGTACCGGTACTCATAAATTAGAGATAACATACCGGTAAGCCAAAACAAATATGATACTGAACACTTTAAAAGTGAGTGTTGATATAATTATGGGTTTACTATTCTAAAATATGATAAACAGATATACAACAACAACCATGTATCGCTATACGACCACGATACCCGGTAACACTGACAAAATTTCGATAAAAGATGTTCTGTTAAGATATAACAATATAATGCAGTTCATAGTTCCTGTCGGGGCATTGCAGTCTTTGTCTATAAATATAATGTAAATGTTTCGTACCTCTGTATAAATCTACAGGTACAGTATCTGTCTTCTTATTGATCTACCTACCCATCTAATCATCCACATCTCTCCCTCCCCTCAATACATACGCATACACATGCATATACTGTACATATATATACTATATATATATATATATATATATAAATATATATACTGTATATTATATATATATATATATATATATATACTGTATGTATATATATATTTTTTTATATATACCGGTATATATATGCTGTATATACAGGATACCAGAGAGAGAGAGAGAGAGATATATATATATATATATATATATATATATATATATATATATAGTGGGTGAAGTTATATGTAAATAAACTTGGAACCACCACAAATGCCCCAAGACAGTCCTTCAAGGCAAGAGCAGCCATTCTAGAGATTAAATTTGGCACTCTGGTGGCCCAGACTTATGTCCTCCCCCTTTTAGTCGCCTTTTACAACATGAAGTAGACAACTGGGGCATATTCTTATGTTTCCTGTACCATATGGGTAGAGGCCCCCTTAACCCCTTGATGATGATGTAGTTTTTACCACCATACACTCCCTGCTGAATAGCAAGGCTAGGGTGGGTGCCCTGATGAATCAGGGACTTAGTGAATAGTTGCCACAGATTGCTAAACCGCACCGTTCACCAACAGCACTGACGTCTGCCAATAACACACTGGCTGGCCCGAGGCTCGAACCACCAACCTCACGGTTAGCAGGCGAACGCTCTACCAATCGAGCTACGGCCTGTGGCCTTGGAGAACAAATGTAGAGAATAATTAATTACTGTATTTTTTTTACTTTGATCATACAGTATATTGATTGTGAGACTCCTAATAGAACGGTTTGTTAACAAATTTTCACATTCCCAATTAAATTCACCTGCAACATGCATTGCCAGATAAGCAGTGATTAAATTTCCTCTTAACCCTCTCCGACATATGACGCAATTTTGAGCCTATTAGGGATACTTTAAAACCTTTGTTACCATCAGGGGTATTTAGAAACCTTTAGTTTAGTTACTTCAACCTCTGCAGTTGTCTTGAGATAGCTGTGGGCAGAAAACTAATTTTGGAGGTAATTATAAGAGTGAGAGAACTCTATTTCTTATTGCTAATCTGGCAACCTCTGCGTCATATGAGTCTGAAGGGGTTAACTGTAATCTTCAAAAAAAAATTGTTTGTACCTTTCTCCTTAGTATCGCCACGGGATCCAGATGGCGCTACGTGTATTTGGAATATGGCCAATTCATTATCACCATACCACTTGCCTTCCATCTTTTATTTTATTTGTCTTACAAATAGTATTTCAATTTTAAGTAAATACTGTAAAAAACTTGGTAACCCACCCCCTCATTTATGGAAAACCCAATTAGCTGAATAGTTACTTATGCATTACAGTATATCACTAATTTTCACTACTTTTGTCCTGTTGAAGTGCTTGATTGTTTCATTATAACCCCCTTGAAATTAACTGGGCATGAAGTTCAGTCGCAATCAGGAGTTCATGGTACACTCTGTTGAATAAATCTGAAACAAAGGCACTGTATTTAGTGAGCTACATACGTTAACACTCACTGTTTCGTGTATCGTTCAGTATTGTACCACCAATACCTGACTGCGACCGTACAGTACATGAGATATTGAAGGTAAAACAAATAAACACAGAATATAATCGTTTAAACTACCGGTACATCATATTATAGCACATTTTCAGTAAAATATCCTAAATGTACATAGGCCTACACAGTTTAATCACAGACCTTTCATAATAATTCTTTCAGTAGCTTTGTGGGCATTTGTTTAAGTATTTCTTTTCCAGGGAAAACCACATTGCTCACTCATCTCTTATTTTGCTGAAGAAAGTTCTCAACAACTTATGATAAATATCAACTTTTGCTCATTTATTAGCCTATAATATACTGTACTGTACAGTAGTACAGTACAGTACTATACTGTAAATATACTGTACAGTACTCATATTCTTGTTTAATGAATTTACAGTTACTGATTCACTCCTGCTGTTGCTCTCTCTCTCTCTCGCTCTCTCTCTCTCTCTCTCTCTCTCTCTCTCTCTCTCTCTCTCTCTCTCTCTCTCTCTCTCTCTCTCTCTCTCTCTCTCTCTCTCTCTCACAGTTAATGCGAACCATGTGTATACAGGCAGTATACTGCATATTTTAAAATTTATATTTTTGTCTCCTTTATCATTATATGTGTTGGCACCATAGATACTATATATGCTTACATTGAAACTTTTGTAAAGATTCATATGTGTATAATTCTGCGTGGCCAAGGTGTTTCATATCCCTTGGTGGCTTGGTCAGTGTGAGTCTTCATATTAATATAGGAGCATTACAGTGACACTTCATAGTCTTAACTGTGCTGCATTTTAATCACTGTATATAATGTATATATGAAGATTAGGGTGTTACTACTTTACTGATTAAGAATAATGATATACCTGTATATACATAAACAAAAATATGTGGTAAAGTTAAACGGTCAAAATTAATTGGTGACGCTATTTTTTGTGTGCACTGTATGCCATTTTACATCAAACTTTCAAGAATTATAAAAATGTTTGTCATGTAGGGTAAACTAAACATTTGTATGTGGTAGTCCAATTGGCTATAAGGAAGTTGGAGCTGTAGACATGGGTATTTAGCAGAATTACCAGGTAAACTATGGTTGTAGTAAATGTATAGCCTATATACACAAGATCCAATTCAACATACTTTTTACCAATCAGAAATCTATTTGCATTTAAATTTTATAGCGATAATTACGGCTCCAACTTCCTTATAGCCTGAAACTCGCAAGTGGTTAATTAGTACAGTATGTATTATTAATTAAATAATGCCCATAAATAATTATTGGAGTAAATAAATAATGTTAGTGTCATAATGTACCTCAATTATTGTACATTTTGATACTAAATTAATGAATTGAACTTGACCAATTTTGTTTTGGTATTATTTAATTATTATGACTTGTGTGGTATAATAATAATAAGCATGTTACTTATTTCTCATAAGCGCCAATTTTTCCGAAGAATTCACTAGCGCTCGGAAAGAGAAAGAAAAAAGAACAAAATCAATGCATCAAAAGAAGGCTTATATACAACACACATTTAACAATCACTAGCAGTGGCAAAATAGCCTAAACTCTATAGCCATCTGTCATGACACCTCTCTCAAGATCATAGCTTCTCTCAAAGAGAAAAGTCTTAAGTTGTCTCTTGAAGCATTCAACAGAACTCAGTTGTCTCATGGACAGCGGCAACCTGTTATACAACCTCGGAGCCATGTAGGAGTACAAAGGAGTACAAAGGAAATCAAGCAACAACAGATCTAGTGACCCTTCTAGGTTGCTTGTCCTCCAAAACACTGAGGATCAAGTGTCCAAACAGTGGTTTAGAGTGGGTAAGGGAACATTGGAAAGGGAACTACTGCCCTGCCACTAACGTGGCAGGACTAGGAAGTTAGTAGGGGACATATGGGTTAGTAATAGGAGAATGACCTCTCAAAGAAAGAAGACTGCTGGAAAGCCCTTGGTTCATAAAGACGAAAAGGGTCATTGTCATGACGCACAACTACACCATGGTGTGCCGGTGGGCGCCTGAGCAGCTCCGCAAGGTACCTAGGCTCACCAAATTTGAGAACCTTAAAAGTCACCAAACACAACTTAAATTCTATTCTTGCTCTTACTGGCAGCCAGTGCAGTTCTATGTGAAGAGATGTAGTAGGAGTTCTAGGTGGAACACCAAAAATTAGTCTTGCGGCCCTGTTAAGAACAGACTGAACTTTCTTTAAAATATAATTTGGAAGACCCACCAACAGGGCATTGCAATAATCAACACGAGAGAAGACCAATGAGTGAACCAACGTCAGGAGGCAACATCTGGTTATAAACGGCTTCACCAAATAGAGATTTCTGATGTGCAAGTAACAACTTTTAACTATCTGGTTTACATGCTCTTTGAAATCTAATCGGGAGTTCACATATACACCCAGATTTCGAACAGAGTTGGCCGGTCGCAGCTGAGATCCACCCACATTGATGGAGAGGGCACCTACTATATCATCAGCTCTTCTATTTCCTCGGATGATGAGAATATCAGTTTTACCATAATTTAGTTTAAGTTTTCTCACTCTCATCCACTTTTTGATATCAGACATCAACAATTCCATCTTACTCCGTATATCAACTATATTTGTGATTCTCACATAAATCTGGGTGTCATCTGCATAAAAGTGAAAGGTGACATTATGTGCACGAAGCAGAAGAGACAAACTGCTGATAAATTATAAATAGGATAGGACCTAAAACTGATCCCTGCGGAACACCATACTGCAGGGGTGTCGAGTCCGAGACCACTTGATTTACCATCACACTCTGGGATCTACCTGACAAGTACGACCCAAGAAGCAAGAGAGCGGAGTCACGCACACCACAATCATAAAGATCACTCAATAACAACTTGTGATCCACTGTGTCAAAGGCCGCAGAGAGATCAAGCAAGACCAATAGTGAGGCCACACCATTGCAAATGTTCTCAACTAGATCATTATGTACTCTAATCAATGCTGTTTCAGTTGAATGATGCTGTCGGTAAGCAGACTGAAAAATTGGGATAGTTTCATTCTGCTGAAGTAGTGGTTGTAATTGGTCAAGTATTGCATGCTCTAATATCTTTGATATGGACAGGTTGGAGACAGGACGATAGTTCAACATGTTCTCAACATCAAGTCGAGGTTTCTTTAGAGTAGGTCGGAGTAGTGCATGCTTTTCAGAATGTGGGAAGCTACCTTCAGAGAAGCACTTATTAATTATTTTGGAAATAAACTCAACTGTGTGATCATAGACTCTTGGTAGCTTGGAAACATTTATGGGATCCAACGGGCAAAATGTTTATTGAGGTTTCTTATGTAGGACGAGATCATGTCCACCTCTACTGAGTGAAAGGATGAGAGGACATTATTAGGAATGTGTCGGGGTTGGAGTACAACTGAAAGTTCTTCACCAACAGAAGCATCATCCAGTTCCTGTCTTATGCGAGTTATCTTGCCAGCAAAAAATGCCACAAAGTTGGCAGCCAACTCGGCATCGGGTACAGAAGGTCTTAAGCTGACTCTTGTTTTTCCAAGTAAACTGTTTACAATTGAAGCCAACCTCCTCTGGTCGTTACCACATGAGTCAACTTTTCCCTGATAATACACTTTCTTTTCATCTTTGATTGTGTGGACCACAGCTCTTCTGGCTGACAGATATTGCAACCGTGTAGAGTCTGTTTTATTTTTCCGCCATTCACGTTCAGCTCTTCTACGCGCTCTTCTAAGAAATTTAACTCGAGTGCTATACCAGGGTGAATCATCTCGTACTATGATTTTCTTCTCTACTTCTGGACAGTGATGATCGAACACTAATTTAAGTGCATTTCCATGTACCTCCACCAGCTCATCTGAAGTAAGGTTGGAA
Organism: Paralithodes platypus; assembly: GCA_032716605.1. Lineage (NCBI taxonomy): Eukaryota > Metazoa > Arthropoda > Malacostraca > Decapoda > Lithodidae > Paralithodes > Paralithodes platypus. The sequence continues at coordinate 82,862,974 of CM064575.1, read as the reverse complement.
GTATCAATACTTCCCAAGTACTGTTTTACTTCACTGCTAGCCAAATTTTGGTCTGTATTTTTATAATTTCTAAATCTGATTACTTTTTCATGTGTGAGTGGCTTAGGGAAATCAAAGCTGAAAGTAATCAAAGCATGATCAGAGGTATTAGGGTCAGCATTCTCAACAACAACATCCAGAACACCACCACAACCCACAGGAGAGAAAACCAAGTCAAGGGTGTGTCATAAGATATGAGTTGGGTGGGAGACATGGTTTACAAAATTGTTCTGATCAGTCAACTCAAGGAACTCAAGAGAGAATGGCTTCAGATGAGGGCTGTCAACCCAGTAATTAAAATCTCCACATATCAAAAGTCTTCCGGTTTTAGCAGAAAATTCCTCGAGAAACTGCCCAAACTCTTCCATAAAACCCCTATCTGTGCCACGATGGCCAGGCCTATAGACAACTGCCATTCTTAGAATTTGTTGATGGAGTTTTATTTCCACTTCCAACAGTTCATAATAAAGAGGGGCTGGGTTATGGCTTATTTGCAAGATATTCACCAGAGATGTGGAGTAGACAACTGCCACTCCACCACCCGGATGATCTCCCCTAGGCCTAGGAACATTTATTATGGAATGGGTTTTAGGCAATGCCGCCTGGATAATATTCAGATCTGACTCGAACAACCAGGTCTCAGTGAGACATAATACATCAAGGTTACGTTCATCCAAGATCTCGCAAATATGATCCATTTTGTTACGCAAGGAACGAACATTCAACAGACCCAGTTTCAACCGGCTCCCATGTGCATTTTTCAGTTTTTTGAACCTACAAAATTGGTGTTTTCAATAACTTTATTTCTCTGAGCTGTCATTAGAGGACAATTTCTACTTGAGGCGAAATGATTTGGCGGCTCCGTAACTGATGTGGAGCTCATACAATTTATAAATTTGGGGGAAGTCTTGTTGGTGCAGTCTTTTGAGTTATGAGTACCGGCACAGAAGTTGCATTTTGGATCCTCATTTTTCCGATAACACCTGTCACTGGTATGGCCAAAGCCCTGGCAATGGTAACATTGTGTTACCCAGAAGCGATCGTATGCACGACATCTCACAAGTCCAACATACACAGAATTGCCATCATCCACAATGGAAGAGCGTATTTCAGGTGTCATTTTTACTACCGCAGTCTTTGTGTGTGCATCACTCTTTTGCTTGGTGAATAGCAAATTCATAGCTAAGCCATCGTCGACCAGGGACTTTATTCTCGGGTTCTTGTTGAGGATGCTGGTAATGATCTCATTATCCTCAGCGTCATTAGCAATGCCTACCAGTCATTTTTGGCATCATCTTCTTTGGTTCGGAGACACTGAAGGCACTGTCCACCCCCAAACACTGATTGATGGCCCTTCCTGCATCTTCTTTGGCTTTCTTGGATGGAAGTCGTACCACCAGTACACCTGAATCAGTTCTAGTTAACTTGTTAACCGGAACCGAAGCCAAAGCAGTCTCGATTGCCTTTGTATCTGGTGAGCTTACTGGCTCGGAGGATCGGTCTTTTGGCTTCACTACCAGGACCTGATGGTCCCAGACAGTTTTTTTCTTTCCACCATCTACCACCTCAGTGGTGCGTTTGGTCGGCTCCTTTTTGGTCTCTTCAATGTTTGCTGAACTATCTTGGCAAACAAGGGAATGTCGGGGGCAGCAACTTTAGTCTCAAGGATATCCATTCTGTTACCAATACTCTCTATCTCCACGGCCACCGCAGCAAGGGCACCCTTCACTTCGTTTACAATGGCAGTCTTCACTTCACCAACTAGGGCAGCCGTCAGGTCATCCAAGGTCTGCTGACTAATTTCTGCGTCCTTTGCAGCCAGGGGGGTGGTATCGCAAACAGTGCAATGCCATTTAAATCCAGGTTTCTTCTTTGCAAGTACTCTGAGGTCCTCATCATCAACATTTATACAGTTAACGTGAAAATAGGTACCACACGAGTAGCAGCCCAGCGATTTGGCCTTGCCCACAACCTTCCCACAACTACAACTCTGCTTGCTTGCTGCCATTTCAGTGGAAGTAACCAATAATTAAAAACAAAAACACCTGTATTTCGTATCTGATTAAAAATAAGAGAAAACCCTAGTTTAAAAAAAACGTGAAAATAACTACCTGGGACAGACCCCAGGTAGCGCCGTCCCCGTCAGTGCCACCACAATGGAAAAAAAAAAAAATGGAAAAGAAAAAAAGGGAAAGTGGTGTCTGCAAGGTCACCGCGGGCAGGTGGGGATCGACTTGGCTACCCTTTGGGGGTAGCCCAACCGAGATGCGTGGAGAGACCACGCACAGGATGGCAGATGTGTGTGGTGCAAAAACTTTAACCAATTTTGCACACTGTTTTTAGCTTATAGCAGTGACAATACAATTTCCACGGTATAGTAAGTGAGTAGCAGCCATCATCCAGTCACAGTTAAGGGAACCCACCTCACTTTTTTTTTCTCTTTTTCTCCCTCTCTCTTTGGCTTGTATCCATTCGGCCCCATTCAGCCTACTGTTTTAAGACGTTTACCCCCATACAGGTGTCAATATTTTCCGCGAGCCAGCATATATATATTTTTGTTTTGACAGCAAGCTAAATTTGTAAATTTTTCGATAGAAAAATTTCTCCGGCGAAGCCGGATTTCTCCATACAATGCTGGCTCGCTATCGCTAGCCAGGAAGAAATCGACACCTGGATGGGGATAAACGTCTTAAAACAGTAGGCTGAATGGGGCCGAATGGATACAAGCCAGGGAAAAAGAGAAAAGGAGATAAAGATAAAAAAAAAAACGGTGACCCCCCTTAACCCTCTCACCACGGAAGGGCTCTTGAACGCCCATAAAAAAGCATATAACAGGTACCCGGATGGTATCTTGAACGCCCAGTGGTTGAAAGCCTGTGAGCTTCGTGTGCGAGGCGTCGGTCCGACGCATGTAAACAACAGCCGGCTGGACCGTCGCCCCGCATCTCCGGCCACAAGAAGGAGAGCGTCGCTTGTTCGTGTGTGCCTGTATGTTGTTGTTAAGTATCGAAAAGTGGTGTAAAGTGGCTGTTTTGGCCATAAAGTTATCTCCAATGAAATCATCATCACAGCTCAACCAGTTGACTTAGAGAGCTCTACTTAATGCCATTCTACAGGTAAATAACACAGCTACGCTTGGGGATGCGCGGGAATGCGGGAAGCAGTCTGATTAACGAATATACGGTAGCCTAGCCTAGACGTTTTTCGGCCAAAACACCCGGGTTTCGAGGAATATATATATAATACATAGCCGGGGCTGGAGGGTTAAGGTAGCTCTGCCTTGTAAATCAGTACAGCTCTGCATCAATTGGCAGGCACAATTTCCAGTATTAACCCTAGCAACTGTGTGACTTCACTGGTTGGTAACAGTGATAGGTGCAAACAGGGTGTTAAACCCGGATAGTTGGGTTCTAAGGCTGGATGATGATGATTATGATGTGAGATTTTATACCAGCTTTCTGAGCGAACGCCACTTATAAGGCTAGGAGGCCAATGATATGTTGAGAAAGTGGGGGGACAGATCAGAAACAGGTCAGTCAGATTTCATTGAACATACGTATAGCGTGTAGATAGGTGTGGATTGGAGCAAAGGTAAAGGTAGGAGAATCTAAGGCTGGAATGGTTATGAGAAAGAATACAGGATAATATACATGAAGTTGCAAGTTGCATTATTTTGGCCATTTTATTACACACAAAGATAGAACTCTGAAGCATATATTAACTAACTAGGGTAAGGTAACCAATAGGTACTCACTTGGCATTTAAAAACTTCTCCACAGGATATGACAACACTTGGGCATTTAAATTGGGTCTCATCTTAAAGCTTAACCATTATGCCTTCATGTCATCAGGTATCAATAGTTTAGTTTGGTACGATTGAAGAGGTGCAGCAACAAAAATGTCAAGTGCGTACCTATTGGTTACCTTACCCTATATATATTTTGTAAATAACGGGAATAGGTCTCTTATTTGACACCTTGAGTGCAAGTACTGGTATACAGTACTACCTAAACTGTTATCCCAGAGAGAACCACTGTTAACCTCACTGTCCCATATTATCTAGAGGTAGTAATATGGTGTAGGAGCCGGGGTTAGCGGTGTCCTTTCTTATTCCACTATTTTGCCACGCCAGACCTATGAGAGTTCCGTATGGAGCAGTGGTCTGGTTAATCTGCTCTACATAACTAACTATTGTGCCACCTCTGGGTGACCAGGGCTCACATGTGCATACATATTTGTCATGCATGCATATATCTAATCCGTTGAGCCCCATCCGAAAAATAACTTTATATAACCCCCAGTCCCAGGCATTATTCATATTTGTTCTATTTTTTTAAATATTGAACAAAAGTGGGAGGCCCAAGGTGGTCTCTGTGTGCTACCAACTTTGCCCCACATCCTAAGCTACCATGTGTACAAATTTGAGACCCCTACCAGCCTTTTGGGAGGCCTAAAATTATTTCAATAAGGCGAAAATAGCCGACGTCCAATGGATGTCGCTGGGGCTGTGCGTTACATAAATAGGCGTCGGCCAATGGGCATCGCTGGGGCTGGACGGGTTAAAGTAAATTACTGTACTGACATTTTTTGTGGATCTCAAGTAGATTCCCTGTTAAATGTGTTCCTTATTTGTTTATCTTTGGAGGTAGACTACTGTGAAAATTGAACATACAAGGATTACGTTATATGGTTGGGATTGTATTAAAGCTGTCAAAGAGTTAATGTTTTATTTTAATAAACATTATATATTGATCTTTTTAGTCTATTTTCAATTTATCATCGAATGTTTTTATATTTATTTGATATCAGTAGTACAGTCACACTCATTAGTACAGTATATATGTATATACTCGGGCACATACCCCATTGCTGCGGGTGGCCGACACGAGACAGAGCTCGAAAAGAAACAACATTTAAAGTTCCTAATCTCAGGGTCCTGGACCACTTTTGTGTTCCCTCGTCCCTTTCTCTGTCTCGTCGAGTAGGAGAATTATACAAGGGGAGGAGGGTTCCTATCCCCTTGCCCCCCCAAGGAAAAGTAGGACAGTAAAAGAGACAGACAGAAAGCTAAGGTTGGGTAGAGGATGCCAAACCTCACTCTGGATAGGACCAGCCCTCACCACCCTATGTAAAATTGAATAATGAGTGTGGCTTGTTATGCAGTATGGTAGGTAATTAATCTAATATATACACTTGTAAGTTAATTAAACTATTTTTAGTTCTATGCATATATTCATAGATAAAGAACTAGAGTGGGCAATTGAACATGTATATAACTTATATTTTTGTGACAGTCTCTGAACACTCAGCCCAGGATACCCCTTAAAATTCCGCGCAAAAAGGGCATGATTCTCGGTTCCTTTAGGACCATCCTCTTTCGCCCACCCTACTTATCACCTAGTGGGCTAAAGTAAATGGTCATAAAGTGCATGGTAGTAAAAAAAAAAATCATCAATCCTCATCATGTTTCATATAAGTTTTGTTGGTAGAAGTTACCTCAGCTTATTAAATTAGGTAAAGGTGATGCATTGACAAGTTTATAAGGTTACCGAATATTGCATAAAATGTACAGTACTCTAAATGATTTTCTCAGAATATGTAACAGAATACAGAGCTGTTGTGGGTTGACTGCAATAGATACAAAATATAAGTCTATGAAAAGCTTGATACTGTAGTGTTCTCACCTATTTTAATTTATTATTGGGCATTTTATATCATGAACTGTTACTCAAAACACCATCAAATGAATGCTGGAACCATGAAGATGTGTTTTACTGTAACATGCATGACATAAGACCTTTTGGGCTCACTGGTTTGGTTAAAATATTATATTACTAACTATAGTTTTGTTTTTCCCACCTGGTGGAAGATTTACTCTTTTACCAGATGATTTTATAATACTGAATGACAAAATATGAAACTACTATGACTGCATTATTTTATGAATGGCAAATTTTCGAAGTAACGACATACTTATTAATACAATCTTTGTAATAGCCAAGTAATCAAGATAGGGACATGACAATGATATAATTATTAAAATATGTATACAGTACAGTACAGTACAGTAATATATTTTATTGAGGTTCTGGCAAATTGTTAATAAGGACAAGTAAGCATCAACAACTTAAAAAAACATTATTTATTACAAAACATACAAAATACATTTCTGAATCACATATCCTTATAAATACGCACTTTAATTTAAAAACAAAATGAAAACTTCATGCACAAACATAATTTGGAAATTAATGAAAATTACATTACCGATATTGAAATACAAACTTAATAAGTTTCACTATTCTCGCAAAACCTACAAGACTTAACAAATCTTAGGCATGACCTTTAAAAAGTAAATGGGTAAAAACTATCACGATTACCTCTCTGACTTCTACAGAGCCTTCCTACAGTAAGTTGCATAAAACCCTGCGATGATACAGTAGGTAAAATTGGAAAAAGCCGTCACCCTGCACCAGCCAACCGGAACATAACCACCAGAGCAAAGCAGTGATGGGATATAGCTCAAATGTTAACCCTTTCAGTATATGGGGCCGCTTTGTTGTTCACTTTATTTTGGCTATCGTTAGACTATTTTATACTGCTTAAGCCGGTATCACACAAGAGTATTTATGATCAAAAAAATTCTGGAAGCTTTTCGGGAATATTTTGCACTGGTATCGGAAACTAGACTGATGATAGATGAATTTAGATGACCGAAATATCTTAAATGTTTACCTCATAAACTGCCAGATCAGTGTTAAGGATAAATGTTGAGGGAAAAAGCGCTCGTGTGATACCGGCTTTAGGAAGGACCTCTTGGAATACAAGGGGTAAAGTCCATCTCTAACCATCTGCTTAAAAAATTCCCTCCTAAGCTAAATAACATACTGTACTCTACTGATAGCCAGACTAAAGCCGGTATCACACGAGAGCTTTTATAGTCAACATTCGATGATCAAAAACAATTTTGGCAACATTATTGGAATATTTTAACTGGTATCGGAAACTAGACTGATGGTAGATGACTAGGTATCAGACATATTATAAATATTGACCTCATAAGCTGCCAGACCAGTGTTGAGGATAAATGTTGAGTGAAAAAGCGCTCGTGTAATACCGCCTTAACATGAAAGAATGCATATAATAATAATAATAATAGTTCTTAACCCGTACAGCCCCAGCGACGCGCCTGGCGCGTCGGCGATGTATGTAACGCACAGCCCCAGAGACACACCTGGCGCGTCACCCTAATTGCGCCGACCGTAACCTCAGGTGTAGCCACTCACGAGGGCTCAGATTTGTATGGGAACTGTGTACGTATCCCACGCAACCGTGCCGATGGTTGAAAACTCTCAAAGTCCACGTGCGTGCGCGTGAGCGCGCAATAACCTGTTTTTTTGGGGTAATTGCCTTCAATTTTTTACTCTTGTAAAATACGTTTTCGGGGGCTCTGTAGGACCATTCTTTAACCCGCTGAGCCCCGGCTAGTTATAATATTTTGTTCACCCCAGTCCCAAGCCATTTTCACTTCTTTTTTTTTATTGCTAGAATGGAAGACAAGGATGAGAAATGAAAAAAAAAGGAAAAAAAAAATCACCTCGGACATTTTTTTTTGGGGGGGGGGGGAGCCTCAAAAAAATTTGTTGAGCCAAAATGGAAGAGAATGGTGAGAAATGAAGACAAAAATAAAAAAAAACTCATTTCGGTCATTTGGGGGGCGGGGGGGGGGTTTCAATAGTTCGTCTCCCCCGCATGACCACCCGCCCGGGAGCACTAGGGTAAAAACTGAGTATGGCATTGTACGGCATACATCCTAAGGAGTGTCTCACATAAAAATCTCAAGCCTCTAGCTCCCATACGACCGGAGTAATGAAGGTTCAAAGTGGCGGTGAACTAAGGGTGTAAACTATCCCCACTAAGCCCACCACCACCAGCCGCGCGGCTGTCTCGGCCCGCTCACACCTACTGGCCCGGCTCCCACACACACTACGGTACCTCCCCCTCCTATTGTCCCGTCATTTCCTACCTTACGAGCCACGTAAGTGTTTTTTATATGTCGGACGCACGTGATGCGTCGCTGGGAGTTGGTGATCAAATACTGCCGACGCAACACGTGCGACGCTGGGTCTCACCGGGTTAAGCTTTTTGAGCGGTTTTTCGTGGTTTTTCCTTCATTCCTAACCCATTCGCTATTGTTTCTGGAATAAAACAATTTTTTGAAAACCGGCCGGGTTCTGGTGAACAAACATTACAAAACTAGCCGGGGCTGGACGGGTTAAAGCTAGCGCATGCTAAGCCAGCTAAGGATAGCCCAATAAGGCCGATTAGGTGTATTTCCATTGGGGTCCTGTACTACTACCCCATCCCCTTGCTCATGAGGTACGGTAATGACTCGGTGCTTGTGAAAAATCTTTAATGCGCCGAGCGTGGGCGCGATCCTGGGCCTTCTGGGTGGAAGTCCAAGACGCTAGTCACTACACCAGTGAGCCACCTGGTATACAGTACTGATAAGGGCAAGTTGACTGGCATGGGATATAGTGTTATTCCCTGAGTAAAATACGGAAGATGACTTTGTTTTGCAACTTCTAAGTTATCAGATAATTTGTAATTATTCATATATATTATTGCTAATTAAGACATAATTTGCTATCAGGTTAAAAATATCTTTATGATGGAGGAAATAAGTTGAAAATTATGGAATAAGAACTTCTGAATTGACATAGTCTTATTATAGCAATTAATTATTATTTCACAGATAGTTTGCAAACATTAATTATAAACAAATATGTATTTTGCATAGTGATGTTTGGAGCGATTTAGATCAAATAGGCCTACCTGTGGAGTATAGAAAGTGTTTTGAAAAAAGTGAAGCTCAAGATTGTAAAATTTTTTAGTTTGCACTTTGCTCGTGCGACTAGCAATTAAAATGAATTAATGATGGGCTTTAAGGTGGGATGGACCTTACATCACCACAATTAAGTATTAAGTACACTTGGTCCAAGAAGTATCTGCACCCCTATGCCGATCATCTGGTGTGTACAGCCCGGTAGGGTTGGCACCTCTGCCTATATCCATGTGTCAGAGACGATCGCCTCTGACACATGGATATAGTTGCAGGCAAAGGTGCCAACCCTATCAAGCTGTACACACCAGATGATCAGCATAGGAGTGCAGATACTCCTTGGACCGAGTGTACATCCCTTTACTTAATGGATGTCACACTGTCTCTCTTGGTAATGATAGCAAATTGAGTGAAGTAATTTATTTACACTGCCAAAGTTTGCATTACAATATTGTAAGTGATAGGATATATTTACATGAGTGGTTGAATAGAGGACATAATTCAAGACTTGTAGTCAAATCTATTTTTTAGACATTTTATATTTTTGAAACATTGCAATGTAACTTCGACAACAAAAATTAACTAATGGGTGGACAAACATTATCTTATGACTATCTAATTGATTAACTATTGTCCCCAAGCAAGACTCTAAAGCCGGTATCACACGAGAGCTTTTATAGTAAACATTCGATGATCAACATTTTTATGGCAACATTTCTGGAATATTTTGCACTGGTATCGGAAACTAGACTGATGATTGATGAATTTAGCCAACCTAAATATTTTATATGTTGACCACATAAACTGCCAGACCAATGCTAAGGATAAAATTTAATGTTGAGTGAAAAAGCGCTCGTGTAATACCGGCTTAACCCTGACCCGTCCAGGCTTCCAAAGATTGTGTTACACAGGGTTGCCACGTAGGGTAAGTACTGTTTATTATGTTCCTCACATTCTGTACGTTTTAATGCTAATTATTCTTATTTCCTCAACTAATACTGATTTTTTTATTTTTTTAATCTGCAAAACCTACTGGCACTACAATATTTTGAAGATCTGAACCCTGAGATTCACAAGTGACATCATATCAACTTACATTGTACTTATGAGATTAAATTACAGTAATATCCTATAGGAACTAACTGAGCACTTTCAGATATAATATTTAGGAACTAACTACTTATAGGAACTGAGGACTATCAATACAGTAAACTCCCTTTTATCAAAAAATCATGAGTCTTGAAATTTTGGATAAGCAATTTTTACGGATAAACGAGAGTCCCTCTTTATAGAGCTAAATATATGTACAATGGCCAAATATACTGTTTTCAATGCATTTAAAACCATTTCTAGGCTGTCTTAACTTCACATTATCATCAAATTCAAGCTATGTCTACTGCAGAGGGGTTAAATTGATGCAATTAAGCACCCAGAGAGGCTTAAATAAGTGAAAAATATGATAGCAAAACCTTTGTTTAACTGACATTTTTGGATATTTGAATTTTGGATAAGAGGGAGTTTACTGTAATACTATTTTGGAACTGACCATTCTCAATACAGTAGGCTACCGTATACTGTACTGTATATAAATTATAATAATAATACATTTTATGTAAATTGCCTGACTTAATAAGCTATATCATATTTGTGGCAGAATGAATTTCTTTTATACAATATAAAGCCGGTATCACACAAGCGTTTTTTCACTCAACATTTATCCTCAACACTGGTCTGGCAGCTTATGATATCAACATTTTAAGTATATCGGTTACCTAAATTCATCCACCATCAGTCTAGTTTCCGATACCAGTCCAAAATATTCCAGAAATGTTGAAATAAAAATGTTGATTATCGATTGTTGTTGTTGTTGTTGTTGTTGTTGTTGTTCCCTAAGCTGCCTGGCCGAACAGCCCCGAGTCCCTGAGAAAGGCCATGGCCACGATCGGGCTTTCCCACAGAGCTCTCATTGAGTGTAGATTGTGTTGTTGGCGTAAGTGGTTGTGTGAAATGCAGTCTTCTATGATGTGTTTAATGGTATGGGGTGCTGTGTTACATCCCGGACAGGCGTCGACAACGGAGTCATCCAGTCTCTTCTGATAGCTCAGGAGAGCTGGATGGTGTCCGCATCTCAGCCTGGCCAGGTGGACTCTGTCCTCGCGAGGAAGGGAGGATTCGGAAGGATGGATTTCGGGAGGTCGTGCATGCAGCTGTGTGTTGTCTGTGAGTGAGTGGATGGATCGGTGAGAGATATGAGTATGGATGTGCTTCTGGAAGTTGGTTCGGGGTGGGCAGGGAGGGAGAGAGGACAATAATTGTGTGTGATACCGTGTGCTGGGTGTTGTTTTGATATTTCTTGGTGTCTGTGGGTGTGTTGCCATGTAGTTTAGTGGGTGGTCTTGGTTCGTGGAGGCTGCTGCCAGGAATTGAGTGCCTCTCATGTCCAGATGGTCTTTGACTTTGAGGATTTTGGTTTCTTGATGTAGGTGATCTGTGGGTGCAGTAGCTGTGCAGCCTGTAATGATCTTCAGGGCTTTGTTTTGAATAGTCTGTAAGGTCTTATGATGTGTTTCAGCTAGGTTAGAAGCCCAGGCTGGGCTTGCGTATTCCATCACTGATCTTATGTATTGTTTATATACTGTGGTGGTAGTTTCTTTGTTGTGTCCAAATTTTGTGTGAGCAAGTGACCTGAGGGCGTTAAGTCTGGGTGTCAGTTTCTTTTTAATGTTTGTGGTGTGCTGTTTGAATGTCATATGAGTATCATATGTTACTCCTAGGATTTTGGGTGTGTGTGTATGTGTTAGGGGTGTGTTGTTTATGGTGAGTTGAGGGATGTATTCGTGTTCTCCTGTCCAACTTGTGAGCAGGGTTGCGGTGGATTTGGCTGGGGCTAGATTAAGTCTGTTTGTAGTGCACCAGCCATGTAGTGTGTTGAGATAGGGTTGAAGGAGATCTGTTGCTCTTTTATCGATTATCGATTGTTGACTATAAAAGCTCTCGTGTGATACCGGCTTTAGACTACTGTACTATGATTAGCAATACCTGTACTTTGAGAAGAATTATTTAATCCTTTTGATGTGCTTACAAGACTTGAGTTTTCAGTATCGTCAGGCTCTCGGTAACTTGGTTATTTCGTCCTTTACAACACAGTTTTACCGAAAAGCGTGATTACAGACAAGACAGTTCTTGTTTAGTATTGTACAGCACACTTTCCATCAGTGTAATAATATCATAGTGTAGCAATATTAAGTATAGTACCTGAAAATACAGGACATATACTGCAAATCTCTAAACACATTAAATAATAATTACTTTATTATGGAATATAATTTTGTTTGTTTTAATTAGTTTAACCATCATTGATATGTAGAGTTACCCTACTAGTATATAGAAGTTTTACATATGCCAGCCTGTAAAAAAAAAAGAAAAAAAAGTAATAGCCGAAATATACCCATAATGAATATTTAACTTTACCCCCCAAATCAGACTGCATATCTGGTTTACTTCAAATACTTATTTATAAAAGGTTTCACTGTTCACAATATTTAATAAAAGAACATAAGATGTATATGGTATACATGGACATTTTTGGTGCTATTAGCTACAATATATTCTTTAACAAGGTGCTTCAGTAATACTGCAGCACAAATCATGTACAGTCGCACTAATAAGTCATGTCTCACCTGTCATTGCGTTTGGCTTGATATTAATGGCTTTGTATTAATGTCTGTCAGATGTTGAATAGGGTGGGTAAGTGTAGGAACATGTTGGTATATTTCACTCGATATGAAGAAATAAAGCTTTGATATTGCTGATGCCAATATTGATAGCAATATACTTGGTGCCGAGACATCACTTATTAGCGCGACTGTACAATATATTAAAATATTTTTGTGACATGACCCAGCCAAGGCTCAAACCCAGGCCAGTAATGCAGCACTCCAACACTTTAACCATTATGAGAAACCTGCAATTCACATAAAATATATGGTCATTTTGTACATAGAGTGAGAGCTTAACTTAGCATAAAAGTGTAGCACCTGAAGAGCTAAGATAAATGCTTAACACTATTAGGTGCAACGCAACGTCTTGGGGGTTATTATGGTACAGTATTTTGTTTAATTATTATTGATTGGAGGTTTTTATTTGTTTTAGCCATTTTCGAACAATGTGTTTTTAGTTTACCCGCTAGACTTGGAAAAACGCCTCTCCAAACCCCCTTCAAACTAAAAAAACGTCCCCCAGACCCCCTTCAAGCTAAATGTGTAAATTTTTCGGTATAAAAATGTCCCTGCCAAAGGCCGATTTCTCCCAAATTGTGGGCTCGCTATCGCTCGCCCAGGAAAAATGTACACCTTATTGGGTTGAAGCATCATATAATCGCCAAACTAATGCAATGAAACATCTTAAAATCTCCAAGCTAATGGAGTAAAACCCCGCCCTTCACCTAATAGGGTTAAGCAGTAAAGTACAGTTGGCCACATAAATTTGCATCCAATGAAAGTTTTTGTATGGAAGGAAATATAATTAATCAAATTAAGAGCGCGATTTGTAATACAGTGTACATTACTTAATTTATATGCTCCATTAACGGTTATATAGTGAATAATACTTTAAAGTTAATCATACTAAATATACTTCCATACACAAAATAACAGTGCACACCAATTCACATGGGCAACTGTCTAAAATATAATGTACAGTAATACTGTGGAATGCATCGTTTGGAAATTCATATTTCAGTATATTTTAAAATTAGTTTTTTCACTAGTATATATTCAATAGCGTTTATACTATTTATTTAATTTACAATAAAAACATTAAAACATTGCAAGCATATACACATAAATTATCACTAACAATGACTTCTCTAAGGCAGACACAAGTCCTCTCACAGACATTTCTGAGGGCAGTGTTACACAAGGGCTTTTTCTGGCTGATTTTGATAACATTTTTTATCTTGGCAATAATTTGGGAATACACAATCTTGTATTTTGCATTGGTGTTGTCAAATAGACAATGCAGATTATTATAATTGTTGTTGTTGTTCCCCAGGCTGTCTTGAGCTAACAGCCCCAAGGTCCCGAAGAAGGCCAAGGCCATAACCGAGCCCCCCCACAGAACCCTCCCTGCTTTACCACTAAGAAAGCCCAAGTGACCGAAGCCGCTCCCAGGCGAGGAATTGAGGATGGTGCGGAAACGCCCGGGACATCGAAGCCCCACCCGAGGCCCTGTGCCTCTTAACAATTATGGCTGAACTGGAAGGTTGGGATGCCCATCATTTACACTCTGTGGCTAATGTGTTAATCAAAGAATGCATCTTTACTTGGAAGTGTCACACTTGTCAGTATCACCTCACATCAGGGTGGCTAACGTAGCCTATAGCTTGGGGCAAACCCTTTATTTTATTTTTTCCAAGCTACTTTTTGACAAACCGTATTCCTTATGGATCTTGTAATTTTTAAACTATATGTATGATGTCTTTCTCATAAAACTTGAATTCAGAAGCTTCCTGACCAGAGTTGCCAAAAAAATAAGCATGGAAAATGCATGTAATTGGAATACATCAGCCTCAATGAACTTTCATTAAACTTTTCTCTTTATAAACCAAATATGAAAATATGATTTATCCACACAAATTATTGAATATAAATGTTAGTTTACATTTTTCTGCTTCACTGAAAGCCTTGGTTAAAATTTACAGTCTAGCTAATTCTTCTTAAACTTAACCTTAACAAAAAGTGATTACAAAGAGTTCACTGTACAGTATTGAATTTTTATCATTAATAATAACAACAGTATGGTCTTTTGTTTCTTGAAAGTGCTTGTTATTATGGAGGAATTCACTAGCGCTCGGAATTCATTACACCACAAGTGAAATGTGGCATTGTACATATACAGTATATAACCTGCAACCATGGAAATAGCAGCAGCTAAAGCCTGTAATAATTTGTCACAGTGCCACTCACTAAGTCATAACTTTTCTGGAAGAGAAAGGTCTTAAGCTGTCCCTTAAAAGATTCAACAGAACTCAATTGTCTCACTGATAGCGGCAATTGGTGAGGGCTGGTCCTATCCAGAGTGAGGTTTGGCATCCTCTAACCAACCTTAGCCATTTCTGCCTGTCTCTTTATCTGTATTAATATTCCTTCTAGGTGGTGGCGAGATCGTCTGATTGGTTGGCACTGCAAGGGGGGCTGCGGACAGTGGGGGCATTGGCCCGAGGGTGCAAGCCCATGGGTTGATGATCCCCTACCCCGCTGCCCTCTCAGACACAGATCTCATCTCACCTTGGCCCCTTCAGGGGCCCAATTATCTGGAGCGACTTCAGTCTACCAGATTCAGAACAGTATGGCCAGACATTCTGGGGAACTACAACAACAACTACAGTACCTAGGAGCCACATAAGAAAAAGACCAATCGGAGAAAGAAGACTGCTGAATGGCTGCCGGCTCCTCAAGATGCAAAGGATTATCATCGCTTCGCAGGATCGCACCTGGGTGTGCCAACGGACATTTTAGCAGTTCAGTAAGGTACAGTACTTACAGTTGGTTTACCAAACTATTAAACATTAATAAATATTTAAGACAAATGACACATCTACAATACAAAGCTTTATACTATAATGATTCTATCATATGTTTTTATACTAAAGCAGCCATTGTTAACCTAAGGATGACAGACTAGCATCTCGCAGGTCCATTAACCCTTATAACCCGGGTGACGCCATACAGCATCAGCATGTTTTGCGACATTCAAGTGTTTTATTGGGCCCTATCAGCCTAGTAATGAACTAGGCTCCATCCACAGCCCCTCCTGCACATCCCCCCCCCCCCCCCCAAGCCTCTTTCTACTCCCCCAACCATCTCCCCCACCCCCTTCCTATTACGTGACACGAATCAGTGCGCCGCGTTCCTTTGTCAACATTAAGTACTGTATGTCTGTCCTAACCCCTGACCACATCGACACGCACACACACATACGTACTAACGCAGTGATTATTGATTGATTGTACATCACACGCACGCTTAATCTATGGACTGGTAGAACCTGTGCAAAACAAAGGGTTAAAATGAGGGAGGGGGGGGAGGCGGGAAGTATGTGGTATGGAGAGGTGCCACTACTTCCTATGTGTCGCCAAATTTTGAGACATTTCCCAGCACTGGCACGATATTCAAAGGGTTATCTGTACACGTTTAACCCTTCCCGCCCGGGCAGCATTTTAAAGGTGGGGGCTCATGGTTTTAGGTAAACATGGAATGATAATCGCCAAGCTGTACATAATTATCTTGCAAAATGCAATGGCACTGAAATAATTATTAACAATGGTATAAAGGATTTTGTGGATCGTCTATACCAGGCCAGTGACGTCACACCAGTATAAGTCCACCATCCAGTCTAGGATAAGGATACTGGTGTGACGTCACTATGACGTCACAGGCCTGGTATAGACGATCCGCAAAACCCTTATACCATTGTTAATAATTATTTCAGTGCCATTGTATTTTGCAAGATAATTATGTACAGCTTGGCGATTATCATTCCATGTTTACCTCAACCCATGAGCCCCCACCTTTAAAATGACACCGCGGAAGATGGCCAGGAGCCCGGGTGTCATTTTAAAATCCGTAAGCTTGAAAGCCTATTAAGCGTGTTTTGAAAGCTGTGCGTCCGACGTATGTAAACAAAGCCTGTCATTGCGACACCGCACCTCCGAAAACAAGAAGAAGAGTCGGAGTTTGTTATTGTGTTGTCTGCAAGAACAGATTTAGTGTTGAAAAGTGTGATATTGCTAACATTACATCGAAACTCTCTCCACGGAAATCGTCATCACAACTGAACCAGTTGACCTAGAGTTCTACTCAACGCCAGTCTACAGATACAAAACACACCTACGTCTAGAGATGCGTGGGAATTCTCTAGCCATTAAAATAACAAAGATACGGGTAGCCTATTAAAGACATTTTTCGGCCAGATCGCCCGGATCTCAATGCTGTCATTATGAAGGCGAGCCCGGGCGGGAAGGGTTAAATACTTTTTTTTTTTGGGGGGGGGACCATTGCAGTCCCTGGGTTAAGCAGTAACCTGGACCGGAAAATTTATCAGTGCTTTCTCAGTGCTGACACAGTAGCCTAACAAGAATACCCACAAAGCTGTGTGGTTATCACCATTCTCAAGCTAAATAAAGGTTTATGATCATGATATTTGGTTTGTTATTGCAAGTTAATTATTTACAGAGATGCAGCAGGTATAAAACAGGCGTATTGGTGGGTCAACTGGCGCGTGATTTAAACCACCAGAGCTGAAGAGTTAACATTAGAATCTGTTTAAGAGAAAAGAAATAGTCACCACTGCCAATGTTTGCTCTATTCTAGGCCAGGCAATTATGTTTAAAATTTACCAAAACGTCCCCGACTTCCCAAATTGACTAATTCCTTGAACGTGACGATAGTGCGTTGTTATGTGTGCGATTAGTTTGCTTGGGAAACAGATTAACTTGCTCATGTAGTGATGTACACCCTATGTGGTGGATTGTGTTCTTTTATTTATAAATTATAGTTTTACTTAAAGCGTTTCCACATAGCGATTTTGATTAGATGTTTTGTCGTTTTACTGTGTTTGTATAAGTTTTGGTTTGTTTATTTTGCAAGTTTTACATTATAATTTGGAAGTACATGTTAAAAGATTAAATGAGATATTCTATAGTGATTTGTTTCTTACCTACACAAGCTGAAGAAAATATCTGGCAGCAGAGAGAACACACACTGTACATACATACATACATACATACACACAAGTTTAAAGACCGCTACATCCACAGAGAGCGTGGTTTAAGAGAATAACATAATTAAAATCTTGTGTTTAGATTAGAATAATAAGGGTATCACACAAAAACTTTTATCAACAACATTGAATGGTCAACATTTTTCCACCGACATTTCTAGGATATTATACACTTTATCTCAAACTAGATTGAAGACGGATTAATTTAGGTGAGATAATTAATTGAAAACTATACCTCATAGCCTGCCAGATGTTGCGGAATTTTTTTGAAAGGAAAAATTGTTTGTGTGATACGACTTTAGATACAAAAAGGTACTCATCGGATCAAAAGTGTTTTGAGGGTTTAAAACATGTCATCGATGGTCAGACTGGGGTGCATGAGGCCCGGGGGTAGACCAGCTTGCACTGGGTCCCCATGGGTGATTTTATTGAAGGGGCAGTACTTCAGTGTGTGTGCGGCTTGTCCCGTGGCCCCACACAACTTACACGTGTACGCCGACAGCACGGGACACACCACACGCCCTAAGTTGTCCTGGGGAGGTGGTGAAGTAAATTAGCTTCAGGATAAGTGTTTTTTATACCCATTGTAATCTTATATATATTCAGTATAGATAATTTAATAATTAATGTAAATAAATATATCTAAATCCTTCTTCGTGGTTGTATTTACATCAAACAAACATTAAAAAAGTCCATGAAATTTATGATACTGTATACAAACATCATACTAACCCTGAGCAAGTGCCAAATAGCCTCCTCCCCGTTCATTGTACAGAACCGGCAGCGTAAGCTCCTGTTCTTGGGTTTTGTTCTTCCTTTTCTTACTTTTATCCATTCATCTTCTTGCTCCTCCTCCTCCTCTTTCTCCTCCTTCTCTTTCTGTGTCTTGGTTCCTTTTGGTGGTATTTTCCAGATAGATCCTAGTTCCTCGGTCTCTTTCTTCTTTTTGTTGAGGATCCTGGGAAGTGATATACAGTAAATAAGAAAATAATCTTCAGATATACTGTTCTGTGTATAGTCAATCCATTTTATGAAAGCCGTTCTGAGGGTAAGAACTGGGAGCACTGAAGGTCACACTTATCAGGGGTAACTCGTGACCGACCGACCGACCCCGCCCCCTCTCTCTCTCATTTAACTTAATTCTCATTATGAATTATTTTAATACAGTGACGACCGCCAGGTGATATTGTTCAAATTAGGAAGGACCTCATGAGAGAGAGAGAGAGAGAGAGAGAGAGAGAGAGAGAGAGAGAGAGAGAGAGAGAGAGAGAGAGAGAGAGAGACAGTGAGAGTGAGAGACGGACAGTGAGAGAGACAGACAGACAGAGAGAGAGAGAGAGAGAGAGAGAGAGAGAGAGTAGTTAAAATATATATTTATGATCCACATCATCCATCATGCATGGATGTGTGTGTGTGTGTGTTGGGATTTGTGTTGATAGGTAAATATAGAATATGGAAAAAAGTTGTGTCAAATGTATTGACCCAGGGCAGGTGTGGGTCAGTCTCTCTCTCTCATGAGGTCCTTCCTAATTTGAACAATATCACCTGGCGGTCGTCACTGTATTAAAATAATTCATAATGAGAATTAAGTTAAATGAGAGAGAGGTAGGTAGGTAGGTCGGTCAGGAGTTATCACCTGTGATATCGCATTACGCCTGATAAGAGTGACCTTCAGTGCTACCAGTTCTTACCCTTAGAACGGCCTTCATAAAATGGTTTGACTCATGTGTTAGAAGTGCAATGACGTATGCCTCAGAAACATGGGGCCGTTAAAGTAGAGGATGTCAACAGAATGGAACGTAATGAGATGAGAATGGCGAGATGGATGTGTGGGGCCAGGCTGCAGGATAAATAACAAATGATGAGCTGAGGAGACGTTTAGGTATAAAGAGTATTAGCGAGGAGATGCGTACAAGTAGACTGGGATGGTATGGACATGTGGATGAACAAAATTGGGTGAAAAGATGCAGGTCTGTGATTGTGGAGGGAGCTGCACCAAGGGGTGGACCGAGGAAGACCTGGGATCGGGCTATATGTGCTGATCTCAAATTTAAAAAACTTGACAAGTGAAGCAGCCCTTAACAGGGTTACCTGGAACGCCGCCATTAGGACAAGAGACTTAAACTGCACGTATGTGTGGAGCACTCAGTCTTAAAATGTTATGTATGTATGTATGTATGTATGTATGTATGTACTGTATAGTTACAACCACTAATGCTGTCCTTAAATTAGCAAGATATCTCTGACTGAATTTAATCTCCCCATTTAATTCTTTGTCATACTATATTTGCATTTTTAAGTTTTGCAATCAGTTTTAGTTCAGTGTCAAAATAAACAACCATGACTAGGCCTACATTGCTATGAATTAAATTATGATGATAGATAAGATATAGAATTGAGCACTTTTAAGTTCAGCAATAAGGAGCTTCAAGGTGTAAATATCCATATTTACCACAAACACACATCATATACTGTATTATTATTTTAGCTTGAATTTCAGCTAAATATCATTGAATACAGTTTGAACTTCTACATAGCCCAAAGCTCACTTTATCATGCAAACAGATACCTGTAGGCTACAAGGGTTTTCTTATTTCTGGTACGGGTGTTCACACGTCTTAAAATTCCACTGCATCATAGTGCATATGATTTCTGGAAGACACATATCCATGACCTACACAACAACCCCAGCTTCATCAATTGGGAGCTGTTCAATATTAATTACAACAACTACAATAGATGAAGGTTTTTGTTCTTGTAGTAGCACTAAGATGCCCTTTAGATGTAGGTAAAACGGAGAGGTAAGGATGTTGTCCTTTAGAAAACCTGTGCACTATAATGCAATGGAATTTTGACTAGTGGTCTAACATTCCTAGAAAAAAATAAAAATAAAATCATATTCGTTAGCATGATAAAGTGATAGCGGTGTCGGGGTGTCTGTGGTGATATTTTAACCTTTTAAACATAGTCAATTGTAGTCTCTGTAGATGACTAACCAGTGTGCATAGGGTGTTGGGGTCCAGGCGGGAGCTTTGGAGGGATTGTAGACACTGTCTTCACCTGCCTCTTTAAACTCCTTCCTGATGGTCTCTAGAGGCACTAAAGGAAGCAGAAGAAAGACATACAGAGTATTGTGACAACAGAAGTACTGTAGTAGTATTTGGTAAAGAATTAGGTACTGTAGCTTATGATGAAACATGGTATCCTTACTTCAAAGACACATAACATTCTCTGTAGCTTTGTTCAGTATCCAGTGGCAAAGATTAGAATATGTAATTTTGTTATATTTAATTGTATATGTATATACTCTAGCACCTTCCCATTTTTTATTTTATTTTTTTATTAACCCGTACAGCCCCAGCGACGCGTCTGACGCGTCGGCGATGTATGTAACGCACAGCCCCAGAGACGCGTCTGACGCGTCACCCTAATTGCGCCGACCGTAACCTCAGGTGTAGCCACTCAAGAGGGCTCAGATTTGTATGGGAACTGTGTACGTATCCGACGCAACCGTGCCGATGGTTGAAAACTCTCAAAGTCCACGTGCGTGCGCGTGAGCGCACAATAACCTGTTTTGGGGGGAAATTGCCTTAAATTTTTTACTCTTGTAAAATACGTTTTCGGGGGCTCTGTAGGACCATTCTTTAAGCTTTTTGAGCAGTTTTTCGTGGTTTTTCCTTCATTCCTAACCCATTCGCTATTGTTTCAGGAATAAAACCATTTTTTGAAAACCGGCCGGGTTCTGGTGAACAAACATTACAAAACTAGCCGGGGCTCCACGGGTTAATTGAATATGAATTGAATATGAATAATACAAAATAGTGGATGTCATGCGAGACTTAAAATCATGAGTTTCAGCTATAACTGTGAGTGACTGTCACTTCAGATGCCACTCGAGGCAAAAGAAGACAAATGGCAGTGCATCATATTATGTCACTCAGGTTAACGGTTACTAGAGGCAGTGATGTAAACACAAGGTTTGAGTGGCATAAAAGATCAGATTGATTATGCACACAGTACAATTAAACAAATACAAAATGGATTTAAAGATTTCATTAATTGAGTTTAGGAGTAAAGTTGAGGGAACATAATAATTGTCATTGATAACCTACAATTTGTAAAGGTTATTATTATTATCACATTGTATCAGACTCGTCAGTGTCTTTTAGTTAGTTATGTAGAGCAGATTAACCAGACCACTGAGCCCCATACGGAACTCTCATAGGTCTGGTGTCTTTTAGTTGCTAAAATGCCCCAGAACGAGAAGCCCACCACAGAAGCCATGAACGAACACCACACAGAAACACCAAAGGAAAGGTCCACAGAACGAAAGGACCAGCTGACCGAGCCCGCCATTCCAGACAGGCCCAAGCCCGCAGGGCTAAACAGCTCCAGGACACACCCATTTACCTTTTCTAAACTGACCATTTTCCACACCTCACGTACACTAACCCCCTCGTGTCCTACACTCCTAACTACAAAGATGATGAACAGGAATATACATTCATATTAAAAACACCCATGCCTGTCCCGACGTTGAGCCAATGCCAACACATCAGACAGCCATAATTATATCTATGTATGTTCTTGCATCCGAGAAGTAGATGTTATATATCTTAGAAGTTAAAACACCCACGCTGTCCCTAGACCTCGTATATCATTTTCCATGACGAGTATAGATATGTGTAACCCGTGCTCAGTCGCCCCTTGCATTGTTCCTCTAGTAACTAAGTATTAATATTAACATTCCCTAACATCTTGTCTTGCCAGACTAAGCTTCTGAAGACCCATCGCCCCATAAATCTATGTATGCAATCCTTAGGTTAAGTATTTCTATCCGCCATTGTGTTCACCTTTTTCCATTTACTTTCCACAATTGTCATACGTCTTCCCCTTGCCTCCTTCGTATCCACAGCCCACACTACGCCAATTTACTTCGTGTCTTACACCTCTTACCCCAACCAGAGATTGTATAAGATAACCTGGTTACCAGTATCTGTCATAAGTACCCCGAAAACAATAACTAAGTACCCCTACGAACTGCCGCTGTGGTTGGTATTTTATATTTAATAGAAAACGCAGTTCCCAGGGCCAACTAATAGTATCCATAACCCTCTGACTGATCACATAACTCTATCTTTTCCAGACTCATATACCACCCCATAGTTGCATTCCCCGGTAGCATTTGGCTAACGTATTCTACTGCCTTTTCAAACTTCCATATCAATTGTAGCCTAATGCCACCCCCACGCCCAGGGACCTTAGGGGCAAAATTTCCCTGTAGCCCTTGAACTCTTCCCCCCCCTCTCATTAAGACACCCGCGCTTCTCGACTCTTATCCGACCTAGCCTCTCTCTCATACCTCTTGAAGATCCTTGAATTGTCCGTTGCTAACGCTCTCCAACCTTTTATATATATACTCCTATCCAGCCTACCTTCACTTAGTAGGCCAGAACAACATTAGAACTTTACTAGCCCCTTGCATGCCATCTATTCTCTTACAACACATTCACAACCCTGCACCCAATGGTCGTCGGTGCGAGGCTAGCCGCCCCGCCAGTAACTAACTTATATTGCCATACTTCCAGATAAATGTGGCAGAGTTAGCAACCCAGTCTCCACCATATCCAGCAAACCCTACAATTAACAACCAGCCGAGTAAAACCAGCTAGCTAAGGCACCTTCGGTTTTGGTATTAAAGACACCCACATCTGTCTCATACATAGAGGGTTATTACAAACACTGGTGATATGGCAAGCCCCTAGCCACAGCCGCCGGACGACTATCACAGAAGAGAGGGCGCCCAGCTCCCCCTTTTTGCCCACCCGAGGAGGGAGACCCCCACCCCCGCGGAGGTATACCTGGCCCCTGTTTTGACTTTCGAGTCATTGCCAGGTAGCACAGGAATTCTTCCTATCGATGAACTAACCATGAATGACTAACACCTTTACTAACCTCTATCAACTCACAATAAACCATTTACCTTTCTTGCATGCTCTGATCACTAAATTAGCACCTCAGCTATACCATAGAATGAAGATTGAACAATCTAGAGAGACGCTCCTATCACAGCTGTCCCCATCCTCCTCGCAAAGTAGATCCAGTCTCTCTCCCCTAAATACGTCCAGTATAGCCAAAATAGTACCTCTTACTAAGGCTCAGTTATATGAAAATATAAAGGCTTCCTATCGCCCTGTGCCACAACAGTAAATACCATCTTACCTAGTCCCCCTATCTATTGAGAGCTCAATTAAGTCCATAAGACTCGAGATCCCTACTGTCTACAGGGTCCAGAACCGAGCCTATAAATCTAACTCCCGCCCCCAGTCAAATCAGTTGAAAGCTAGACACCAACCAGGGGTCACTACCCTGCAGTTAATTTCTAGCTCTGCCCTTGTGTTGTTCCGGAGTGAGATCCCAGAACCGGCAGACTCCGTGGCAGATTTGGATAGAAGGACCTGCCCACGTATTGAAGAACTTCACACATATGGCCCCCCTGGACGGCCGCGGAACCAGTCGTTAGCCCCCAACATCATGGACGCAAGATAACCAGGACCAGACCCATCAGATACTACCCAAGATTCCCTTTAGCAGTACTACATATTACTGTGCTGTTTAGAGATTCACTAATTAATATTTCTACGAAGTGGCTAAGACCTTGCCCAGTGTAACTCATACTTAACCATTCCATTTGGGACGTACTAAGCGATCAGTGCTCTTTAATTAACAGGCGACCTTGACTCTCGTAATTACCTTATTCAGATATTAAAACTCTAGTGATATCTAACGTTCGCCCACTGATTTGCGTTCTATGTATTTCTGAGACAAGGATATAAAACTTAGATCAGTACCCCCTGAGGTTACTAGAATTCCCGTGCTCTAAAATACGCGTGTCTAATCTAGTCTGTGAACTACTACTTGTGCACCAGAGCTACCAGTAATAAATCTAACAGTGAATATGAATCTATAAGTAACATTGATGGTCTTCGGTATATAAACCTGTGAAATCAAAGCCAGTGATCAGAAGATTAATACCTGAACGTTGGAAGTGGGAGACTAGGCTCCATCCAGATCCACTTATGCTAGTGTTGTTCAATTCTATTATATTGTCTTACACAAGTATTCTGCAGTGGTATATCAATAAACGTGATCATGTAACTTGCTACCATGTGTTTCTTTGTGTTCTCTATTCCTCATATCTTGTATTGTGCATGCAGCCTTATATACCCAGTCAATTTAGAACTCACATTACCCAAGTTAAACCTGTAGAAAAACAGGGCATAACAGTTGCTATATAGGCTTACTGTATATATAAATATGTATATTTATATATTTGACTTTTTGAAGGCATTTGACCTTGTCAACCCTGATATCTGGATGGCAAAGTTCTCTCAATTAGAAGCGCCACACACAAGCTTCTTGTGGTGACCACCAGTCGGAAAATTGTAGCATTGTCGTAGGACCCTAGGACAAATGGTAATTTACTAGGCAACTCAACAATATAACCAGCTTCGAACCCCGAAAGGGGTTGAAATAGGGGAGCTATCCCCCCGCCAAAGGCGGCTTTCTAGGGCCTTTCCTAGCTGATGCTGAGAGGATTGGGTTCTAGTCATATGGTGATGGGCTGGTCTATCAGAATGAGAACTGAGCGATCTCTGCCATACCCATAGCTTACTCCGACTGTTCCTTTTACTTATGTATTTCCTAGATCTCAAGTGACGGCGTCTTTTCCGTGGATTGACCTCCCAATCTACCAAGATTGGAAGCCAAAGCGTCACATTTTTCCTTTGCCCCTCAACTTTCTCTTCATAATTGCTGAGGGGCACAGGGCCCTGGGTGGGGCTTTGGTTTCCCAGGCGTTTCTGCACCCTCCTCAGCTCCCCGCCATGGAGTGGCTTCGGTCACCCAGGCTTTATAGTGGTAGGCAGGGAGGGTGCTGTGAGGGCGCCCGGTTATGGCCTTGCTCGGGGCCTTGGGGCTGTTCGGCCAGGCAGCTTGGGGAACAACAACAACAACAACCAGCTTCGTTTAAAAGACACTCCATTCACAAATGATTTTTTTTTGGGTAGTAATATATCTATTTGTGCACACACAATTAATATATGTATATATCAACTATAACCCTATAATCATTACACATGGCGATTTTTTTTTTATGAGAATCCAGAAATTGCTTGTAAAGTAGGAATGTTAAGTTGCTAAGCACCAAATCCTTATATAAATAGTATATATAATAAACCCATGTTATAGTAGAATTATTTACAGTGGAATAAACTACTGTCAGTAAGTTTAACTATTTTAAAATCATTGAAAATAGATGCAGAAATAGATGATCCAGGATATGGCAGTACGTCTTCACTCATCACTGCCCAACGTATGATACACTCTCCCTCACCCCTCTCCTTGCCTCTCCCCATAAACAAACTCACACGCGCGTGCAGAGGTTTTCGTACCGTAGCGGCAGTAAAACAGATAAGCCTGAGACCTTCTCCAAGACCAATAATTGGTAAAGCCTATCTTATTTTATGGACTTATAATTTTCTACTGTACGTGAGGTTTAAACGTTATACTGTATATGTCAAACACTTCTAAGACACTTACATTGGATGAATAAACCTCTGAATAAAGGAACTGAAATTATAAAATATGTTGTACTGTAGGCCTACAAAGGTTTGAGACATTTAGAGAAATCTAGTTTTACACAGTATTTACAAAGGGCGAATATGCTACGAATTAAACAAACGAAAACTGCTTCAAAAATCATACTCATGGCTGCTAATAGCATATAATGCATAATCTTGGTTAATTTCTTTTTGTCCTATAAAATATTCTGGTTAGTCCCCAAAGCGACCATTCTCCATCTGGTGGTCACCCCAAGAAGATTGTGTGTGGCGCTTCTAATTGAGAATTGGTGGTCCCTTATTGGTGAGTTCCTCAGTAGTAGAATGATGAAAGTAGTGGTTGGGGCTCAGAGAATACTCCTTTCAGGGCGAGTAGTGGAGTTCCCCAGGAATCTGTTTTGGGACCTACCCTGTTCCTTATTTATATAAACTTTGTGGTTGACAGATTTCGTTTTAAGTACAAAATATTTGCTAATTACCTTAAAATATATCTAAAGATTACAGATCCGCCTCCTCTGTCTTACTTGGTTTGTTCACCGTGTAAATGACATAGACTTGCTTGTGACTGGAGCTGAATCTTGGGGCCTTAAGATAAATATTAATAAGACTGGAGTTCTTAGGTTCTGTCATAACATTGCTTTGGATCTGGGACCTGACTAGAATCTACCACTGACTTGGGACTGATCGTTGATTGTGCACTGAAGTTCCACCGACATATCCAGACTACTGCAAACAACGCTGGTGGTATTGTTTCCAACTGTACAGTAAACTGTGATCCTTCATTCATGATCTTACTTTATCTTACTCATATCTGCCCAGTAATTTAATTATCTTTAGTTGTGTGGCATGCTGGGTATGAAAGGGATATCAGCTTGGAGGGTGTGCAACGTCAGCTGATAAAGCAAATTTCTGGCTTATTCAATTTGGACTATGGTGCTCGTCTTACCACTAACGATTTGTATTCAATGCAGAGATGGTTGCTCAGGGCTGATCTTATCATAGTGTGGAAGATCTTCAATAGACTGTCTCCCATCTCTTGATATATTTTAATATACTATTACTGCATACTGCTGGCATGTTTGGGGCTTCCACTTGGCAAGAACCAGAGAAGGGTCGTCTTCTATATTCCTTACCTTAATCCTGATTTTGTCGGTTTAAAAAACAAAAAATCCTACAGTATCTCTAAGCTGAATATAAGGAGGATTATACAGTATATCTTTACATTTTACTTTCTTTCAGTTCAGTAAGTTGGAATCTGTTATTCCTAATCAAACTTAGTCCAAATTGGATTAGTGGGCAACAGAACGAAACAATCTCTTTCCCTCAGTTAATTTAAATATATATTTTTTGTTTAACCCATTGAGACCCAGCGTCGCACGTGATGCGTCGGCAGTTTGTTATCACCAACTCCCAGCGACGCATCACGTGCGTCCGGCATATTAAAATCATTTACGTGGCTCGTAAGGTAGGAAATGGCGGGAGAATAGGAGGGGGAGCCGGGCCGGTAGGTGTGAGCGGGCCAAGACAGCCGCGCGGCCGGTGGTGGTGGGCTTAGTGGGGATACTTTACACCCTTAGTTCACCGCCACTTTGAACCTTGATTACTCCGGTCGTATGGGAGCTAGAGACTTGAGATTTATGTGAGACACTCCTTAGGATGTATGCCGTACAATGCCATACTCAGTTTTCACTCTAGTGCTCCCGGGCGGGTGGTCATGCGGGGAGACGAACTTTCGCCCCCCGCCCCCCAAATGACCGAGGTGAGTTTTTTTTATTTTTTTATTCATTTCTCACCATTCTCTTCCATTTTGGCTCAACAAATTTGTTCAGGCTCCCCCCTCCCCCAAAAAAAAATATCCGAGGTGATTTTTTTTTTTTTTTTTTTTCATTTCTCATCCTTGTCTTCCATTTTAGCAAACAAAAAAAAGAAGTGAAAATGGCTTGGGACTGGGGTGAACAAAATATTATAACTAGCCGGGGCTCAACGGGTTAAAGTACACTGTACTGTAATTCATTACCATTCTTCAAGTTCTTGCTAAGTTTTGAAAACAAAAGTGAAAACTTATAGAAACAATTTGCTTTGTAATATTTCTAGTGATATGTAGGTAACTGATAGCCTACTTTTTTAATATACAGTTTTACAATGGAGCATTAACAAAATTAAGTGGTGTTTTTCTTCTTGCAGTAATTACTGTATTGCAATTAATGCAAACTATTAGGTACTGGTAATATAAGTAGCTACATCTTGCAATACTGACCAACAGCCTCAGGTGGGATCTGCTCCATGAAGAAAGTGGTAGGGTAAGGGAAGAGTTGGCTAGTGCTCTGGACAGCAGGGGCAAGGCAGGGTAGGGCAGAGCTGACAGAGGTAGGGCACACTGGCAGGGAAGGCACATGGGGCTTGTAATGGAAGGGGCCGTGCAAGGCCCAGTCCCACCAGGCTCGCTCTTGATAATCTATAATATAAGTTTAAAGTTAGCGATGATCAATAATATATTTCAATCTTCACTATTAAATAAAGAAAAAGGGTAAACATTTAGTGTGTGGCCTTCTAAAGAAAATGGATCTTTGAGCACAGACTAAACCAAAAATACACTACTGTATCTACATAGCTGGTCATTAACCTAACCTAAGCTAAGCTATCCTGGGAGCTGCCGCCCCCAGACCCCCGCTGGTCTTGGGTTGAAAAGTGATAAAAAAACAATTTACCTCATTCAAAGTTTTGTATTTGGTTTAATATACACTTCCAGGGTAATTTTAACAGTTCTATTGCTTCTATATAATTATAATATAATACGTTTTTAATAACTAGAAAAAAGGCCTTCGATTAAATATTTACGATATATATATGTAGGCCTAGTGTGTTACACGATTGCAAATAATGCTCAACAGTGTTACTGTAGGTTAGGAAAATATAGTTTAGTCTGTGCTGAAATATAAAGTGACATTTAGCTTATGAGAGAAAACGGAACCATTCAATATTATTATTATGCTCTTCTATTATATTTTTTAATTATATGATTAGTCTATGCATTTGTAGCTAGGTTTCTTTGTATTTTTAGTTGGCCTATAATATTTATTTAATCTAGTTATAGGACTTTTAAACATAATGATACTCATGTCGATAAAATGGGGCAGGATGGGATTTTGGCGCAATTTGATTCGAGTGGAACCCTGTCCGGGGTTATATCCTTGTTATATATGTGTTGTATGGCGAGTTTCATATTTATTTCTTAGTTGAGAGGTGGGGACCACCCAAGAAGTCAAATTCGTATTTCCCCACTACCAATTCATAGGTAGGTAGGCTACAAATCACGGGCTTTAAAATTGTTTTTTTGCAGTTTAACAGTATCTCACAGATACTCACAGAAGATACCCGGGTAGGAGGCTGTTCAGCCTATGAGACCCGGCTCATCACTTATTTCATTACTTGGTGTGTGGCTTGGGTGGATGTGTCTTAATTTCTTAATTTTGGCTTTAAAATCATTGAACTTTAGCTCTTGGTCACCCCAAACGATATCTAATGCTTTTTCAATTTTTAACACTGTTCACACTTATCACTTCTTCAGGAAGGTCATTCCAGTTCTCCACCACTCTATTACTAAAAAAAAGTTCTTCCTGACGTTGAGTCTTGACCTCCTCTTAAACAATTTCTTGTTGTGTCCTCTGGTGCGACCATCCTCCTGCAGCGTGAAGAGTCCCGGGCCTGGTCTGGCCTATAAAGGATCACGGGGAGACCAGATTGAGGCCTATAAGATAATAACCCAAAAATACGACAATGACTGCACAGAGGGAATATTTCTGATGAGGGAAGACGACGTCACCAGAGGAAATACTGTACGAAGAAAATCTTCAAACCAAGGGCAAGACTCAACCTCAGCCCTCAGGAAATACTCCTTCTTACACAGGATTGTCGGTGACTGGAATGTGTTGCCAGAGTGGGTAGTGAATGCCGACACGGTGGAAACGTTTGAGTCTGGCCTGGGCAAAGTGTGGAGGGGCTAGGATCGAAAATAGGGCACAAATAACCACCATGCACACACACTGAACTGGAGCTACAGGCCTAGGCCTCTTCCAGAAAAGAAAAAAAACATCTGTGAGTATCTGATCTATTAATATATTATGCATTTTCGAATCATAATCGAACCCGAATGTTCGGAGATTCGGAATGTTCACGTTGAGGTGTCTGAACTGTGGCTGGAATCAATGTGTTTTCGGTTTGATTTGAATGTATCGGTTTCATTGGCTATATGCCTATACATACGTTACTATATGTGCATTAATACTACTAATAATAGATCACTACCGGTATATTGCTAGCCACTTTAGCCTACCTATGCATTTTTCTTTTTACAGATCCGAGATCTAGGCCTAGCCTATATAGCCTAGCCTATAACAGTCAGTGATTTAGTTAGTTCAATTAGAGCTGAATATCTTTTCCCTCTTGTTACCCTATAATTGACTGTTCATTTGTGGATACCAGACACTCAAGTGATGAAAAGGCCGTCTAAAAATTGTCAGGGACAGGGTGACAAGGAAATTGCTTGGCACCCGTACCTCTAAAGATGAGTGCTAAGGAAAAGTGGCTGTTATTGGGAATGAGGTACCAGAAGCAACCCCAAATAAACCCCAAGCTGGAAAGCATAGTTAACTCAAAATATGTGGTCGAATTTGAAAGAAAATTAGATCATGCCTGGAAAAATCAAGAACAAAAATAGGCCTATACACAAAGCAAAGATAAACACCACTCTCCACCACCGCCACCAGTAGGCCTATACAAGAAGTTGACTTGAACATTAATGAAGAAGAACTGGTGCCACAGGCCTGAGAGGCCTCTACCAGAAGACATCTGTAAGTATGTGCAATGTGTACTCGTCAAAGACGAGTTTAGCATCGCAACCCCGTTTTTTGTTGACCCACAGGCCTATCTTACGACGCATGATTCACCTGATCTCAAAGGTGTTTTTCACTCTCCCGCAGTACTTTATAGTGACTTGACGTCTAGCTATAGCTGCATCATTTTTATATTTTTTTATTTGTTATTAAAGAGTAGCGGGGCTCTAGGGGCAGGTTAATTTAGGTTAATGACAATATATTATCATTGGAGAAAGTGGATGAGAGTTTGTTTACGTTTATTACGTGCCTGCCTCGCCAACTCGCATTATCAATGAAAACATTAACGTAACATGACATCCTAACCTGACCTGGGGATGCTGTCCCCAGACTACCACACTCCGGGCATCAATAGGGCTTCCTGAAAGGTGAATTACAGGGATGAAAGAAAAAGCGAAGTTTACTACAGGGTCATAACTTGGCATGAATATACTGTAATATGTATATGGGCAATATCGATATAATTCCATTAAACTCCAAAAAACAATACTAGTTTATAGCGCCGTTGGCATCAGGAGTATTCAGTTGAGAATTCCAGCCGATTCGTGTGTCGACATAATATGTAAACATTGGATACTTGTCCCAATCACACACGCTCGTGGACAGGTCTGTTATTCTTATTTAGTACCTTTCAATTCAATACTCAAGCTCTCCAAAACATCGAAGAAAGTTCTGAAGATGTAGTGCACATCAGGAAATAATCCAATCTCGCCAACAGTAAACATACAGGCAGTGTTATAGTGTTTTATCCTGGTCACGAGTCCAGTCGAGGGAGGTCGCTTCCAAGGCCTATTTATCGTTTTCTGTAATTTTATATATCGCAGTCACTTGACCAGATAGTGAACAAGCCAAATGGTGAGCTGTTAACATGCATACAATTTATAAATTTCTCCCATAAAATAAAACACAGATTCACCCGTTTCCCGTATAGTGTTCCCGCCATTGACAATAGTGACGTCATGGTAAACGCCAGTCGCCACATAAAATAACAGATAAGCTATATTTTTATGTTGTTAGAACACATTGATGAAAGTTCTTCAGTATCATACCCCTAAAACCAAGCAGATTCCAATGGACATTGTAGTTTGAATATGTTTCATCCCTGAAATTCACCTAGAATAAGGCAAGAAAAAAAAAAAAAAAAAAAAAAAAAGTAAGTATCAGGTCCCAAAGGAAAATCGTAATTGTTCAGTTCAACACTTTCCGCTTTAGTGAATTAAAACCCATTCTATGGTGTATCTTATATTTTGAACCTCCGCTGTACTTCAGGACTGTTAAAATTACAACGTAAATGTATATTTTACCAGCCCAAGCCCACGGGGTGCAGCGTCAAACAGTAGGCTATAATTGTCCAGCTGCAGTACATGAAGATTGGATACAAGTGTGGAGGCGGCGGACTAGCAAGTTGGCCGTGGTGATTCTACCAGAACTTCCGACAAGTAAGACAAGTAAGATTGAAATTTTTTATTATCAAGCGTGATAGCCTATATTTGCCTAGCAGTTTTATATATAGGCTAGCCTATATTTTATATAATATAAGGTTAGTAGCTGTTAGGTTAATAAATCATACTGATAGAAAACACATTGGTTACATTTACCTGGGAAAGTGAGGGATAGGCATTTAGATGTGTTGTTATAGGATCGAGGTGAAGTTTTGGGGAAATTGGAGAGCCAAGATGGGGAAGTGAAGGCAGATGTGGATAAATCAGATGGCCGGATGCGGGATGTGGTAGTAGGGAGGGGCGGGGGTGTGGTGGAATTGGATGGCCAGATGCATGATGTGGTGGTCGTGGATTCGGACCAAATGCGTGAAGTGGTGCAATGGGCTGGTGGGATGGGGTTTGCAGACCAGGGATGACTTGGAGGGATAGAGGCGCTTGGGATGATGTTCGAGGACCCGGTTTGGGACATGGGGACGAAGAGATAGACCGGGAATGTCATGGGGTAGGCATCATGGGAAGAACGGTTTGGGATGAAGTCGTTGTTGTCTGTGTTGAAGTTTGAAGGATTGTTTGGGGACCAGAGGGTGGTTCCTTCGGTGGAGATGGACGTGGAATAGGTTGGGGATGAGACGGAGGTGATAGGGAAGGAGGTTGGAGATGAGGTGGTGGTTATGGAGAGGAACGCTGGAGATGGTTTTGTGATGGTGGGTGAGTGGGGTGGAGAGCGAGAAGTGGAACTGGGAGAACAGGCAGGAACTATGATGCAATTGGAGATTATTGGGGATGTCTTGGTGGAGGTGGTGGAGAGAGAAGGATGGGTGCAGGTAGTGGTAAAGGATGGAGAACCATCATCACGCCACTCGTTCATCATATCACAGTAATGTCACCACTTTGTTCAACTACGTATACCAAGAACCCAAGGGACAGGCTACACGCAAACATTAAACACAAAAGACTGCCAGACAAATTTTTGAGAACATTGAGAGTAACCTATGATCCCTCCTTCAATCAGTTCTTCTATAGGGAGTTTTTGACATCATTTTTTTGTCAGGTCGGCATATTGCATACCTCGTGTTGCCTTCTGTCTACCTTGTGCAGTTTACTGGATTGTCTATTGGTAGACTTCGCGAAAAACAACAACCATCGAATGCAATATTAAATATCCGCTACAATACAAAATACCACACGTAATGGTCACCAACACATAATATACAATATGACGGTTATTCTACAGAAAATGGAAAAGGTTTATTTTGTAACCTATTAGGTTACAAAATGTCCTTCTCGAGAACATCTCTTGCCCCTCCTCCTTTCCCGTGAACCAATAAGAGGCGAGCATGACCTTCGGCCCCACCCATTATAATTGGTCCCTCCAATGGGAGATGAGCTTTGGCAAGATCTCAAATGCGCACATTTATGGAATGTATTAATATTGGAAGTAGTAGCTGCAGATTAATTGGCCTATACAGTTAGTTGTATGCAAATACATTATATACCGGTATATATATATACAGTATATATATATATATATATATATATATATATATATATACTGTATATATATTATAATATTAGCTTAGTTTCCTTATAAACGATTTATTCAGTTTAGGAATACCCTGTTGGAGTCAGGATAAAAACTTAGCGATAGCTTCCTCAACACAAACAAAAAGAAAGCACAAACGCATCGTCTTGCAGCAGCCTTGGCGGTAGCCAGGTTGATAGGAAACGGTCAGCATCATACAAACAGGGTTAAGGGAGCCCACCTCGCTCTTTTTCTCTTTCTCTCCCTCTCTCTTTGGGTTGTATCCATTCGGCCCCATTCAGCCTACTATTTTAAGACGTTTACCCCCATCCAGATGTCAGTATTTTCCTGGCGAGCGGTAGCGAGCCAGCATATATATATATATATATTTGTTTTGACAGCAAGCTAAATTTGTAAATTTTTTGATAGAAATGTCTCCGGCGAAGCCGGATTTCTCCATACAATGCTGGCTCGCTATCGCTCGCCAGGAAGAAATCGACACCTGGATGGGGATAAACGTCTTAAAACAGTTGGCTGAATAGGTCCGAGTGGATACAAGCCAGGGAAGGAGAGAAAGATAAAACAAAAAAATTTGACCCCCCCTTAATTACACCTAAACAAACCAAAGGGTTAATGGCCAGTCTATCAGGTGTAAATCCGGGGCCCAGAATGTCACGGGTCTTGGTTAAAGGTGAACCCATACAGTACCAGCGACGCCTTTTTGTTTATATTTCAGCTGCATTTAGACGTTTTTATGAAGATTAGGAAGGATATATGGTACCGTAGCTAAAAGAATGAATTATTATGTTCCCTCCACCAACCGTCTTTACTCCTAAACTCAAATAATGAAATCAACAAATACATGTGGCAGTCCAGGGATTCGAACCTAGGATGCTCACACCGAAATTCAGTGCATTTATCCATTGCGCTACGAAGAATTGAGAGTCTTTAGCCCTCTGATTAGTAGACATCCTTCCTAAGCTGAATAAAACCGTCTAACAGTTGCCAGAATACAATTAAAATTATGTCACCGGTACTCAATGGGGTTAAACCCTTCTGTTCTGGCTTCCAGTAGACGATGTTATTCAGTTTAGGAAGAATTTATAGAGCCAGAGGGTTAGTTGAGAGAGTTTGTAGCCATTTCATTCACATAGACTATTCGTAAGGGGGGTCACATTTTTTTTTTTTTTTTTTTTTTTTATCTTTCTCTCCCTTTTCTCTCTTTCCCTGGCTTGTATCCATTCGGGCCCATTCAGCCAACTGTTTTAAGACGTTTATCCCCATCCAGGTGTCGATTTCTTCCTGGCGAGCGATAGCGAGCCAGCATTGTATGGAGAAATCCGGCTTCGCCGGAGAAATGTATCTATCGAAAAATGTACAAATTTAGCTTGCTGTCAAAACAAAAAATGATATATGCTGGCTCTCTACCGCTCGCCAGGAAAATATTGACACCTGGATGGGGGTAAACGTCTTAAAACAGTAGGGTAAATGGGGCCGAATGGATACAAGCCAAAGAAATAGGAAGAGAAAGATAAAAAAAAAAGCGAGATGGGCTTCCTTAACCGTAATGAATCGTCTAATGGTAGCCATAATATAACTTGAAAGGCATCTAATAGCGAATACGTTAATTAAGAACTTTTAAGCCAAATGGAATTTAATAAAAATACATAATTATATATTCACAAGCCCAAACAAATCTTAGTAGTAACGAGCATAATAAGAAACAGGGGGCATATTACAATACTTATTAATTCATATAAGACAATCAATACATATTTGCAACCATACAAGCTTGTCACTAAGAATCCGTGAGAAGAAGTAAGGTCACCAAAAGGGTTTCGTCGGATTGAAAGTCGAACCATTATAGGATTGAACACTCCTTTGGCCTTTCTTTTATACCAGAATACAAGCCCTCATTTGGCGGTAAAAAAAAAAAAAAAAAACACACACACACACACACACATTAGCCTATGCCAATAGAATTTCCGAAACTGGAAGCCAAATATGGGTTGCTAATCTAAAGTGAAATTAGAATTAGAGAATCTTATTCCCCTTTTATTGCTATAGGTCCTTTCTAAACTGAATGAAACCGTCTAATAATAGCCAAAATCAAATAAAGAAACGCGTCATAATTCTGAAGGGTTAAGGGGAGGTTTTTAGTGTGTTTCCTAGACTTCCATCAAGCTTGAAATTACACCCCCTTGACCACCTTTCAAGATAAATTTGTAAATTTTTCGGTAGAAAAATTTCCCGGCCAAAGGCCGGTTCCTGTTAAATTACAGGCTCGCTATCGTTCGCCAGGAAAAAATCGACACCTAAATGGCACGAAAGGTCTTAAAAGTGACATAAATGGGGCAAAAGTTCTAAAAATCGCCATACTAATGTGGCGAACGTCTTAAAATCTCAAAAGCAATGGGGCTAAACATGAGGGAGAAAGGGGTAAATAAAAAAAACCCTCAAGTGGAAATCTCCCCTTAAATGTGCGTGTGTGCGTTGATTGTTTGTCCAAAATCGTGTGCGTGTATTCCTATGTTCGTGTGGGAGTATTTTGTTTCCGTGTGTATGTTTGTACTTACTCTAGTTGTACTTACTCTAGTTGTATTGCGGGAGTGAGCATGCTCGTTATTTCCCGCCTCCTATATGTGTAGGTGTTATATGTATCGTTGGAATGGCTGTGGATGTGTGTGTAGTCTGTATTGTTAGCCAATTGGCGACATCGGAAACGAAGGCTTAGGGTGGATCTGTATGGTACCATTCTCACTATAGACGGTACCGTCTCGCCCGAAGGCTTAGGTAGCCATCAGCTTTGGTGAACCATATGATACCCATCTCGCCTTGTACCATTTTTGCCAACCCCAGATGGGACGTCACAACGTCGTCCACTTATTTGTAGGTGAGTGTATGTTTGTTTTTGCATACGTGTGTGTGTTTACCTATGAGCGGTGTGCTCGTGTGTCTGTCTATATGAGTGTGTGCATGTTTATGTGTCTACGAAAGTGATGGTGTGTACCGATAATTCAGTGAATGTCGAGGATTATAAAGTATTACAATGGCTCCCGGCCTTTGTTGTGTGAAGTGTATGTTGAATTATATAGTACTGTTGGAGAGGCTTTGGTTGTGAGTGTTGTCTGTAACCAGTGTAATGTATGAAGTGTATGTTGAATGTTACTGTACTGTTGGAGCGGTTGTGGTTATGAATGTTTTCTGCAACCAGTGTAATGTGTGAAATGTATGTTGAATGTTACTGTACTGTTGGAGTGACTGGTTGTGAATGTTGTCTGTAACCAGCTGAAGTGACTGGTTGTGAATGTTGTCTAACCAGTGTAATGTATGAAGTGTATGTTGAATGTTACTGTGCTGTTGGAGTGGCTGTGGTTGTGAGTGGTGTCTGTAACCAGTGTAATGTATGAAGTGTATGTTGAATGTTATTGTACTGTTGGAGTGGCTGTGGTTGTGAGTTGTCTGTAACCAGTGTAATGTGTGAAATGTATGTTGAATGTTATTGTACTGTTGGATTGGCTGTGGTTGTGAGTGTTGTCTGTAACCAGTGTAATGTATGAAGTGTATGTTGAATGTTACTGTACTGTTGGAGTGGCTGTGGTTGTGAGTGTTGTCTGTAACCAGTGTAATGTATGAAGTGTATATTAAATGTTACTTTACTGTTGGAGTGGCTGTGGGTGTGAGTGTTGTCTGTAACCAGTGTAATGTATGAAGTGTATTTTGAATGTTACTGTACTGTTGGAGTGGCTGTGGTTGTGAGTGTTGTCTGTAACCAGTGTAATGTATGAAGTGTATGTTGAATGTTTCTGTACTGTTGGAGCGGTTGTGGCTGTGAATGTTGTCTGCAACCAGTGTAATGTGTGAAATGTATGTTGAATGTTACTGTACTGTTGGAGTGAGCTGATAAAGATGCAAACATTCACATTGTAAATACGACACTGTCACTGCACCCCTGATGTCCGCAACTACATAAAGGGGTTGGGAGGCCGTGGGGATGAATATCAAAAGACATTCAACCAGCGAGGATCGAACTCTTGGCCTCCAGCACACGCCGTACCCGTGTTTCATGCTGGCTCAAAGGAAATCAAGCAACAACAGATCTAGTGACCCTTCTAGGTTGCTTGTCCTCCAAAACACTGAGGATCAAGTGTCCAAACAGTGGTTTAGAGTGGGTAAGGGAACATTGGAAAGGGAATTACTGCCCTGGAACTAATGTCCGTGGCAGGATTAGGAAGTTAGTAGGGGACAGATGGGTTAGTAACTGAGGGGGGGATAAAATAAAGTTATTCATTTACAAACGCAGTCAGTCGCGGGTTTGATGCGAGGTATTTGTCTAGGCGGAGTTTAAATGAATCAACGGTGATGCAGTCTATAACGTTTCGGGGAAGCCCATTCCACAAGTTGACAACTCGATTGAAGAAGAAATTCTTAGATTCGTGTGAGTTAAAAGATTTACCGTACCAATAATTTTGCAACCGTTTCCCCGCGTGTAATTAGATTGGTCGATAGTGAAGTACTTACTACAGTCCATATTGTCGATGCCTTTGATGATTTTGAACACTTGAATTAAGTCACCTCTTAATCTGCGCTGGGTTAAAGGAAATAGATTTAATTATCTAAGACGCTCTTCGTATGGTTTGTTCTTTAGGCTAGGTATCATTTTGGTAACTCTACGTTGAACTCGTTCTAGCTTGTTTATATCTTTTTGGTAATAAGGGCACCAGGATTGAACGCAGTATTCCAGAAGAGGGCGGACTAAGGAATTGTAAAGGGTTAGGATAACTTCTTTGGATTTATGCTCAAATGACCTGCCTATAAAGCCAATTATTTTGTTTGCCTTCTTAACAACTTCTGAACATTGTTGACTCGGTTTTAGGTTACTCGATATTGTTACTCCCAGATCGGTTTCTCTGTTTACATTCTTAAGCTTAGTGCCATTCATCGAATAGTTTGCTTTCTCATTTAGGTATCCGATATGTAGTACTTTACATTTATCCGCATTGAAACTCATTTGCCAAATTTGGGCCCAACATGACAATTTATCTAGATTGTGTTGCATATCGTCAACTTGTTCTTTTGAGAGTACGCTATTTGCAATTTTTGTATCGTCAGCAAATTTTGAGATTGTACAGGTGAGACCCTCATCTATGTCGTTGATGTAAATTAGAAAGAGAATTGGTCCTAGTACCGATCCCTGGGGTACCCCGCTACTTACATTGGTCCATTTAGATGCCTTACCGTTTATGACTACTCTTTGCTTTCTGTCGCTGAGCCAATTTTCTATCCATTTCAACACACCGTCTTGTATTCCATGCGCTTTTAGTTTTAGCAGTAAACGTTTGTGGGGAACTTTGTCAAAGGCCTTTTGAAAATCAAGGTATATAATATCTACAGCTTTACTCTCATCGTAGAGGTTGAGGATATCGTGGAAGAAGTCTAAGAGGTTTGTTAAACAGGAACGTTTTTTACGAAAGCCGTGTTGAGTATCTTTAAGTATGTTATTTTCCTCTAAGTGATTTACGAGTCTGTCTCGTATGACCGTTTCTAGCATTTTACATACAACTGAGGTTAAGCTAATTGGACGATAGTTACTGGGTAGGGATTTGCTGCCTTTTTTTAATATCGGTGTTACGTTGGCTAGCTTCCACTGATCGGGCATAGTTCCAGACTGCAAGGATTTATTGACTAGTAATGTCAGTGGTTTGGAGAGCTCATCCTTAGCTTCCTTCCTTAGCTTCCTGTGTCTGTGTGTGAGTGTGTGTGTCCGTCTGTGTGTGATGTTCTTGTATTTCTGTATGTGAATGCGAAAGAGAGACATGCGTGTTTGCTGTGTGCGTGGGTAATCCACGCCTGTCTGGTATGTGTATATGTGTGTGGGTCTGGTGCGTGCGTGTATGTGATTGAGTCTGGTGCGTGTGTGTGTGTGTGTGCGCGCACTCTGGGGTCTGTATGGGCAGCATAATGTAAACATTGGCAAGTGTGAAACCTGATCCTTTTACCTTATCTTATCTTATCTTATCTTATCTCTCTCTCTCTCTCAACACCAGGTCATCCGACATAAGGGTGTATATTATGAGGTTTTGTATACCGTACCGTAGTTAATATTGGGTGTATGCCCTGTTTTTACCATTTTAGAGCCATTCAAGTTATGTATTTTACTCCCTAAATTATACAAAACGTCGTCCTCAGATCCCCTTCAACCTAAAACACCCCCCATAAACCCCCGTGCAAGTTAAATTTATAAATTTTCCGGCTGAAGGCCAATTTCCCCTACTAAAGCAATATGAAGCGCCTCATAATTTCACCAAAATAAAGGGGTGAAACGTTTTAAAATCGCCAAACAAATTCGATGAAATAGGGGGTGATCCATAGAGACCATCCTCTGATCAGATAGTGCTTACTCATTCCACCTACTTCCATTCCATTACCAAACATAACATTCAGTGTTTATATTTTAACACTTTATGCATGAATATATCAACGTGTGTGCCTGATCTCATTTTCCGTGCTTGTTATGGATACAACGTCACTCTCTTCATTGTAAAGGAACCTATATATAGCCTGTCTTTTTAAGCTAGCAAGAAATTGACTCATCCCCATCTTAAACGAGGATTTTAGTTTGCTCCCTAGACCTCTAACAAGCTTAAAAAACACCTCTAAGATCCCCTTCAACATAAATTTGTAAATTTTTCAGTAGCAAAATGTTCTGTTCCTCTTAAATTACAGGCTCGCTATCGCTCGCCAGGAAAACATCGACATCTAAATGGGACCTTGGGTCTTGATATTCACGAAGAAATGGGACGAAAGCTCTTAAAATAGAAAAACTAATGGGGAGAACATCTTACAATCACAAACTTAATGGGGCTAAAGATAAGGGGAAAGGGAGTCCATAAATATGATCTACCTCCCCTTAGATCAATAATTAGTCTTCGATGTATATCATTTGCTAAGCTAATAATCATGAAATTTGCTTTCTAGATCCGTAACGTATCTATATACCGGGTAATACTTTTGTATGTAGGCCTATATGTTCTGGCACCTTCCCCAGTTTTCCTATTTTTTTTTGTTCATTTTTTTTCCTTCTTATGGGGGTGGCTGACTCGAGACAGAGCCCGAACAGGGACATCACAACACAGCAGAAAAACAAAACAAAAAATCTTGCACACATACTTTTATCCTTTTATCCGCACTAAATTAATACTATGCACCAAGGTTTATATTTAGATTATATAAGAGGCCTATAGTTTTTTTTTTTTTTTTAACTGACGATAAATTGCAAAGTTCCCATCAAGATTTCTCAGATATTTTGAAGATTTTGTAGGAGTGAAATATGGTGCTAATTATATAAACTCTGTATTTATATGATGCAGAGACAGAGTAGCTTCATATCTTTCTTTTTAGTATCGAGAAATTAGCTTCAAAAGGATTCAATTTACCGTCAGATGAAATGAAACAGAGTATAGTATAGCCTAGTTCCTGGGCCTATTACATACATACATTGGTTTAGCGTCATTTTTCCATTACATGCATTGTAACGGCTCAGACGGGGTTGCC
The DNA here is from genome assembly GCA_032716605.1 of Paralithodes platypus. Classification (NCBI taxonomy): domain Eukaryota; kingdom Metazoa; phylum Arthropoda; class Malacostraca; order Decapoda; family Lithodidae; genus Paralithodes; species Paralithodes platypus. Next base: position 82,821,281 of record CM064575.1, on the reverse strand, counting down.
CACGGTATAAAGACAACCATTAACTTAACTTTAAAGATAAATATTTCAGTTAAGTTTGGTTAAGTTGGGTTGGATTAGGTTAGGTTAGAGCATGGTTAAGTTAGGCAGCTTTGCCTTTTGTCTCCTTCATACACATAACAAAAAGGTTTGGTTACCATAGATGAGGGCAAGGTTTATAATTCTATGGTATAGGTTTATTGTATCTGGACCTTGGCTGAGGGTAGATTATGCTGGACAAAGTTTGATTAGATAAGTGTTAGGAAAGTGTGTTCGGATGTCCACCCTAACATGCACAGTACAATATTTAGCACTTTATATTTGTATACAAGGGCACGTGTATGTATCAGTACATATATAATACATATACATATACATATACAGTACATATACAAGGGCATGTGTATGTATCAGTACATATACAATACATATACAGTACATATACAAGGGCACGTGTATGTATCAGTACATAATATACAATACATATACATATACATAATTTATACAGTACATATACAAGGGCACGTGTATGTATCAGTACATATATAATACATATACATATACAGTACATATACAAGGGCATGTGTATGTATCAGTACATATACAATACATATACATATACAGTACATATACAAGGGCACGTGTATGTATCAGTACATAATATACAATACATATACATATACATAATTTATACAGTACATATACAAGGGCACGTGTATGTATCAGTGCATATACAATACATATACATATACATATACATAATTTATACAGTACATATACAAGGGCACGTGTATGTATCAGTACATATACAATACATACCGGTATACATATACATATATAGTACATATACAAGGGCACGTGTATGTATCAGTACATATACAATACATATACAAGGGCACGTGTATGTATCAGTACATATACAATACATATACATATACATATACAAGGGCACGTGTATGTATCAGTACATATACAATACATATACATATACATATACAGTAAATATACAAAGGCACGTGTATGTATCAGTACATATATAATACATATACATATACAGTACATATACAAGGGCACGTGTATGTATCAGTACATATACAATACATATACATATACAGTACATATACAAGGGCACGTGTATGTATCAGTACATATATAATACATATACATATACATATACAGTACATATACAAGGGCACGTGTATGTATCAGTACATATATAATACATATACATATACAGTACATATACAAGGGCACGTGTATGTATCAGTACATATATAATACATATACATATACAGTACATATACAAGGGCACGTGTATGTATCAGTACATATATAATACATATACATATACAGTACATATACAAGGGCACGTGTATGTATCAGTACATATACAATACATATACATATACAGTAAATATACAAGGGCACGTGTATGTATCAGTACATATACAATACATATACATATACATATACAGTAAATATACAAGGGCACGTGTATGTATCAGTACATATATAATACATATACATATACAGTACATATACAAGGGCACGTGTATGTATCAGTACATATATAATACATATACATATACAGTAAATATACAAGGGCACGTGTATGTATCAGTACATATACAATACATATACATATACATATACAGTACATATACAAATCAGTGTGTATATTGTCACTACTTTATCTTAGCTCTTCCTTATCACTCACTCCCTTTTCCTTTACACCTCTCCTCCAATTCTCACACTCTTCCGCTAGGACCAACATCGCTTGTTTTCTCTTTCTCTCCCTCTCTCTTTGGCTTGTATCCATTCGGCCCCATTCAGCCTACTGGTTTAATCCAGGTGTCAATATTTTCCTGGCGAGCGGTAGCGAGCCATCATATATATATTTTTGTTTTGACAGCAAGCTAAATTTGTAAATTTTTCGATAGAAAAATGTGTCCGGCGAAGCCGGATTTCTCCATACAATGCTGGCTCGCTATCGCTCGCCAGGAAGAAATCGACACCTGGATGGGGATAAACGTCTTAAAACAGTTGGCTGAATGGGGCCGAATGGATACAAGCCAGGGCAAGAGAGAAAAGGAGAAAAAGATAAAAACAAACAAAAGCCGGTGACCCCCCCTTAAGTCCTGTCCCCGCGAGAATATGATCCCCAATGTGGCAGGAATCAGCTCACTCAAGGCCTTGTATTGACTCACCAGACGTTTACCCTCTCAATATCATCCATCACATATTATAGCAATCCACCCTTGAAGGGGTTGTGGTTGATTTGGTAGCTGAGGTTGATGTTGTGGTAGCTGTGGTTGATGTTGTGGTAGCTGTGGTTGAAGGTGAGGTAGGTGTTGTGGTTGATGTGGTAGCTGAGGTTGATGTTGTGGTAGCTGTGGTTGATGTTGTGGTAGCTGAGGTTGATGTTGTGGTAGGTGTGGTTGATGTTGTGGTAGCTGAGGTTGATGTTGTGGTAGCTGTGGTTGATGTGGTAGCTGAGGTTGATGTTTTGGTAGCTGAGGTTGATGTTGTGGTAGCTGAGGTTGGTGTTGTGGTAGCTGAGGTTGATGTTGTGGTAGCTGTGGTTGATGTTGTGGTAGCTGAGGTTGATGTTGTGGTAGCTGAGGTTGATGTGGTAGCTGAGGTTGATGTGGTAGCTGTGGTTGATGTGGTAGCTGAGGTTGTTGTGGTTGATGTGGTAGCTGAGGTTGATGTGGTAGGTGTTGTGGTATCTGTGGTTGATGTGGTAGCTGAGGTTGATGTTGTGGTTGATGTGGTAGCTGAGGTTGATGTTGTGGTTGCTGTTGTGGTAGCTGAGGTTGATGTGGTAGGTGTTGTGGTAGCTGAGGTTGATGTTGTGGTAGCTGAGGTTGATGTTGTGGTAGCTGTGGTTGATGTGGTAGCTGAGGTTGATGTTGTGGTAGCTGTGGTTGATGTTGTGGTAGCTGAGGTTGATGTGGTAGCTGAGGTTGATGTTGTGGTAGCTGTGGTTGATGTGGTAGCTGAGGTTGATGTTGTAGTAGCTATGGTAGCTGAGGTTGATGTTGTGGTAGCTGTGGTTGATGTTGTGGTAGCTGAGGTTGATGTTGTGGTAGCTGTAGTTGATGTTGTGGTAGCTGAGGTTGATGTTGTGGTAGCTGTGGTTGATGTTGTGGTAGCTGTGGTTTATGTTGTGGTAGCTTAGGTTGATGTTGTGGTAGCTGTGGTTGATGTGGTAGCTGAGGTTGATGTTTTGGTAGCTGAGGTTGATGTTGTGGTAGCTGAGGTTGGTGTTGTGGTAGCTGAGGTTGATGTTGTGGTAGCTGTGGTTGATGTTGTGGTAGCTGAGGTTGATGTTGTGGTAGCTGTGGTTGATGTGGTAGCTGAGGTTGATGTTGTGGTAGCTGTGGTTGATGTAGCTGAGGTTGATGTGGTAGCTGAGGTTGATGTGGTAGCTGAGGTTGATGTGGTAGATGTTGTGGTATCTGTGGTTGATGTGGTAGCTGAGGTTGATGATGTGGTTGATGTTGTGGTAGCTGAGGTTGATGTTGTGGTAGCTGTGGTTGATGTTGTGGTAGCTGAGGTTGATGTGGTAGGTGTTGTGGTAGCTGAGGTTGATGTTGTGGTAGCTGAGGTTGATGTTGTGGTAGCTGTGGTTGATGTTGTGGTAGCTGAGGTTGATGTTGTGGTAGGTGTTGTGGTAGCTGTGGTTGATGTTGTGGTAGCTGAGGTTGATGTTGTGGTAGCTGAGGTTGATGTTGTGGTAGGTGTTGTGGTAGCTGTGGTTGATGTTGTGGTAGCTGAGGTTGATGTTGTAGTAGCTATGGTAGCTGAGGTTGATGTTGTGGTAGCTGTGGTTGATGTTGTGGTAGCTGAGGTTGATGTTGTGGTAGCTGAGGTTGATGTTGTGGTAGCTGTGGTTGATGTTGTGGTAGCTGAGGTTGATGTTGTGGTAGCTGTGGTTGATGTGGTAGCTGAGGTTGATGTTGTGGTAGCTGTGGTTTATGTTGTGGTAGCTGAGGTTGATGTGGTAGCTGTGGTTGATGTTGTGGTAGCTGAGGTTGATGTTGTGGTAGCTGAGGTTGATGTGGTAGATGTTGTAGTAGCTGTGGTTGATGTGGTAGCTGAGGTTGATGTTGTGGTAGCTGTGGTTGATGTTGTGGTAGCTGAGGTTGATGTTGTGGTAGCTGTGGTTTATGTTGTGGTAGCTGAGGTTGATGTGGTAGCTGTGGTTGATGTTGTGGTAGCTGAGGTTGATGTTGTGGTAGCTGAGGTTGATGTGGTAGATGTTGTAGTAGCTGTGGTTGATGTGGTAGCTGAGGTTGATGTTGTGGTAGCTGTGGTTGATGTTGTGGTAGCTGAGGTTGATGTTGTGGTAGCTGTGGTTGATGTTGTGGTAGCTGAGGTTGATGTGGTAGCTGTGGTTGATGTTGTGATAGCTGAGGTTGATGTTGTGGTAGCTGTGGTTGATGTTGTGGTAGCTGAGGTTGATGTTGTGGTAGCTGTGGTTGATGTTGTGGTAGCTGAGGTTGATGTTGTGGTAGCTGAGGTTGATGTTGTGGTAGCTGAGGTTGATGTTGTGGTAGCTGTGGTTGATGTTGTGGTAGCTGAGGTTGATGTTGTGGTAGCTGTGGTTGATGTTGTGGTAGCTGAGGTGGATGTTGTGGTAGCTGTGGTTGATGTAGTGGTAGCTGAGGTTGATGTTGTGGTAGCTGTGGTTGATGTTGTGGTAGCTGAGGTGGATGTTGTGGTAGCTGTGGTTGATGTGGTAGCTGAGGTGGATGTTGTGGTAGCTGAGGTTGATGTTGTGGTAGCTGTGGTTGATGTTGTGGTAGCTGTGGTTGATGTTGTGGTAGCTGTGGTTGATGTTGTGGTAGCTGAGGTTGATGTTGTGGTAGCTGTGCTTGATGTTGTGGTAGCTGAGGTTGATGTTGTGGTAGCTGAGGTTGATGTTGTGGTAGCTGAGGTTGATGTTGTGGTAGCTGTGGTTGATGTTGTGGTAGCTGTGGTTGATGTTGTGGTAGCTGTGGTTGATGTTGTGGTAGCTGAGGTGGATGTTGTGGTAGCTGTGGTTGATGTTGTGGTAGCTGAGGTTGATGTTGTGGTAGCTGAGGTTGATGTTGTGGTAGCTGAGGTTGATGTTGTGGTAGCTGTGGTTGATGTTGTGGTAGCTGAGGTTGATGTTGTGGTAGCTGAGGTTGATGTTGTGGTAGCTGAGGTTGATGTTGTGGTAGCTGTGGTTGATGTTGTGGTAGCTGAGGTTGATGTTGTGGTAGCTGAGGTTGATGTTGTGGTAGCTGTGGTTGATGTTGTGGTAGCTGAGGTTGATGTGGTAGCTGTGGTTGATGTGGTAGCTGAGGTTGATGTTGTGGTAGCTGTGGTTGATGTTGTGGTAGCTGAGGTTGATGTTGTGGTAGCTGTGGTTGATGTTGTGGTAGCTGAGGTTGATGTTGTGGTAGCTGTGGTTGATGTTGTGGTAGCTGAGGTTGATGTTGTGGTAGCTGTGGTTGATGTTGTGGTAGCTGTGGTTGATGTTGTGGTAGCTGAGGTTGATGTTGTGGTAGCTGAGGTTGATGTTGTGGTAGCTGAGGTTGATGTTGTGGTAGCTGAGGTTGATGTTGTGGTAGCTGAGGTTGATGTTGTGGTAGCTGAGGTTGATGTTGTGGTTGATGTTGTGGTAGCTGAGGTTGATGTTGTGGTAGCTGAGGTTGATGTTGTGGTAGCTGAGGTTGATGTTGTGGTATCTGAGGTTGATGTAGTGGTAGCTGAGGTTGATGTTGTGGTAGCTGTGGTTGATGTAGTGGTAGCTGAGGTTGATGTGGTAGGTGTTGTGGTAGCTGTGGTTGATATTGTGGTAGCTGAGGTTGATGTTGTGGTAGCTGTGGTTGATGTTGTGGTAGCTGAGGTTGATGTTGTGGTATCTGAGGTTGATGTAGTGGTAGCTGAGGTTGATGTTGTGGTAGGTGTTGTGGTAGCTGTGGTTGATGTTGTGGTAGCTGAGGTTGATGTTGTGGTATCTGAGGTTGATGTGGTAGCTGAGGTTGATGTTGTGGTAGCTGAGGTTGATGTTGTGGTAGCTGAGGTTGATGTTGTGGTAGCTGAGGTTGATGTTGTGGTAGCTGTGGTTGATGTTGTGGTAGCTGAGGTTGATGTTGTGGTAGCTGAGGTTGATGTTGTGGTAGCTGAGGTTGATGTTGTGGTATCTGAGGTTGATGTAGTGGTAGCTGAGGTTGATGTTGTGGTAGCTGTGGTTGATGTAGTGGTAGCTGAGGTTGATGTGGTAGGTGTTGTGGTAGCTGTGGTTGATATTGTGGTAGCTGAGGTTGATGTTGTGGTAGGTGTTGTGGTAGCTGTGGTTGATGTTGTGGTAGCTGAGGTTGATGTTGTGGTAGAGGATGTGGTAGGTCTTCGCTCACCAGACAACTTATACTGTATATAGAACATAAATAATTAATCAAGTATTACTGAGGATCATTACTTAAGGGGAGGTCTCCACTTGAGGGATTTTTTTCTTGACCCCTTTCTCCCTCATGGTTAGCCCCATTGCTTTTGATATGTTAAGACGTTTGCCCCATTAGTTTGGCGATTTTAAGAACTTTCACCCCATTTCTGTCAATTTTAAGACTTTTCGTGCCATTTAGGTGACGAATTTTTCCTGGCGAGCGATAGCGAGCCTGTAATTTAAGAGGAATCGGCCGGGACATTTTTCTACCGAAAAATGTACAAATTTATCTTGAAAGGGGTTCTAGGGGCTGTAATGTTAAGCTTGATGGAGGTCTAGCGAACTAACTAGAAACCTCTCCTTATCTTTAAGTCTACCCTTTCAGCATTATCCATTATTCAGCAACCCATCCTTGAAAGATAGGCAAGGTAATACATTTCAACTTGGTGTCATTATGGACACTATAATAGGAAACACAGCATGCAAGTTTATTTAAGGGAGGTCACCGGCAAATTTAGCTTGCTGTCAAAACAAAAATATATATATGCTGGCTCGCTACCGGTTGCCAGGAAAAATATTGACACCTGGATGGAGGTAAACGTCTTAAAATAGTAGGCTGAATGGGGCCGAATGGATACAAGCCGAAGAGAGGGAGAGAAAGAGAAAAAAAGCGAGGTGGGCCCCCTTATGACCTTATGATAATTAATGTCCTTCACGAAACCTACAATATTTATGTTTTTTGAGAGTGACATGGATATCATAAGCACAGGCAAAATAACTTATCATTTTACTTAAGGGGAGATTTCCACTTGAGGGACTTTTTTCTTGGCCCCTTTCTCCCTCATGTCTTGCCCCATTGCTTTTGAGATTTTAAGCCGTTCGCCCCATTAGTTTGTCGATTTTAAGAATTTACGCCCATTCTGTCAATTTTAAGACCTTTCGTGCCATTTAGGTGTCGATTTTATCCTGGCGAGCGATAGCGAGCCTGTAATTTAAGAGTAACCGGCCTTTGGCCGGGAAATATTTCTACCGAAAAATGTACAAATTTATCTTGAAAGGGGGTCAAGGGGGTGACATTTTTAGATTGCTGGAGGAGTAGGAAACAAACTAAAACCCTCCCCTTAAACAATGGTCATAAGTGCACGTGTTTTGGAGTGTGGACAGCATTTATCTTCTCTCTCCCTTATCACTCAACCCTTCTTGTTGTCACCTCTCTAGGCCATTGATCCCATTAAGGGGGGTGGCCTGCTTTTTGTTATTTGTGTCCTTTTTCTCTCTTTCTCTGGCTTGTATCCATTCGGCCCCATTCAGCCAACTAATTTAAGACGTTTATCCCCATCTAGGTGTCGATTTCTTCCTGGCGAGCGATAGCGAGCCAGCATTATATGAAGAAATACGGCTTCGCCGGATACATTTTTCAATCGAAAAATTTACAAATTTAGCCTGCTGTCAAACAAAAATAAAAAATATGCTGGCTCGCTACCGCTCACCAGTAAAATATTGACACCTGGATGGGGATGAACGTCTTAAAACAGTAGGCTGAATGGGGCCAAATGGATACAAGCCAGAGAAAGATAGAAAAGGACAGAACAAAAGTAGGTCACCCCCCTTAACTCCAGATCACAACCCAGATATATGTATTAATAGTATAGAATTATTTAGATCTGTATATAAGACTTAAGGGGAGATTTCCACTTGAGGGGATTTTTTTCCTGGACCCCTTTCTCCCTCATGATTAGCCCCATTTTTTTTTTTTTTTTTTTAGATATTAAGATGTTCGCCCCCATTAAAAAAAAAATAATAATTCGCCCAATTTCTGTAAATTGTAAGACTTTTCGTGCCACACACATGTCGATGTTTTCCTGGCGAGCGATAGCGAGCCTGTAATTTAAGAGGAACCGGCCATCTGCCGTGACATTTTTCTACCGAAAAATGTACACATTTACCTTGAAAGGGGGTCTAGGGGGTGTTTTTCGAAGCTTGATGGAGGTCTAGCGAGGAAACTCAAACATAAATTAATAATTAAATATATAGACCAAAAAACAAGCACTACCCCCTTAATAACAGGTGTTTTAGAGTGTGTAGGGTATAGTGTTGTTTATTGTGACACCATTTATCTTCCCTCTCCCTTATCACTCGTCACTTCTATACCCTGTTCTAAATATGTCGGCCAAAACTCGTCAACATTAAGGGGAGGTTTTTAGTTTAATACCTGGACCTCCATCAAGCTTAAAATTTCACCCCCTAGACAAGATAAATGTGTACATTTTTCGGTAGAAAAATTTCCCGGCCAAAGGCCGGTTCCTCTTAAATTACAGGCTCGCTATCGCTCGCCAGGAAAAAAACGACACCTAAATGGCAGGAAAGGTCTTAAAATTGACAGAAGAGGGGCGAAAGTTCTTAAAATCGCCAAATTCGTGGGGCGAACGTCTTAAAATCTCAAAAGCAATGGGGCTAAACATGAAGTAGAAAGGGGCCCAGAAAAAAAATCCCTCAAGTGGAAATCTGGCCTTAACCTCTATAACGCACAAACGACTAGAGTACCGTAATCCACCTAATATTTCGACCATTTGGGAAGGGTCAGCCGGGGAATAGGTGTGGAAATTGACAGCCCATTTGCTCTAGCCGTTTTTGAGTTACAGAGGTTAGGGTTCCACGATTTCTGGTCTACCCATTTGGAACAGGGTATAGTGTTTCCTTGCCACCTCCCCTCCACCAGACCTCTCTCACCCTTCCGTTATCAAGTCCCGTCACCACCAGAATACCGTCCTACACTGACAAGAGTATATATATTTTATGCAAGGATAGTCAAAATATGTATAATGTCTTTGATATAAGCTCACCGGAAACTTATAACGCGCAATACATATCTAAGCACTGAACCATATATCCTATAAACGTATTCCCAAATGTTTATAAACACTGGACCATATTATATCCTATAGCCTAAACGTATTCCCAAATGTGTATAAGCACTGAACCATATATCCTATAAACGTATTCCCAAATGTTTATAAGCACTGAACCATATATCCTATAAACGTATTCCCAAATGTTTATAAGCACTGAACCATATATCCTATAAACGTATTCCCAAATGTGTATAAGCACTGAACATATATCCTATAAACGTATGCCCAATGTTTATAAGCACTGAACCATATATCCTATAAACGTATTCCCAAATGTTTATAAGCACTGAACCATATATCCTATAAACGTATGCCCAAATGTTTATAAGCACTGAACCATATATCCTATAAACGTATGCCCAAATGTTTATAAGCACTGAACCATATATCCTATAAACGTATTCCCAAATGTGTATAAGCACTGAACCATATATCCTATAAACGTATTCCCAAATGTGTATAAGCACTGAACCATATATCCTATAAACGTATTCCCAAATGTTTATAAGCACTGAACCATATATCCTATAAACGTATTCCCAAATGTGTATAAGCACTGAACCATATATCCTATAAACGTATCCCAAATGTGTATAAGCACTGAACCATATATCCTATAAACGTATTCCCAAATGTTTATAAGCACTGAACCATATATCCTATAAACGTATTCCCAAATGTGTATAAGCACTGAACCATATATCCTATAAACGTATGCCCAAATGTTTATAAGCACTGAACCATATATCCTATAAACGTATTCCCAAATGTTTATAAGCACTGAACCATATATCCTATAAACGTATGCCCAAATGTTTATAAGCACTGAACCATATATCCTATAAACGTATGCCCAATGTTTATAAGCACTGAACCATATATCCTATAAACGTATCCCAAATGTGTATAAGCACTGAACCATATATCCTATAAACGTATTCCCAAATGTGTATAAGCACTGAACCATATATCCTATAAACGTATTCCCAAATGTGTATAAGCACTGAACCATATATCCTATAAACGTATGCCCAAATGTTTATAAGCACTGAACCATATATCCTATAAACGTATGCCCAAATGTTTATAAGCACTGAACCATATATCCTATAAACGTATGCCCAAATGTTTATAAGCACTGAACCATATATCCTATAAACGTATTCCCAAATGTTTATAAGCACTGAACCATATATCCTATAAACGTATTCCCAAATGTGTATAAGCACTGAACCATATATCCTATAAACGTATGCCCAAATGTTTATAAGCACTGAACCATATATCCTATAAACGTATGCCCAAATGTTTATAAGCACTGAACCATATATCCTATAAACGTATGCCCAAATGTTTATAAGCACTGAACCATATATCCTATAAACGTATGCCCAAATGTTTATAAGCACTGAACCATATATCCTATAAACGTATTCCCAAATGTGTATAAGCACTGAACCATATATCCTATAAACGTATGCCCAAATGTTTATAAGCACTGAACCATATATCCTATAAACGTATGCCCAAATGTTTATAAGCACTGAACCATATATCCTATAAACGTATGCCCAAATGTTTATAAGCACTGAACCATATATCCTATAAACGTATGCCCAAATGTTTATAAGCACTGAACCATATATCCTATAAACGTATGCCCAAATGTTTATAAGCACTGAACCATATATCCTATAAACGTATGCCCAAATGTTTATAAGCACTGAACCATATATCCTATAAACGTATTCCCAAATGTGTATAAGCACTGAACCATATATCCTATAAACGTATGCCCAAATGTTTATAAGCACTGAACCATATATCCTATAAACGTATGCCCAAATGTTTATAAGCACTGAACCATATATCCTATAAACGTATTCCCAAATGTTTATAAGCACTGAACCATATATCCTATAAACGTATGCCCAAATGTTTATAAGCACTGAACCATATATCCTATAAACGTATTCCCAAATGTTTATAAGCACTGAACCATATATCCTATAAACGTATTCCCAAATGTGTATAAGCACTGAACCATATATCCTATAAACGTATGCCCAAATGTTTATAAGCACTGAACCATATATCCTATAAACGTATTCCCAAATGTTTATAAGCACTGAACCATATATCCTATAAACGTATTCCGAAATGTTTATAAGCACTGAACCATATATCCTATAAACGTATTCCCAAATGTTTATAAGCACTGAACCATATATCCTATAAACGTATTCCCAAATGTTTATAAGCACTGAACCAAATATCCTATAAACGTATGCCCAAATGTTTATAAGCACTGAACCATATATCCTATAAACGTATTCCCAAATGTTTATAAGCACTGAACCATATATCCTATAAACGTATGCCCAAATGTTTATAAGCACTGAACCATATATCCTATAAACGTATTCCCAATATTTATAAGCACTGAACCACCTATATGACGCGAAGTCTTATTATTGACAGAGAAAAGGGCGAAAGGTTTTAAAATCGCCAAACTAATGGGGTTAAGCATGAGGGAAAAGGGTATCCAGAAAAAAACGACCATCTATAGAGGCCCTTTATAAACTGAATGAAATCGTCTAACAGTACCGGTAGCTAGAATACAGTTCAAAGAATGAACTGAATGGGTTAAATGATGGTCAGCTTTTATAATTATACCCTTACCTAGCTCATATACTAAGCTAACACTCTGGTCCGATGTCGTGTGGGTATATTATCATTATTTTGTTACATATTATTGAGGATTTGGCTTGGTTTTTGCCATTTTCGAGTAACGTATTGCAGTTTTTGTCCCTAAGTTAACAAAAATGCCTTCCCAAACTAAGAAAACAGAAGAAAACGAAACACAAAAAGCCCAGTCAGACCCCCCTTCAAGCTAAATTTGTATATGTTCAATAGATTAATGTCACAACCGAAGGTAAATAAACTTGAGATCCAGAAGCAAGCTGGGTCAATATAGTTATCCACTGGGTCAGTTTCTGGTCAGTGCTAATGGTCAACCTTGTCACCTTCCGTACAAATATACAACCGTGCCCGTAGATACAATAGGCTCTTGTTCCAATATATATATATATATATATATATATATATATATATATATATATATATATATATATATATATATATACAGGTATATATATATATATATATATATATATATATATATATATATATATATATATATATATATATATATACAGTATATATATATATATATATATATATTATATATATATATATATATATATATATATATATATATATATATATATATATATATATATATATATATATATATATATATATATATAATGGTAGAAGTCCTTCCTAAGCTGAATATAGTCATCTAATAGTTGCCAGAATACAATTAAAAGGACGTCACTGGTTACCGTACTACATGCAGGTTAACGGCGCTGCGAAGGGAAAACATTGTTTAGGAATACAATCATAAGACTTCCCAATGTATGATCTATAATTCTATATTATACAGTATAAGTTGTCCGGTGAACTTCTATACTCTTGTCATTGTAGGAGGATATTCTGGTGGTGAGAGGACTGGAGGAGAGATCAGTGGCAAGGAAACAAGATAAACTGGTGAGTGATAATTAAGAGGGAAGATAAATGTTGTCACAACAAACAACATTATACACACTCTAAAACACGTGTTCTTATATACCAATCACGGGCCCTTAAAACCCCGATACAGATCTCAAGAGTTAGGAATTATTTCAGATTAAGGGGAGGTTTTTAGTTTGTTCCGTAGACGTCCATCAAGCTTAAAATTACACATCCCAGAACCCCCCTTTCAAGATAAATGTGTAAATTTTTCGGTAGAAAAATGTCACGGCCGAAGGCCGATTCCTCTTAAATTACAGGCTCGCTATCGCTTGCCAGTAAAATATTGACACCAAAATGGCAGGAAAGTTCTTAAAATTGACAGAAATGGGGCGAAAGTTCTTAAAATCGCCAAAGTAATGGAGCGAACGTTATAACATGGGACTAAACATGAGGGAGAAAGGGTTCCAGAAATAAATCCTTTAAGTGGAAATCTCCCCTTAACACATGCGCGAGGTATCTCAATCTTTAGCCGCATTTTCCTTTACCATCATTATCTCCGATAGACTGGAAATGGTGTCGTATTTCACACCCAAATGCCATAAAAGGGTGTCTATAGCTGCATTTTCCTTTACCATCATTATCTCCGATAGACTGGAAATGGTGTCGTATTTCACACCCAAATGCCATAAAAGGGTTGTCTATAGCTGCATTTTCCTTTACCATCATTATCTCCGATAGACTGGAAATGGTGTCGTATTTCACACCCAAATGCCATAAAAGGGTGTCTATAGCTGCATTTTCCTTTACCATCATTATCTCCGATAGACTGGAAATGGTGTCGTATTTCACACCCAAATGCCATAAAAGGGTGTCTATAGCTGCATTTTCCTTTACCATCATTATCTCCGATAGACTGGAAATGGTGTCGTATTTCACACCCAAATGCCATAAAAGGGTGTCTATAGCTGCATTTTCCTTTACCATCATTATCTCCGATAGACTGGAAATGGTGTCGTATTTCACACCCAAATGCCATAAAAGGGTGTCTATAGCTGCATTTTCCTTTACCATCATTATCTCCGATAGACTGGAAATTTCACACCCAAATGCCCTGAGGGGTGTCCAATGTCAAGCCAACTCAACCCTGCTCTTCCACAGGGTCTAAACTCAACCCGATTCAGACTTTCGGAACTTGATAACAGTTTTAAGACTTTTTGTATATATCCATATACAAATAATCGATTTGGATGTGATAATTATAAATGTACCTAGCTATATCCTCAGAATATCCGAAAGAAGCGTCATAATCCTATAGAAGGCCGATAACCTACCGGAGTTATTATATATAATACCTCAAAGTAACCGATTATATTATAGGAATAGTCATCACAATTTTTTACAAATTCAACTAGATCAAAATAATATCGAAATGATGGATCAAATATTGATCTTGATAATTATGTAAAGCCTGTTGTTTATACACATTGGAGGATATGGCCGCAGCCGCGGTGCCACTCCATTCGCGCCTAATCACGATTATATTTCGGTGCATTCTTACTTAAATTTATATCATTTGGGTTGATTAGGTTACACAATACAATATTACTTCGTAACAGTACACGCATATATATAAATATAACATTTGTGAAATATAGGTTCGACCGCGCAAAGCACCAAGGCTGTGTGAGGGCCAGTAGGAACGTAGAGATATCGAGGGGGGGGGGGGAGGCATCTAGCCTCGTGATCTTGACCAAGAGTCAAGTTCAGAAAATCAGTGTTCGTCACGGTAATTAATCTGTCACTCCTCAGAATTATTGAAATGTCTATGTATGCGAATATTCCTTGCTCTACTATTAAACAAATAAATATGTTGTATAATTTCACCTAATATGTAATGTCACAACACATCTTAAATTGTATATATTCAAATTTATTGCCGATATTATGTTCTGTTGTCGATTATTCCAGTCCCTGACATACCTCATGATATTTGGTATATTACGCTATTTCGCTTTTATTTTGTCTTTATTTGCTTTGTAGTAATTATTCTGCAATGCATATTTACTTTCATTCTTAAAAATAGTCAGGAAAGGTTGTCCATATAATGTATATATTTAAAAGTCTGGATCGCCCCTTGTTCATTTTGTGCCACCCCACTATAATGAGAGTGGGTTATCAGACTTTGGGGTAACAGAAAACGCAGCAATACATGGTGCTATTCCTCCCTCTCCACCCCCTCTCTCCTACACACACGTATGCAAAGACAAACATACACTCACCTACACAAACATACACGATGCTGTTCCTCCCTCTCCACCCCCCTCTCTCCTACACACACTTATGCAAAGACAAACATACACTCACCTACACAAACATAATTATACGGTGCTGTTCCTCCCTCTCCATCCCCCTCTCTCCTACACACACGTATGCAAAGACAAACATACACTCACCTACACAAACATATACGGTGCTATTCCTCCCTCTCCACCCCCCTCTCTCCTACTTATGCCTAATATCCTAATCTGTTCTAAAGATGTAGTTTCTACCCTCTCTGGGCTTAATACTAAGAAGGCGTATGGTCCAGACGGTGTTCCTCCTGTTGTACTTAAAAACTGTGCTTCCGTGCTGACCCCCAGCCTAGGCAAACTCTGTATCACTGTCTCTCCTCTAACGTCTTTCCTTCTTGCTGGAAGTTTGCTCTCATTCAACCTGTCCCAAAGAAGGGTGACCGCTCTCAACCCTCCAACTATCGTCCAATTGCTCTCATCTCTTGTATCTCTAAAGTTTTTGAAACTATTCTTGCTTCCAAATTTCTTAAGCATTGGGCTTCTCATAATCTGCTCTCAGATCGCCAGTATGGCTTCCTTAAGGGTCGCTCTACTGGTGATCTTCTTTCATATCTTACTAACTCTTGGTCATCCAACTTTTGGGACTTCGATGAGACTTTTTCTGTTGCACTAGACATATCAAAGGCCTTCGATAGAGTCTGGCACAAATCTTTAATTTCCAAACTGCCCTCCTTCGGCTTCTTTCCCTCCATCTGTGCCTTTGTCTCTAATTTCCTTTCCGGCCGTTCCATAGCTGCGGTTGTGGACGGCCATCGCTCATTTCCTCATGCTATCAACTCTGGTGTTCCTCAGGGTTCTGTCCTATCTCCTATTCTCTTTCTAATTTTCATAAATGATCTTCTCAACTGTACATCCAGTCCCATCCATTCATATGCAGACGACTCTACTTTACACCACTCAATTAGTTTTCCAGAACGCCCCAGCCAGCAATCCCTCAAAAGTAAACTTAATGAAGCCATAAAATGCTTATCTTCTGATCTAGCTACTATTTCCAATTGGGGTAGAGAAAACCTTGTGGCATTTAATGCTTCCAAAACTCAATTTATTCATATTACTACCCGTCAGGAACCTCCAGAGGACTATCCCTTATTCTTCAACAATAAAAAAATCAACCTTCATCTTCCCTCAATGTTCTCGGTGTCTCTTTTTCTTCTGCTCTCACTTGGAAAGACCATATTACCAGTCTCACTAAGGCAGCCTCCCAGAAGCTGGGTGTGCTCAACAGCCTCAAGGGGTTCTTTACCCCTACACAGCTTCTTGCTCTGTACAGGGGCACAGTGCGTCCTTGTATTGAGTATTGTTCACATGTGTGGGGAGGATCTTCTCACACCGCACTCCTAGATAAAGTAGAAAGGAAAGCCTTTCATATCATCAACTCTTGTTCACTCACCAACTCTCTGCAATCTTTCTCTCTTCGCCGCAATGTTGCATCTCTCGCTATTCTATCGCTACTACGATAATCAGTGTTCCTTGGAGCTTTCCCAGTGTATACCACCTCCTCTACATAGGGTACGTAGTACCCGCCTTGCAACACAATCCCACCCCTACTCTGTGCAACTCTCCAACCCAAAAGTGAAATGTTATTCTCAGACTTTCTTCTATTCAACTGCTGAGATCTGGAACTCTCTCCCAGAATCAGTCTTTCCCTCTTCCTATGACTTAAATTGCTTCAAACTCCGTGTGTCCAGGCATTTTAGCTCGAACGTCCCTTGATTTCGGCCCTGTCACTCTTTGAAATCTGGGGGAGGCACTCGCTGCAGGCAGTTATGCCTTTTGTCTCCCTCATTCATATAGAAAAAAAAATACTCACACACGAACATATAGGACATACACACACACACAAACACATATTTTACCCTTTCAGTATTATATATTTGACGGCTGCAAACAGTTTAGAAAGGACCTCTAGCAGTCAAAGGGGAATAATAAAATATAATTCTATAAGTTCACTTTAGAATAGCAACCCATATTTCGCTTCCAGTGTCTTCAAATCTCATAACTAATGGGTCTAATCATGAGGGAGAAGGGGGTCCAGTAAAACATAACCCCTCCCCTTAATTAACCGGGAGTAGAATAATTGAGGTCAACTATACAAAAAATAGCTGATATGTGACACCTTTAACCCTATTTGGTCCGCAGGAGGTCTTTTTGGTTCTCCCATGTTTAACCCTATTTGGGCCGATGGTGGTCTATTTGGGATCCCCATTTTAACCCTATTTGGGCCGAGGGAGGTCTATTTGGATCCTTCATGTTTAACCCTATATGGTCCGAAGGAGGTCTATTTGGATCCCTCATGGTTAACCCTATATGGTCCGAGGGAGGTCTATTTGGAACCCTCGTGGTTAACCTTATATGGGCCGCGGGAGGTCTATTTGGATCCCTCGTGGTTAACCCTAATTGGGCCGAGGGTGGTCTATTTGGATCCCTCATGTTTAACCCTATTTGGGCCGAGGGTGGTCTGTTTGGTTCCCCCATGTTTAACCCTATTTGGTCCGAAAGAGGTCTATTTGTGGACCTCTCTTGTTTAACCCTATATGGTCCGAGGGAGGTCTATTTGGATCCCTCGTGGTTAACCCTAATTAGGCCGAGGGTGGTCTATTTGGATCCCTCATGTTTAACCCTATTTGGGCCGAGGGTGGTCTGTTTGGTTCCCCCATGTTTAACCCTATTTGGTCCGTGGGAGGTCTATTTGGATCCCTCATGTTTAACCCTATTTGGGCCGAGGGTGGTCTGTTTGGATCCCCCATGTTTAACCCTATATGGTCCGAAAGAGGTCTATTTGGGGACCTCTCTTGTTTAACCCTATATGGCCGAGGGTGGTCTATTTAGGGCCCTCATGTTTAACTCTATATAACCCGAGGGAGGTCTATTTGGGTACCTCATGGTTAACCCTATATGGTCCGAGGGTGGTCTATTTGGAGGTCTATTTGGATCCCTCATGTTTAACCCTATTTGGGCCGAGGGTGGTCTGTTTGGATCCCCCATGTTTAACCCTATATGGTCCGAAAGAGGTCTATTTGGGGACCTCTCTTGTTTAATCCTATATGGGCCGAGGGTGGTCTATTTGGATCCCTCATGGTTAACCCTATATGATCCGACGGAGGTCTATTTGGGGACCTCATGGTTAACCCTAGCCGCAATATTGCATCTCTTTCACTCTTCTATCGCTATTTCAACAATCAGTGTTCTTCAGAGCTCTCTCAGTGCATACACGTCCCTCCCTTGGGGCGAGTGCAAGGCACCCACCTTTCAATACAATCCCACTCCTATTCTGTCCAACTCTCCAATCCAAGAAGTGGCAAATATTCTCAGCCTTTCTTCTACTCAACTAATCAATCTTTCCTTCATCCTATGTTATTTAAGCTGCTTTAAACTTTGTGTGTCCAGGTATTTTGACCACAACGTCCCTTGAATTTGGCTCTGTCACTCTTTTGGCTTTCAGAGAGACACTCGTTACAGGCAACCTGTCTTTTGTCTCCTTCATCCACATAAAACAAAATATAAAAACTAGATCCGAGACTAGTATGTCCAACAGTGAGGCTCGATGCTCACCAACTATGCCCGAGGCTAGTAGTACCAAGAGACTCGCTGTTACCTCTACAAAAATTAAAGGATGTGGTTCGAGACCATTCAAAATGTAACCTCCCTACTATGATCCCTTATACAAGTCCCCCTTTTAGACTGTTGATAGTAAATCGTTGAGTCCTCCCCCTACACCCAGAAAATAACTTTTGCTAAATTAACATAAATCCGTCTCTCTTTTAGAGTCCCTACTTGTGCGAACGTTGCATTTCTTTAGGAAAACACAGCACACAACTCTTTTCTTGTCATCCCCTGTTCAATATGCTTACTGTTATAGTTGGACATTCTGACATCAACATAACAGAAGATATTTAACCCAAGAACACAATTAACGTTCCTTCCGGAATGCTTTACTGAGAGAATGCGACGTGCCTTTCGGAAGATGGCTCTTAACCTTTAAATGGCGAAGCTATGGTAGTTCAAAGCATGGTATAGTAACATTAGGAGGTAGGCGCATGGCGGTAGTATTGAAACCACGACAGTCACTTGTTTGGGCCTCCGTGACGTCACTGAATGACTCCTGTACCGTCTCCCAAGCTAAATATGGTGTTCTAACAGGATCAGTATATTGCGTTTTCCACCGAAAATGTAAAGTGACCTGGATAAACATATACATATAAAGTGTGACAGGACCCTAGTCTATTTGCTAAAGTTGTTATTTTTTGCATTTGAAGAATATATATACGGCTATGAGGTAGTATATAGCCGACGTCGCTTCAAATTTTACCGCGGAAATGCGATGATATTTTTGTTGACCTAATTACCTAATATGTAGAGCAATGTCAATTGATATCGATAATATTATTGTAGTAGGACCCAAGCTACATGTTAGCATTGTTATTTGATATATGTGTAGTTTATATGAAGAGATATTTCGAAGGTGTTGGTGATATTAGATTCGTCGGTCGGGAGAAAAGCTAGGCCTAAACGGATTCTCGTTTATCCCTTGCTTAACTTCCTTTAAATTCACGTAGTTTGCCTCTGACACTCATCAACTTTCACCCATTGATGGCATGTGAGGGTGTATGAAGGCCTAGGGGATGTGGAGAGATAATTTGTATAAATATATGGCCAGCTAGAGGGAACATAGATTTCTACGAAGCGAAATGGTGAGAGTGGGGGGGGGGAGAAGAACGGACGGTGGTGCCCTCTGACGGCCAGAGAGAACACTATAGCGGAGCCTATGTCAACAAACGATGGTATACGAATATTTCACTAAATATTCGCTTATGGAATAATCAACGTTATTCCGACAACTATATCTTATATTATGACGGTACCATGGTTGAGCGTGAAGTCACAAAATACAAATAATTAATAGAAGTGTGTTTAGTGCTTTTTAGAAGCCTTTATGTATATGAGTTCAAGAATTCGGTGCGTCTACCTTCTATGTTACTATACCGTGGTTCAAAGTGCCCGCCGTGTGAATGTATTTGGTTAAATTTTTACGAAAATTGTCATAATTACCATATATATCATTATTACTTATCCATGCGCCTATTTTACAGTACTTTTAATATGAACATATGAACATTAAAGAGCAATAAAAGAAGTGGGAATATCATTTGGGGGGCTAAAAAGACGTATTATTGCAGTCCGGTCGTATCATTAGGCAAGAGCCCAGGCGGCGAATATCCTCACTCTCCGACCTCCAGTGCAACACTGAGGGCTTGCAATAGAAGTCTCTGTGTTGCAAGGATATCTAGCTACCTCGCCCGTGTTAAAGAGACCGCATAAGGGAAATTCGCGCTGAAAATTACCCGATAAAAAGGTGAATAAAAGGAAAAATAGCTGATAATTGGAAGAGTGGTAGCAAGTAACGGAGGGGAATTATCTCACCTAATCACATATTGCTTTGTTTTGAGTGCCAATGGGGTGTTTTCATTTTTTTTTTATGTGCTGGCTCCATAGAGGACGTTCGCCGTTTAAAGGTTATAAACAACAAAAAACACCCTAGTGCCGGTGAAATGGAAGCAATATGTGACTCAGGGGAATGTATCCTTACCAACACCTGTCTTCCCCTTACATGTGTCTCCCCCCCCCCCCCCTTTCTCCCTCAACTTTGCCTCCCCCCCTCCTGTATTCTACTTTTTTCCTCCCCTTTCTCTTCCTATACTTCCTCCCTCCTGCCTCATATACACCCAGTCACCCTCTTCTACACTCCCCCTACCCCCCCTCCTTCCTCATATACTGTATGTACGAGAGACGGCCAGTCTCGTCAGTCTCTCGAGAGACTTCCGAGAGACCAGAGAGGCAGAAGTATTGATGGTTGTTGGTCGCCTTGCTGTGATGGTCTTGATGTTGGTGGTGATGTCCCGGTTGAGGCAGTTCTGGGCTAAAATGGCCTGCTGGTCTTTGTCCGGCATGGTGTCGTTGGTGGTAACCACTCTGGGGGTTGAGGCTGCGAGGTGGGCCAGGTTGAGAGCTAGAAGGGTGCACGAACTTCACGAAGCAAGGGCCAGCTGGAGGGCTGGTTTTTGGGCCTCGATCTCTTGTCTGGCCACGGAAATAGCTGCATGCCACTCTGGCTGTCTTCCATGGTGTGATTTGCTGCATATTATGTGTCATGGTGTAAACCACTGTAGTAGTAAACCACTGTTATTAGTTCAGTGTGTAATAAACCACTCGTCAAATTGACTATAGCCTACAGTAGGCCTATGTGTGTCTGTGCCAGTGGTTTAATTGTCTATTACAAAATATTTCTTTCAATAAAGTGCTCACTAAAATTCATGCCAAAGTTAGCAATTATATTTTTATTATATGAATTGTCGGTACTCAAGGTATCCATCATGGTGTAATAGAAAAACAAGAAGGTAATATTCATCCTATAGATGTCTTTTGGTGCGAATAGGGGCTCGTCGTTTGGTACGAATAGAAACTTCTGTTTACATCTCTCCACAACAATCAATGTGCTTGCTTTCCTCTTTATTATCGCGCTATTATCAGTTATAAGGTATGTATAACGCCAGGGATACGTTCCATGTGTGCCCTAGTATACTAGGGTAATATTTTAGAGTATTATTATGTGTACAGGGGTGAAATATTGCTGGAAACAATGGGGTGACGGAGGGGGAGTGTCAGGTGACGTATTTCCCCCAGTGATTTGACACCATCGTTATTCCTGATATTATTTGTACACATTTATCATGGTAAATTATCTAGACTAATTTAAATGGTCACGGTGGTTCCTACTACTAGATTTGTATATTATTCACACAGGATGTGTATCAGTGTAGCCTATCTTGTAAGCTATAAACAAAACCAAATTATTCCATGACAGGAATCCCATAGGCCTATTCGAGGAGTTACAGGAGTAGGCCTAGTTGTTCTGCAGCATACCCTTCAAACTTTCTATTTATGGTACAGTAGGGTATATGATAAGGATAATATTCAAGACCTCTTTCGCCACCCTAGGCCTAGCCTATTAGAAATAATTTATTAGGGAAAATAGGGACCAATAGACTGAGACTCGCCATATTTTTCTCATTATAGGCCTAGGCTAGTCCACATGGAGGAATTTCGTTGATAAATCTACAGTTATACTACCCCTATTTTGCCGCTATTCTGTTGGTACTAATAGGTTAATATTATTAGTAGTAGACTTAGCCTAGTATGGTTTGATGATGTGCGGAAATGTATATTTGACTTGAAATAGATACATTGAAGTATTACAAACCTTCGCGAACCCATCAACAGGGAACGTGAGCTGGGTTTAGACCGTCGCGCTCCCATAAACAAGGAACGTGAGCTGGGTTTAGACCGTCGGCGAGACAGGTTAGTTTTCGGTTAGGTTAAGTTAGGTTAGGTTAGGCTAATGTTAAAAATACTAAAATTCGACGGTCCTCGGTATTAAACAACACTGTATATCAAAGAAAAAAGAAAAAACAACAAGAAATTACCTGAAAAACTCTTATCTGGTTGGTGATAAAATTTTATCAAAATAATTTTTTTTAAGTTTCCGCGTCTGCTGAACCATCCAAAACTATCCACGCTAAAAGGCGTGTTTTGAAGGGGGGAGGTGGAGGGGGGTAGCGGGGGAGGGGTAGCATAACTGTAGATTTACCATTTCGTTATCGACACTTGAAAAAACCCGATTAGGCCTAGGCCTACACCGAAAAATAATGTCCCGAACGTAAACATGAATCCTTGAATCCTTGGAAATTTTTTATTTTAATACCACAAATTTTCCGAGTGTTTTTTATAAACAACATTGGTAATTTGCATCAATATATAGTGTTTGTAATTAATTAGAAATCTCGGGAAAACCTATTTTCCCCATTAGGCCTATCGATCGATGTTGAGACACACTCTCTCCCCGATAGTGATTTGAAAAGACATTAGCCTAACCTAACAACCTTACCTAACCTAACCTAGTATTATGGGTGGGGGCTGCCGCCCCCACACCCCCGCTGGTTGAGTACTTAATAAAAAAAAAAAAATTGGCTGTCGATTATACGAAAGTGAAAGAAAAGTCGATGAAGTCTATGGTGTCTACTCTGCAATCTTCAGCTTGATTGTACATTGATAACGGGAAAGTACCGTATTGACAACCTTGTTACGAAAATTAAATTTTAGTACCATACTTTTATATTAGGTTTTTCCGAGGGTTTAACACATTTTCATATGATCTTTAGAGCTGTCGATAACTGGAAGTACCGTATTGACAACCTTGTTACGAAAAAGACATTTTAGTACCATACTTTTTTATTAGGTTTTGCCAAGGGTTAAAACAATTTGTTTTATGATCTTTAGAGCATATAGATTCAATATTTATCTTCAAATATATCAACAAAATTCGTGGTATTAAAATAACATTGAATCGAATCCTTCGACCTGGGTCCTCTTCTTGTTTTGAAAGATAAGGCGAGTGCGATTCACCTAATAAATGGCTTGAACGTTACTCACAAAAACGATATTATAGGCTATTATTATATTAGGGTTAGGTTAGGTTAGTTTAGGGCAAACATGTTAAGTGCGGGCGTACCGCCAGCCTTGTTTACACTACGTGTAGTGGCGTCGGACCTTTCCCATCATTTTCCCATCTATTTTGACTGCCTTTGGATATAAAAATACATTAGCCTAACCAAACAACCTAACCTAACCTAGTATTCATGTAGTAATGACAAGGGGCAAATAGCAGAAAATATAGCGTCGAAATAGACGGGAACGTAACTGCGAGCGCACAACATGACGACCGTACGCCCGAAAACTACATCCATCCCTAGTTTAGTTTAGGTTAAGTTAGGTTAATCTAGGTTAATCTAGGTTAATCTAATCTAATATAATATTTGTACATTTTGGAAGCGTGCATGGCTTCCCCACAATTTCCCTTACCTACTGTAAAAGCGCGATTCACCCAATAAATGGCGCCATTTGACGGAGTATCTTCAGATTAATGATTAATGGGTAAGTAACAAAGTTAATGCAAATCCTCCACTCCAACCATGAAAAACAACAATAAAACACTATATTCCTTGAAAAAAATATACAGAAACTTGGTAAATAAGGCGGCTCTAGCTGTCTTGAATTTTACCTATGATAAGGAGGCTAGCGCCACTTTAGAAAAATCGATACGGCAAAAACTGTGACGATTGGTATTTTCTAAATTTATCATAGCGCCTAGATAGGCCTAGGCGGCTAGGCCTAGTTGATTGTACTGTATTTGGGTTTCGTCGTTAGTTTTGTTGTGGTGTTAGGTGTTGTATGGCGATGGTGGTGATGCAATGTTTCACGGTTCAACTTTCACCGGGATGGATGTAGAGTTCGGGCGTACGGTCATCATTGTTTATATAGGGCGATCGCCGCGGTCGCACTTATGTTCCCGTCTATTTCGACGCTATATTTTCTGCTATTTGCCCCCTGTCATTACTACATGAATACTAGGTTAGGTTAGGTTAGGTTAGGTTAGGTTAGGTTAGGTTAGGTTAGGTTAGGTTAGGTTAACATAGACGGGAACATGATGGGAAAGGTCCGACGCCACTACGCGTAATGTAAACATAGATGGCGGTACGCCCGCTCACTACATCCTACCCCTTTCACCTCTTCAATGAGTGGCAGCAACTATCTCCGACAGTCGGAATGCGCATTTGGTTTGTTTATTTGTGGAAGCAACCGATGACGGCCGGGCGTGGGAGGCCGTGGTCACGCGTGGTGCATAACATTCGCGCATAGTCACTATTCTATTTCATTGTACTGTACAGTACTTCAACTTATGGTACTTATTACTGATGCTACCACTAATTTATTCTCAATATTTGGTCAATATACAGGAGATGCAACAATATAGGTAGCAAATTTCGGTAGCATTCAAGGAGACTACTGCAGGACTCTGCTTCTTCTTCTTTTTACCTCTGACCGGGTATAGGCTATCCTAGTGTTTACTAGCCTATACTCCTTTGAAAGGACATTAGCCTAACCTAACAACCTTACCTAACCTATCCTAGTATTATAGGTGGGGGCTGCCGCCCCCACACCCCCGCTTTGACTTAGATTTTTGGTGTATTTGTCTGTGAAGTGGGTATTTTTCAATTTGTTGATAACGAAAATCCTCCATGCGGACTACAGTATATGGAGAAACATATTGCGAATCTATTGGTGCCTATTTTCCCTAATAAATTGTTTCTAATAAGGCGGATGTAGTGTCCTTGAAGATTATCCAAATTTCTAATGGTAGTTTTGGGTTCCTATCATCATATTCTTCATTTCTATATACTTTTTATCCCCGGGGAAAAAAAAAAAAAAAAAAAAATCTTGGCATTTTTAATTTTTTTCCTTGGGTTTTTGTTTTGTTTTGGTCATTAACCTAACCAAAAAACCTAACCTAACCTAATAGCCCCCAAATACATTTAGGTTAGCCCCCTTTCTACCCAACCTGTATCCAAAACATGATATTGAAAGTGTTAAATTACCAAAACAGTGGTATTTTATGTTAATTTTCTTGTATTTCTTCTCATAATCATTCAAGTCTTCAAACAAAATTGCTCCGGTTTGACACCCTGGTCAATTTTACCCAAGGCAAAAAATAATTGTTTTTTACTATATCTATCTATTGCCTGTGATCCCCGAAGGGGTGGCCACGAACGAACCGCCCCCATGCACCTCTGTTCCCAGTCAGTCGACGCCCCTCCTCCCAACCAGCACCGCCTTCATCCATATACTTCCTCACTCCATACTTCCTCCTCTCATTCGGTCTACCTCTCCCTCTCTGTCCCTCCACCTCGCTCTCGTACACCCTCTTAGTCATTCTCTCGCTTTCCATACATTCCATATGGCCGAACCATCTCAAGTTGTTCCTTTTCACACTTTCCAGCACATCTACCTCCACACCACACCTCCTTCTTACTTCCTCATTCGTCTGTCTATCCCTCTATGTAACTCCGCACGTGCTTCTCAAGTACAGGTAACTCATTTCCACCCCTCTCACTCTTGGTCTGAGTCTCTTCTCAAACGTCCATGCTTTGCTTCCGTAAGTCAGTGTAGGGATTACCACACTGTCATGCAAGGACTTCTTCACTTCCATACTGACCACCCTATTTCTTGTTACTGCTTTCAGCATTCCTACAACCCTCTTCCCCTGTTGCACCCTCTCCCGCACTTCTTCATCCATATTCCCATCTTTACTTACCACACTGCCCAGATACTTAAATGAGCTGACAATCTCCATAGCCTGACCGTTCAACTTCACCTCACACTCTGTGGCTTCACCCCTTTCGAAGACCATAACCTTGCTCTTCCCCGCATTTACCTTCAGATTCCGTTTTTCGCACACTGTTCCAAACACATTACATACAGTACATCTGAGTGTTTTAAGATTGTTGGTTAACGGGGAAAATAAATTTTCCTGGGATTGTAACTAATTTCAACTACAGTACTGCATAATGATGAAAAGTTGAAAACTACCTAAAACCGAAAAGAACAAAACCGTGGGAAAATTAGTGGTAGTTTCGGTAATATTTTCCTGTTACTACTTACTTGGGCGCTGTTTGGCTCCACGCCAGAGTTTGCCACAGTGTTAACATGGGACAGTGTTGTGGCAGGATTTTGTTGTTCTAAAGTCCAAGTTGCCTAATGTATATTAGAGTCTTGGTATAGTACTGTACTGTCATGTAGCACTGTTAAGACTGCTGTGGTTTGCAGGTGCTTCAGTTGGACTTATATGAGTTGCTATGGCACGGTTAGTACTGTGCAAACATCAGCCAAAGTGATGACATGATGGGGCTGTGTTGTGACGGGAGTTTTTTATAATACAGGTATATTCTAACTTCGGAAAGGCAACCACTTCTGAGCCGTTACAATGTATGTAATGAAAAATGTTGGATATTAAACTATTGTATGTTTGTACTGTATGTATTGTTATTATCAACTCTGCGTAAGCAGAGTTTGGTATCGCCCCCCCGTATAGTGGGTACCACACAAAAAAAATGTCTGTCGTCGTCGTCGTCGTCCGTCTGTCTCGGAACTCCTCCTAGACCGTTGGACGGATTTTCACCAAATTTCACACGAACATTTGTTGCGTGAATGCAAACGTCAGTCAAAAAAGATTTTTTGAATTTATGCAATAGTTATGATTTTAGGTCCAAAATATGGTTTTGACCCCCCCCCCCCAACCCTCCCGGGAGGGAACACCCCCCCCCCCCAGCAATGATGGCGTTCTTTGACGGGGCTCACACACTAAGAACACATTCGTTCTGTGAGCGAAAACATCTCGCTACGCATTTGCTAGGTTAACCCTCTCCGACATATGACGCGATATTGAGCCTATTAGGGATACTTTAAAGCCTTTGTTACCATCAGGGGTATTTATAAACCTTTAGTTTAGTTACTTCAACCTCTGCAGTTGTCTTTGAGTTAGCTGTGGGCAGAAAACTAATTTTGGAGAGGTAATTATAAGAGTGAGAGAACTTTTTTATTGCTAATCTGGCAACCTCTGCGTCATATGTGCGTGAAAGGGTTAAGTTAGTTTAGTTGGCATTAGAAGTGATGGTAGTAATATTTGGATTTATGGTGATAGTAGTGATAATGGTGATAATTGTAGTGATGATGGTTGTAGTTGTATTGATGATGATGACAGTAGTGATGATGACAGTAGTAGTAATAATGGTCATAATAGTAGTGATGATGGTGACAAGTAATGATGATAGTTGTAGTGATGATGGTAGTGACAATGGTGAGTAGTAGTGAGGATGGTGAAATTTGTAGTGATGATGACGATAGTTGTGGTGATGAAGTTCATAGTAATGGTGATGATGGCAGTAGTAGTGATGATGGTGACAGTAGAATAAATTATGGTAATATTTGTGACAGTAGTAATGATGATTGTAAGATGGTGGTGATGATATTAGTAATGATGGTTGATAGTTGTAGTATCAATGATGATAGTAGTGATTAAGATGCTAGTGACAATGGACAGTGATGATGGTGACAGTAGTAGTGATAATTGTAATTGTAGTAGTGATGATGATCATAGTAATGGTGATGATGACTACTTGTGATGATTGTGGCAGTTGTAGTGATGATGGCAGTTGTAGTGATGATGGCAGTAGTAGTGATTATGTTGATTGTGATTGATGATGGTATTAGTAGTGATGATGGTAACCCAGAGTTGGGTATGCCGTTTTGATTTTGGGCAAAAAGTCACGTCTACTTTATTACTATTTATAATAATATCTTAGTAGGCTATATAAAGTACCAGGTATATGTATTGTATAGCATGTACAGTAGGTATATCTTCATGTATGTGTCCATAAATATATTGGTTTTATTCTATTGGACAAACAGCCTTTACTGTACCGGTAGGCCTATGTCATTATAGTCTTATCACTATCTCTGGAAGAGTGTTAATTACTTAAATCAGATGGGAACTTTTGTTTTCTAGTAAATACAAGATAATTTTGCTACGAATAGGACAGATCTTTAGGAATGTATAAGGTTAAAAGTATACTAGTACGGTACCAGTACCGTATTTCAACTAACTATTTTATCCCAAGATAGCATTCTGAAGTGTAGTTAAATCATCTTGGGGTAGCTAAAATATTTATGAAAAATGTGTTATAACGGATTAGCGGGAGACCTTGAACTGGCCTTCACCAAGATAAATATAATGGCTACCAAAATATAATTTACATCATTATAATCTCTTTGACCTTTTCAGATCAGCAGTAATGACGGAGGACCTACAACCCTAAATTGACTACTATGTCCGAGCCGGATGATTTACTGGCCCAGGCGGTGAACGAGGAACTGGTACTGGCCGCCCTGGTCCCACCCCACACCCCTGCTCTGGCACCATCACATACACCTACACTATCACAGACCAGTGCCGGACAGTTGACACAAGACACCACTACAACTGCTACAGCTACTACAACTACCCCTCCCCCATCAGGTAGGATGTTCCTAACAGTTATATTATTAACCCAAATTCAGTAATGGTGAGTGTTTTGGAGTCTTTCCTCGATGGGCCCAAGTTTGTGCTTATCCCAGTTCATTGAATGCCTTTCACAATACTGTATTGCAAGGTGTTACTGTCTTCCTTTAGTAGCAAGCGTATAGGGGGGTTGGGTTGGCCTAGGCTACAGAGCTTTCTGCTAACTCAGTACATAACTGACTGACTCAAGCCACCTTTGACCTTTGTCTACTTGTGGACCTTCGGGACTATAGGGCATATCTTTAGCACTCGACCTTGTGGACACCACTCGCTGGACCTGTATCCCTTCAGGTAGGGTGATACTATAGTCTATTTGCTGTAAGTAGGCGAGAATTAATGATCTCTATCCTCTGTAACTCAAAAAGGGCTAAAGCAAATGGGCTGTAAATTTTCACATTATTCCTTGACTGACTCTTCCATAATGGTAGAAATATTAGCTCAATTACTCTAGTCGTTTTTGAGTTACAGAGGTCATTATTTCTCGCCTACTTACAGCGAATAGACTACAACAGTTATATTCCTAAGCCTCTTCCCACTAAGTTTTAGGTAGGATAATGGTTAGATTGAAATTATTAAAATATAAAACTTGCAAAACAACCAAACCAAAACAGAACAGCTCAATATAAAGACAAAAGAACTTGTCAAAATCACTATTTGGAAATCTATCTATCTATCTATTTATATGCTCAGGCCCAATCCCCATTTTGGGGATAGCCGACTCAAGACAGAGCAAGAACAGGGAAAACACAAAAACAACATAAAACAACAAATAAACACAGATAAAAAGCACAAACTCATACACATCCAGGTCACCCAGGAGAAGACCCAGAGACCAGGGTCACCAAGGTCGCTCCAGCACTTCCCCGGCCCCCGACCACCCGGAGAGGTTCCGATCTCGGCAGGCAGACATGCAGCGGAGCTAAAGTCACAGTATATTGAAAACTTGAATACCTGAAACACTATCAATATACTGGGAGTAGGAATGAGTCCAGTAGGGTTACAGTTCGTCAGGTACTTTAAAATAATATGAAATTGATTCCTTGCAAGTTTTAGACTATAACGAAGTTAGAGATATAAACATTGATATTTAGCAGAATTACCAGCTATAATACAGTTGTAGCGCATTTATAAATACATAATATGTAATTC
Source organism: Paralithodes platypus (assembly GCA_032716605.1). Classification (NCBI taxonomy): domain Eukaryota; kingdom Metazoa; phylum Arthropoda; class Malacostraca; order Decapoda; family Lithodidae; genus Paralithodes; species Paralithodes platypus. Next base: position 82,790,870 of record CM064575.1, on the reverse strand, counting down.
AGCAAACTTTATATCCATCACACACACTTATTATTGTTGTATTTTTGATAAATATTGATGTTTGTGGCTCAAAGCTTCCTTATAGCCCAAAACTAATAAGTGGTCAATTGACTTCACACAGAGCAAAGGTGGGACTGAACTTTAGCTTTTGATTGTACAGTTGGCTACTGTACAGGAGTGGTGATGGGCTGGTCTATCAGAGTGAGAACTGAGTGATCTCTGCCATACCCATAGCTTACTCTGACTGTTCCTTTTACTTATATATTTTCTAGATCTCAAGTGATGGCGTCTCTTCCGTGGATTGACCTCCCAATCTACCAAGATTGGAAGCCAAAGCGTCACATTTTTCCTTTACCCCTCAACTTTCTCTTCATAATTGCTGAGGGGCACAGGGCCCTGGGTGAGGCTTTGGTTTACCGGGCGTTTCCGCACCCTCCTCAGCTCTCCGCCATGGAGTGGCTTCGGTCACCCAGGCTTTATTGTGGTCGGCAGGGAGGGTTCTGTAGGGGCGCTCGGTTATGGCCTTGGCCTTGCTTGGGGCCTTGGGGCTGTTCGGCCAGGCTGCTTGGGGAACAACAACAACAACAACAACAACAACAACTGTACAGGTTCAGCCCCTAAGCTGTTAGGCGGGGAGTGCCAGTCTGGGGAAACACTGTGCATTATACCCTCAGGATCCCTTTGGTCAGGTCGGCCCCAAGGCGCCAGATTCGGGTTTGGAGGTTAACTTTCAGTGACAGTAAGCCGCCATTACACAACTTAGACTATAGAACAATGAAGTTTTTGCCCCACCATGTAAACACTGTGGCTGACTCTGGCATGGCGCCCAGATAAGACTAGTAGAACCTAATGTGGCACCCATCTGCTCCACACTAGCCTCTGCAGTGCCGTTCCTAGGCAGCGACAATAGCAAGGCCTTATGGTCTAGTAATGGCTGTTTCTCCACAAGTCTACCGCCATCCTCCAGATTAGTCGCCTTGTATGATACGCAGTAGGATGCGTGAGGCATATTCTCTTTTCTTTCACCACGGATGAGGTAAACCTAATCCCCTTGGGTGGGTTGGGGGGGGGGGGGAGGGAATGAGGAAAAATAGCTGTTCAAGGTGATAAAGAATTTCTTTAGTAAGAATGTGTTTGTCTGGTAAGACTGGTATGAATATAGGATTAGCAAATATAAACAACTTCAAAAGTAGCTCTGTAACAACATGACATGTGGCCAACTGTACCGTACTTCTCTGTTTAAAAATAAAATACATGGGTATACAGTATTGTAAGAATATGTGTGTGTGTGTGTGTGTGTGTTGAGATAAACTAGGGCTTCATCACAGTAGAACGGTCTTCCTTACCTCCCCCTTCTCCTCTGCCCTAACAAGATCATTCTCTCTCTCTCTCTCTCTCTCTCTCTCTCTCTCTCTCTCTCTCTCTCTCTCTCTCTCTCTCTCTCTCTCTCTCTCTCTCTCTCTCTCTCTCTCTCTCTCTCTCTCTCTCTCTCTCTCTCTCTCTCTCTCTCTCTCTCTCTCTCTCTCTCTCTCTCTCGCTCTCTCTCTCTCTCTCTCTCTCTCTCTCTCTCTCTCTCTCTCTCTCTCTCTCTCT
>CM064575.1:82724277-82784277 GCA_032716605.1 Paralithodes platypus | reverse complement strand
GTATGAGTTTTGGTGTTGCAATAATTGCACTTTAGACTTTGAAATATGTGATTGTACAGTAGTTGTTGTTACTGTTCCCCAAGCTGCCTGGCCGAACAGCCCCAAGGCCCCGAGCAAGGCCAAGGCCATAACCGAACGCCCCCACAGAACCCTCCCTGCCGACCACAATAAAGCCTGGGTGACCGAAGCCACTCCATGGCGGGGAGTTGGGGAGGGTGAGGAAACGCCCGGGAAACCAAAGCCCCACCCAGGGCCCTGTGCCCTTTTTGATATTAGTAATACAGTACTGTATAAGTAATACTGTACAGGAAGTGTAATTCTGTATGTCGATATTAGGAAAAGTTATATTACTACTACTGATATTTTGAGTTACATGTATTACAGTGCTATAATTAAAGGAAGGTAATTTATTATATATTTAATTTTGTGTATGAGAAGGGTGATGATTTATTGCAGGAAGGCATGGGTAGTGTGGGAAGAAGAGATCCATAGACTCGAATGTGCTGAAATACATATGAGAGAGATATATCCAATGCCAACCTGAGAGATAGACTAACAAAAGCAGAGCTGAAAGGACGACTTAGTAAAGCGTTAGCAAAGAGTCTGTGAGCTAGGGTGAAAATTGGTACCATTAGAGATAGATATAAGCTACCATTATAATCTAAAATTCTAAAGGAAAGGTTTCTTATTGTTTTGCAGATGTTATTTTGATATGATAACAGTGAGTGAGTGAATAATAGATTAACCCTTTTGTTACCGTGCCGTTCTTTTAACTTTTCTGGCTATTATTAGACAATTTTATTCAGTTTATAAAGGGCCTTCAGCAATTAACAGGCTTCAAACTATCCCACTTAACCATTTTTACTACCACAGATCCTTCTAAAACTGGACAAAATCACCTAAATATAATAATTGTGTTCTTTTATTTAATAATTTTCATTTTAGTAAGCGTTGTTACCACATAGCGATTTTGATAATTTAATTTGACTTTATATTGTCCTTGTCCCAATTTTGGTTTGTTTAGTTTGCAAGTTTTACATTTTAATTTAATAATAATAATAAGCATGTTACTTATTTTTCATAAGCGCCAATTTTTCCGAAGAATTCACTAGCGCTCGGACAGAGAAAGAAAAGAACAAAATCAATGCATCAAACAAAATATTGCAAGAATAAACTTAAAAAGATGTCGCCGGTACAGAAGGGGTTAATAGTGAATTCCCATATCACTTCATAGCCAGTTATGAGAGTTATGCCTAAAGTTTGATCCCGTTGGCTGGTACTGATTTGTGTGATTTTGGGATCTGACCCGTCGACTGTTAGTGAGGACTACTGAGGGTATGCATAAGGGCTGGCTACGGATGTTTGCCCGTGAATAGGGGTACGTGAGGAGGACTGGATGAAGCATGTTATGTCTGTAAGTGGAGGGAAGAGTGGCTATTGGCAGACCAAGAAGACTTGTTATTAGGTCCAGAGGAGTAATCCCATTGCCTTAGGCATATACTGTACTGTACAGTCGGCCCCCCAAGTGCGCGGTCAATGTAGACTGGGCAAACGCTGTGACCTTTGAAATGCGCGCCCTTGGGACTTAAGAATCAATTGGGAAAATAGGACCGTAGTCTGCCAATCTGACCACCCGTACCTATTTTTCCCTAATAACGCCTAAAATACATAAAAAAGTACAAATTATGGTTAAATACAGTTACTTATACAGTATGATATATTAACAGTAAATGGAATGGGTGCTCACTCATAATGTTGTATGGTGCTTTTTCTTCTCAATTGCCGACTTGCGAGTTTCGTTCTCTAAGGAAGTTGGAGCCGTGAACATCGATATTATACAGAAATGCAATAATAATGTACGTTTCTGATGGATAAATGGTATGTTGAATTGGGTTTTATTTATTTAAATATGTACTACGACCGTATTTTAGCTATATATTATGTTAAATATCGTAGTCTATACAGCTCTAACTTCCTTACAGAATGAAACTCGCAAGTGGTCAATTGTCATCACCTTCAATTTCTTCTTCGGCGGGACCAGTGTCACACTGGCTGGTGGGTTACGGTCGGGGGGGGGGGGTCCATAATCTCAGAGCACGCTCAAGGCCACGAAGGACGCTAACTGGGACTGGGGGGGAGGGCGGAAACGGGCTGATGTCACTTCAAGATGGCCAACAATAGCTGCAGCATCGCTTTCCGAACGGGCCATAGACTGCGCCCTTTTGAAAACGCGCCCTTCGAGTCCGCGCCCTTTGGGGGCCGACTGTATATATATTTGTTTGTTCGTGTGTGAAAGAGACAAAAGGTAGGCTGCCTGTAATGAGTGTCTCCTCCAAAGTCAAAAGAGTGACAGAGAGCCAAATTCAAGGGACGTTGGGGTCAAAATGCTTGGACACTCAGAGTTTAAAGCAGTTTAAATCATAGGATGAAGGAAAGATTGATTGAGGGAGAGAGTACAAGACACAAAAAGACAAATGCAATAGAATCATACCTATTAAAAAGGTTTGCCAGCTTACCTTCTGTGCATCTCTGGAGGCGAGATTGATGATGCAGTTTTTACCACCATACACTCCCAGCTGAATAGCTGGGCTAGGGTGGGTGCCCTGATGAATCAGGGACTTCAGTGAATAGTAGCCACAGATTGCTAGACTGCACCGCTCACCAACAGCACTGACATCTGCCAATAGCTCACTGGCTGGCCCGAGGCTCGAACCGTCAACCTCACGGTCAGCAGGCGAGAGCTCTACCAACCGAGCTACGGCCTGTGGCGTGTTGATATTCCTGCCTTGTAAGATATTCCCAGATGCAGTTATTTAATTTGGATTGTTTAGTTTAGTTTAGTTATCCAGAGAGTGAGCTACATGTTTTGTTACAATTTGCTTTTAATACTTTACAAATTTCATTGTTTATATAGATACTGTATATATTTCAAACACTAGTGAACCTTTTCTGTTTTTGTTTATAGGTTTCTTAATTTTCATAACCATATTCATAAAACATTCAATGAGAATGTAAATTCCATTTACTTTTATACAGTAATACATTTTCATATTTCTCGAAGCACCAATGTTATCAACAGTATTTAATATTGTGTAGCTTACTCGCACTCCTTCAATTCCAAACTGAGAGAATAAGGTGGCCTGACTGTCACAGACCTTTTTTATCTTTTATTAGAGTCTTGGTTCCTGTGTGGCCTTATCTCAAGTGTTGTGTTATCTTGCTGCCTTGATAACCACTGGCTTTTCCTACCTCCAGATATCTAGTGTAGTTGATTGTTTGACTTGGTGTGTGTGTGGGATGTGTGCATGGTGACTGTGTGTGATTAAACTTGTGTGCGATGTGAATAATCATTGCATTACTGTCGTCACCTGTCTATAAAGTTGTGCCAGTGTGCGTGGTTGACCGTGAGTGTAAATTTTGTCCACATACAGGAAAGTAAACTACCACTGCTTTAACTTTATCACCTGTCCTTAAAACAACCATATCAGAAAATGGACAGAGACCATGCTCATATTGCTAAAGGCAATAACACAGAAATTGTCAGACATCACCTGCCCAAAAAATCAACATGAAAATCACCCTGAAATAACTATGCCATTCAAAAATTACTGGATGCATACTATACTGTATACACATGTACACATGTAGCCTACCCCCAAGACCCTCCTTCAAGATAAATGTGTAAATTTTTCGATAGAAAAATTTCCCCGGCCAAAGGCCGGTTCCTCTTAAATTACAGGCTCGCAATCGCTCGCCAGGATTTTGTTTACACCTAAATGACAAAAAGTCCTAATATTGACAACGAAGAGGGGTGAACAGTCTTAAAATTGCCAAACTAATGGGTCGAACTTCTTAAAATTTGCAAACTAATAGCACTAAACATGAGGGAGAAGGGGGATCAGAAAAGCGACCCATCTCCCCTTAATAATTCAAACAAAAACGATTGCTTCAAAGATCTTATTACAGTACCAAGTGAAGTATGGCACCATGTGTTGTCGAAATAGAACTTCTTATAGCTTTGTGTAATGACTGGCTGATGAATCAAAATAGTAGACTTGTTCAGTAAAACTGTTTTATATTTTAATGGCAAGTATGCATAGTAGAATAATTTCTTAATAAAATCATACAAGAATGAACTGTGGGTGAAATAGAAACTATTATTTAGCTCGGTGAAAGAACGCAATATAAAATCATTGAGTGATAACAATTGTTCAAGAATGGAGTGTTGAGGAAATAGAAAATCTTATACTGTATCTTCCTAGTTGGTGATAAAGTACTATAAATCTTGGCCTCATAAATAATAATAATAATGGAGCCGAGAGGAAACATGCCCCCTCCGCCACCTCCACCTAGACGAGGCATGTTCCGACAGACCTACAATGCCGCCACATCCCCTATACGTCGGGTTACCTCCGCCATAAACCGTATCGTATCCTCTTCTGAATCGTCCACATTGAGTTTGGGAACCAACTCTCTGTCACAGTCCTCGCAGGAAGGTAGAATGCTGGCTTGGTTTTTGATGGTTTTGATTTTTGTACAGTGTCCTGAAACCTTATATTGTTCAGAGTTTTAAATTAAAAACAACTGTGATGCATTATATAGTAGTAAAGTTTGAATGCATTACAGTGCCCGGTACATTAATTTTCAATTAAAATATAAATCTAGAGAAATCACCCTAAGAATTGGAACTTTAAATGTAGTTTCTGTTCGTGCTCGAATCGGCCACCCCAGCTATAGGGTATGTGCCTGAGTGTATACGAACATACATACATACATAATGTAGAAGAAAAAGTTTTTAGTACTGTTAGTACATATATCAAGGTACCTATGCAGTAGAACAGGTTTTTCTTTGTTATATACGGTACTAGTACTGTATTTGGTAATGTCAATTTCTATAAAATAGAACTATCTGTTAAGTGAGTGAAAGTGGTGTTGGGTGCAGATGATAGAGGTGCATGGAGGCGATTTATTTGTGGCCACACTCTTAGCGATCAAGGCGTCTGGCAATAAATAGATAGATAGCTTTACAAATGTATGTGTTTTATGTAGTATTATTATCCTGTGCTTCATAAAGTGGTATGCTATCCTGACTTTACTAATGATAAAGGTTTTGCCTTTAATTCTTTGTCTTCCTGTATATTTGTGTACAGTATTTTGCTAGTATTTTGCTCTGTATCAAGTCGGCCACCCCCAGTAAAAAAAAAAGGGGGGGGGGGATGTGTCAGAGTATATAGATAGATAGATAGATAGATAGATTTTGCTAACCAGTAATGTGAACCAGAATAGTATTTCTGTATTATAATTATATTTCACAGGTTTAGTGAACTGAATACCACTAGTTTATACTGAATTGTTATTTTCCAGATGGGGATGATGTGGGTGAACGCGGGACGGGCGACGGTCGAGAGGCAGGCCAAGATGAACTGGTGGAGATAAACAGTGATGACGACTCCGACCGTCATCATCACCTCCACCACCAACAACCATCTTCACCATCGTCTGCATTGCCACTCTCCTCACCTGACACAGGAGGAGGGAGTAGTGGTGGTGGAGGAGGAGGGGGAGAGAGGGGTGGTGGAGGAACGGAGACATCCGCTGCTGTCACCCCCGACCGTCCCTCTCACCATCATCACCACCTTCACCACCATCATAGTTTAGTTGCTGGTCAGTACTGTGTGTGATTTATAAGTCTACTTCCATGTAAATGTTGCTTTATTTGTGAGTGCCTTATGATAGTCACTGCTTTGAAGGATATAATTAATACATTTAGAGCTTAGAAATGATATAAGCTAGGAGATAGACTGTCTTTCTATGATCATACTGTACTTGTGGAGGTAATGTATCATTAACACTTCATACAGTCCTCTATTCCTTTAATCATCAGGACTTGAAGGTCCTGTAACATATTTTCAATGTGATGAGGGTTATGATCAACTTATAAATACATAAATTTAAAGACAGTGTTCCACATGAGGTGAGGTTTCAGTCTCACGTCCTAATGGAGGAGTTCCAGGCAACCCTGTTTAGAGCTGCCTCACTTGTCAGGCTTTTAAATTTGGCTCAGAATGTATAGTTTGATACCACATCTTTCTAGGTCTACCCCTTGGTGCAGCTCCCTCCATGTTCACGGACTTGCATCTTTTAACCCAGTTTAAGAGAAGAATGCATGAAACCATAGATTTTAAGGAAAAATATAGAATCAAGAAAGAACATGAGAAAAGTTGTAAAATAAATATGAAAAATTAAGTACTGGAAGAGGTTGAAAGTTTCAAGTATTTCAAGTAGCACAGTATATGGATGGAAACAAACTGGTGGAACCCCCCGAACAGCAACCAAACAGGGCCCAGAAGCAACAGGACAAGGAAGAGGAAGAGGCTGAACAGCTACGTAAGAGGGTCGCGGCGAAGCTGGCGGATAGTGACATCAAAGGGGCCGTCAGACTGTTGTCCTCTTCAGAAGGTTTTGCTGGTCAAGGCACCGAAGTTGTTGAAGCCCTACAAGAAAAGCACCCACCTACACCTAGGGACCTAAACCTCCCCCCTGCCCCAAATGACCAGATGCGCCAACCTTTAGTTGTCACGAAGGAGCAGGTGGTTGCCGCAGTGACTTAATTCCCAGCAGGCTCAGCCGCGGGCCCAGATGGTATCCGACCCGCCCACCTCAAAGGCCTCTTGGGTCAGGGATCAGGAGCTGCTGGGGAGGCACTCTTGGAAACCCTCACCAAATTCATCAACATGGTTTTAAGAGGGGAAGTACCCGACTGTGCCACACCCCTATTTTTTGGGGCATCACTCTGTGCACTGGCAAAAAAAGATGGCGGTGTGCGCCCAATAGCAGTAGGGAACACCTTCCGCCGCCTTGCCACAAAGGTGGGTTTGAAACCACTCTCGAATGGCCTAGGTCAACACTTAAGACCAGTTCAACTAGGTTTCGGAACTCCAGGGGGGTGTGAAGCTGCTGTACACGCAACCCGCACCTACCTCAGCCAAGCCCAAGAAAAACGAGTGCTTCTAAAGATTGACATGCGGAACGCATTCAACAGCATTCGCAGGGATGTCTTCCTCCGTGCAGCTCAAGAACACATCCCCACTCTGTACCCCCTACTTTGGCAGGCTTATTCCAAACCTTCAATCCTGATTTTTGGCGAGACGGTAATCCCATCAGCGACCGGGTTACAGCAGGGAGATCCAGGTGGTCCTGCTCTTTTCTCAATAGGGGTGGATGCAGCAGCTAACAAAGTAAGGTCAGAACTGAATATATGGTACCTGGACGATGCAACCTTGGGTGGGTCAGTAGAGAATGTTCTAACCGACCTAAATAACATCGTAACTGACCTCGGCCAGGCTGGGCTACTGATAAATGACACCAAATGTGAACTTGTCCTCCTCAACCACACACGTGAACAAGGAGAAGAGACTCAGGCCCTGTTTCGAGGCATATTACCAGATGTAAAGATCCTTCAGGAGCACCAGCAAACCCTATTAGGTTCCCCACTAACTCTGGCAGCAATCCCACCAGCACTTCAAGTTAAAAAGGAGGAGCTTCAACGTCTCGTGAGTCGCGTGATACACATCGATGCCCACTCAGCTCTGGCCCTTCTCAAGAACTGTTTCTCCATCCCAAAACTCCAATACCTCCTGCGCACATCGATGACTTACACGAACAATGGTGGCCTCCAAGAATTAGACAGCATAATCCGAGAAGCAGTGACCAGCATCACCAACGTGGAATTTAAAGAACGGACCTGGACACAAGCCACCCTTCCTGTCCGCCTTGGGGGCTTGGGCATACGGAGAGCCTCGGATATTGCCTCCCCAGCCTTTATCTCTTCCCTCATCGCGACCAACGACCTTGTAGTGTCCATCCTTTCTTCTCAACCCGGAATGACACTTAATGGGGACGTAACAGAAGCGATTAACACCTGGAAGGAAAGTACAGGAGTAGTGGAGGAGCCTCAGGGTACCTCCAGGAGCAAGCAGAAAGCGCGGGATACCATCTCGGCGAAGAAAACTCAAGAAAATCTCCTAACCAATGCAGACCAGGTTGCAAAAGCACGCCTCCAGGCAGCCGCCCGTTCGGAGAGTGGCTTGTGGTTACACGCCATCCCCATCCCACCTCTTGGAACTCACTTGGATGCTGAAGCGCTCCGGGTTGCCATCGCGCTCAGAGTGGGTGCGGCAGTTTGTCACCCACACACTTGCAAGTGTGGGGGGGGGATGGATGCTCAAGGTCACCATGCCTTGTCATGTAATTACAAGCAGGCCGCCTGCCAAGACACTCTGCACTAAATGATGTCCTAAAACGGGCCCTGCAGAGTGCTAACCGTGCATCAATCCTCGAACCACATGGACTTCACAGAGAAGACGGCAAACGGCCAGATGGGATGACCACTTTCCCTTACAAGAATGGCCGGTGCCTCGTGTGGGATGCCACATGTGTTGACACTTTCTCTACAACCAACATCGCCAGAAACGCCGACGAAGCAGGTGAAGCCGCCCGGATAGCAGAAAATAAAAAGCGAGAAAAATATCAAGCCATCGCCAGAAATCATCAGTTCGAGCCCCTGGCATTCGAAACTTCAGGAGTCTTCGGCCCTACCACCCTTAAGATGGTGAATGAAATAGGCCGTAAAATCAGAGAAGTTTCAGGAGAACCCCGGGAAACCCTCTGGCTCAAGCAAAGACTAGGGATGGCTATCCTCCGGGGCAATGCCACCAGCGTCATGAGCTCAGTTCGACTGGACTGGGTCATGCCACTGTGTGAGGCCCGGGCAGGAGTGGTGTATCCGTAGTCTTTCCACAGTAGGGTAAAACAAAACATAAACTTTATTTGTATGTAACATGTGTGATGCACATAAATAAAAGGGGATGTGTCGGATGGTTGAAAGCCACAGCTGCTCGCGCGTTTGGGGCTAGCAACACGTATTATGAAAAACATGTATCCTCCTTCATTCACTGTCCCCCTCTTCACTCACTCAACCCCACAATTTGCCAGAGGATGACAGGTTTTTCACAATACGTAGACGGAGGTCTTTAAAAAAAAAAAAAAAAGTATTTGGGAGCTGTACTATGCAAGTATGGTAAAATGGAGAGTGAGATAAAAGAGAGAAAAATGCAAGGGAGAAAGGTGATTGGAGAACTTGATAGTATTCTCAAAGGAAGAATGGTTAGCCAGGAAGTCAAAAAGTCACTGAGAAACAGTGTGCTGCTCCCAACACTCTCGTATGGAAGCGAGACATGGACGGCAAGTGACGAGGACCTCTCCAAACTGAGAGCTGTGGAGATGAGCTTTTTCAGAATGGCAGCTGGCATGAATAGGCTAGATGGGCCAAGTAATAGGGAAGTGTACGAGTCCTTTGGAATGGAAGAGCAGGCTTTGGGTATTGATTGTGGTGTGGTTGAGTGGATAAAGAGAAGTACTTTGAGGTGGTATGGTCATGTTCAGTGAATGGATGAAGACAGAATGCCAAGAAAGATATATGGGAGTCAGGTGAGTGGAACCGCTAGTAGTGGAAGACCACCTATGGTATGGGAAAAGAAAGTGGAAAAATATATTGAAGAAAAACTTCCACGTAGTGGAAGGGGCATTGTGGCACGGGCAAGGGAGGCATGTCTTGACAAAGTAGCTTGGAGACGTTTCTGTCATGGCCGTAGGGGGTTTCCCAAGGGGAAACAAGGCGTCGGAGATGATGATGATGATGATGAGTTTAATTCATCCATCCTCTCTACATGACCAAACCATCCAAGCCTACTTTTACAAATTTCATTACTGATTACTCTTGATACCTAACCGTCTCCTCAGCTCTTCACTAGATATCCTATTTTGCAATTTGGCCCCAAACATCCATCTCGCCATTCTCATCTTGTTCCATTCCATTCTGTTGATATCATCCGCTTTGACAGGCCACGTTTCTGAAGCATAGGTCATTGCGCTTCTAATACACAAAGTGTACACCTTCCCCTTCAATGGGAGTGGGAGTCTTCTCATGGTTAGAAATGACAGCAGTTCCCTGAACTTTCCCCAGCCATAAACAATTCTGGCAGTAGTGGTGACTTTGGCCTCACCATCTGCAGAGATGGTATCTCCAAAGTACCAAAGCATTTCCACCAGCTCCAACTTCAAGGCACTTGAAAGGCACCAATGTGTTATATCATTTTAGTTATGTTTGATGTATCATCTGTATTTTATGTAAAGTTGATAACTGTACTTATGCCCCTCAGAATCTACTGGTGACATCAGCAGTGGCAGCAGCAGTAGTAGTGGCAGTGGATGTGTTGGCAGCTCTGGTGGTGGTGTGGCTGGTGTTAGTAGTATAGTGTCTGGTGGTGCAGGTGGTGGTGGTGGTGGTAGTGGTGGTGCACCATTACTACCATGGGGGGCCAGGAAGGAGAGACTACAGTTCCCCGCCACTGTACACATCGACACAGATCTACGGCCGGGTGAATTTGTGATGCGCACACTCTTCGCCGAGTACACAGTCATGGCTGAGAGGAAGATTGAGGCAGTGATGCAGGAGTCTCTGGTGAGTGTATTTTGTTTGATGCAATTGTTTGTGTCAATCAAATTTTATTGTTTAATAGATTTTGAAGGTGCTTCTGTTCATTTCTAGGAATAGTTTTTTTTCATTTGCATCAAGAAACCAAAGTACTTAATTAAGGTCAGCCACATACAGTATATACTGTATTACAATAAGGGTTAGTTAGTTACTTTCTATACTGAGTGTTGAAGTAAATCCAAATTTATGTTGGCAAGTACAAAGCAAGTAGACAGCCACAGGCAGTGTCAGATGAGAGAGGTACTCCAGTACCAATGTGCCTCCATTGGTGGTAGAGTGTTCAGTTCATCTGTTACTCGAGGAAATCGGTGCTTTGCCGTTGGCTTCCCTCTAGAAAGTTTATTCATCCAGCCACCAGAACTACACGTTTTTTATGGAATTTGAAGTTGTCTGCAGCAGACCTGTTGCCAGGGGCTGAGCTCCTTGATTGTATTGAGGCCGATGTTTCTGTAGTGGGGACACAACTTTGCTTGCTTTATGGAGACGATGTACCGTATGTGTGTGTGTAATATAATTATAAAATTTGTTGTGTATTTCAGGAACGAAGTCTATCTAAGAGCCTCCAGCGTGGTGAGGACGCAACTTTTGACCAGTTGCTACTGGCCCTGGGATGTGTGGCGGAGCACTGTCTTCCCTCCCTCCTTCGCACTTTGTTTGCCTGGTACCAGCGCCAGGGGGTCGAGTGGGGCGCTACTGATGCAAAATATAAACATGATCCTAGCAAGGGAAAAGGGTGAGTTCTACAATTAAAAAACAAAAATACTGGTACACTTCATGTTTGGAAAGTTATTATATTATAGTTGATTTTCTAAGGCCAAAATATTACTAGAAATATAGAGGGTGTCCAAAAATAGGTGTGACAAACTTCAGGATATGATTATATGGATGATTTTAAGTATAAAATGTTCAGTAACGAAAATTATAAATCTCAACCGTCATGGAGACATTGATTGCTTTACTTACTGTCCTCGCCTGTGACCCTGCAGTGGACTCTTCCATGTCAAGCAGTTTCCAACAGGTCCAGTGTAACCTACAATGCCTCTATAATCATTATGTAACTTACAGGATTATAATATCTTATTTATAACATGGTAACATAAACACATTTAAGTTAGGATAGGATAGTCCCTTTGACAGCTAGACCAGCCTTATGAGGAAATACATGGGAAATACCATATTCAACATGCAATATCTTGATAATGACTGATTGAAATTTTATTTGTAGAACATTTTTTATTTAGAATATTTTTGTTAACCCAATCCTGAAGTTTGGCACACTTATTTTGGGACACCCTGTATGAAGAGATGAAACAAAATATAAATAATGATATTGAAAATTATAATGCATCCCAAACAGACCTGACTGGAGCGTGAGTGGTGACCGTGAGACAATTCAGGAGCGTCGAGACCTGGCGGTGGAGTTCCTGTTCTGTCTGGTGCAGGTGGAGGTGTTAAGACAGCTGGCGGTCCATCCCGGTCATGACACTCTAGTCAGACATATTGAGGACATTGCCTTCAAACACTTCAAATACCGTGAAGGGTAAGTAAAGTACCGGTACAGTTAATTTATGATACAGGTGCTAGCATGTATATCATGTTCGCATCCAGTCGGGGGACACCTCGACGACATATACAGACTAATAACACACATGCCAAAGCCATTCAAACAGCTTCCTCTATCTACAACATCCCTTCTCTGCTTTCTACACTTTTCCCAGCTGTATGGTCCTAGTGTACTGTCTGATAGCGTACTGGGATTCGAAATGTAAGAGGTGCTTGCTATGGTTGATCTTGAACATAATTTTGGGGATTATTATTTTGATTGCTTGGGCAGAGGTGCATGGAGGCGATTCATTCGTGGCCACCCCTTCGGGAATCAATGCGTCTGGCAATACTGTAGATTGATAGATAGGACAGAGACCCCACCCTATCTACTTCCCACCACAAGCCAATGCTGGTATTATTCTGTAAAACTTGTAAAATATACAAACCAAAACTGGGACGACACAAGATAAACAAGATGCCTGTAAACAATGTGACCTTGGCCACTGACGCCCAGGTGGCCTCGGGTTAGTTCACCTTACCAGCTGCAAGAACACCATTGTTAGGGGACAGTGGCTGGTTTTTTGGTCTATTAATTAATTCATTTATTCATATAATTTTTAGTTTCCTAGCTAGACCTTCATCAAGCTTAGAAAAATCCCCCCTAGACCCCCCTTCAAGATAAATTTGTATATTTTTCGGTAGAAAAATGTCCCGGCCAAAGGCCGATTTCTCTTTGAATTACAGGCTCAGTTATTTTGTAGATTTATAGTAAATTATTGTGCTAATTATACAGTATAAACTTGGTCTTAATATCATGCAGAGACATAGTACTGTAGTTTCATATTTTTCCATTAAGTATACAGTAGATAAATTAGCTACTAAGGGATTCAATTGATCGTCAGTTGAAATGAAACAGAGTACATGTATAATCATCCTCCATCTCCCTCCTCAGTGTACAGAACAACCCCAATGGTGAGAACATCAACACCATCGCAGACCTGTATGCCGAGGTGGTGGGCGTGTTGGCTCAGTCTCGATTCCAGTCCGTGCGGCGACGCTTCATGGCCGAGCTGAAGGAACTGCGAGCCAGGGAACCCTCGGCACTCACCACACAGAGCATTACCTCCCTACTGATGGGCATGAAGTTCTTTAGGGTTAAGGTCAGTTAGATGTGCTCTCTGTGTATCTTTCTCTCTCTTATCTTATTTGATGTTCATTCTCCTCCTCTTGTCTCTCCTCTCTCACTGCATGAGTGCAAGGTAGATGCTAACTTCAGTCACCTGCGTTACCAATAGCTGCATCAGTTTATAAGAAAAGTGTCTTGAAAGAGCTGGTGAGGACAAGCCCACTTAACCTATAAACGGCAAGCTGGGTGTATTGAACACCACTGTTCTGGGCGAGCATATTAGGCTCCATTCTATCTATCTATCTATCTATTGCCTGACGCCGTGATCCCCGAAGGGGTGGCCACGAACGAACCGCCCCCATGCACCTCTGTCCCCAGTCAGTCGACGCCCCTCCCCCCAACCAGCACCACCTTCGTTCATGTACTTCATTCATGCCTATAATTGTCATTTTACGATAAATTAAAATGTAAAACTTGCAAACTAAACAAACCAAAATTGGGACAAGGACAATATAAAGTCAAATTAAATTATCAAAATCGCTATGTGGAAACAACGCTTACTAAAATGAAAATTATTAAATAAAAGAACACAATCCACCACATAGGGTGTACATCACTACATGAGCAAGTTAATCTGTTTCCCAAGCAAACCAATCGCACATATAACAACGCACTATCGTCACGTTAAAGGAAGTAGTCAAGTTTGGGAAGTCCGGGACGTTCTGGCAAATATCGTTATTACTTATTCATATGCGCCTATTTTACCTTCACTATGAAGATAGTAACCTGTAACAACAATAAAACAAGTGGGAATAAGGTTTTTATGGTCAAAATCGCGAATAAACATGGAGCAGCCCATTCATGAATTGTGGAGCAAATTCAGGCAACCCCTCCCTTCACGAGGCCTCAAGCCAGACTGACTCACTCACACTCTCCCTGGCCTTACGCAACACACTCGCTAGTCACATGACCACACCATAGTACCGGCTTGGAGATGTTTACACGAAAATATACCAACGAATTAGGGAATAATAGGGAAAATGGGTGATAATTGAAAGGGGGGGAAGGAGGGGATGTAAAGGAGTGATATGAAGTATAGAGGAAATGTTTTTTTTTTTTTTTTTTAAAGTGCCACTGACATTTTTAGGCCTTCCCTCTTAAGAGCTTTGCCACCGTTGCCCAGTAAAACTTCTTAAGAGCTTTCTCGCCGTTGCCGGGTTAAGTGCCCTGTCAGGGATAAGATTAGATAATAATACTAATATTATATGCTTTTTTTTTTCTATTGTCATGAGTGGCACTTACCCACATCACCTGATGCAATACCGCTAACGTTATATTACTTTTCAAAGATTCAAAAGTTCACAATCTTTGTTTACATTAATCTAGCCTAAAAAACCTTGGGACGATTTCCGCTTCTTTGCTAATATAAGGGAATTTAAGTAAAAGTAGTGTAAATATATCTGTGCGATGCCTGAAGTGTTTGTATTCCCTTCCAGATGGTGCCGATGGAGGAGTTTGAGGCATCGTTCCAGTTCATGCAGGAGTGTGCCCAATACTTCCTGGAGGTGCGGGACAAGGACATTAAACACGCCCTGGCAGGACTCTTTGTTGAGATTCTTGTGCCGGTTGCTGCTGTAAGTATTGTGGATGATATTTTAAAGTTTTCTTCACATTGGTATTTATGTACATGCTTAGATTAATATGCAGGATTCGAAACTGCATAATAAATCGTAGGCTTGTGCATAATTCTTTAACTGTCTTGATAGCGTAATTCTTAACCTAAGACGTGCGCATGGGGGGTATGAGACACCACACTCCTGAGCGCACGTATTTGAGCTGTTCCCATCACTAACATCGTTATTTTACCATAAATAGCATTAATACTTATCCATATGCGCTTATTATAGGTTGATTATAAAGGTATTAACCTGTTACAACAATAAAACAAGTGGAAACAGCATTTGGATGGTCAAAATCGGCGATACAGGGCGGGAGTTCCATAATGTATGGCTGAGGCAACCTCCCTCCCCTTCACTTTTCCCCACGTCTGGAGAGAGACTGTCGATCGATACTCTCTCTCTCTCTCTC
Source organism: Paralithodes platypus (assembly GCA_032716605.1). Lineage (NCBI taxonomy): Eukaryota > Metazoa > Arthropoda > Malacostraca > Decapoda > Lithodidae > Paralithodes > Paralithodes platypus. Next base: position 82,768,963 of record CM064575.1, on the reverse strand, counting down.
TCTCTCTTGCACTCGCTTGGTAACAGTGATGACAATGCCCTGCTTGCAACTCGCTAATGTTAGCACGAAAATAGACCACAGAATAAGGGAATAACAGGGAAAATAGGTGATAACTGAAGGAGGTGAGGAAAGTGGGGAAGGAGGGGAGGTGGAAGAGTGATATTTGGCATGGCCCAGGGAAAAAAAAAAAAAAAAAAAAAAAAATGGCTTTGGGGTGTTTTAAATGGATTTTTTTTCTCCCCCAGACTCTTAAGAGTCTTCCCTCAGTCGCCCTGGGAAACTCTTAAGAGTCTTCCCGCAGCTTCTGGGTTAAATGCGCGGATTTTTTTTGTGTGAGTATCCTAGGTTCGAGTCCTTGGAGTGCCACATGTATTCGTTGATTTCATTAGCCTAATTGAGTTTAGAAGTAAAGTTGGTTGGTGAAAAAATATTATTTAATCTTATTGTTCATCAGTTGTGCCAATGGATAAGAACATGGTCCTTCAACTATCCCTGCACCTGATAATAGAATGATAATGGAACTATACTCTGTGGGCAAAGAAGCACCCCTTCATCACACATTAATTATCCAGATATAACATGGTGGCATAACCTAGCAGATCTTATAGCCAACCCAAAACCCCATCACGAGTTAGAGCTAGTACAGGTCTCCCTCCATTAACGATTGGGTTACGTTCTTGAAAGCCCCATCTTAAATTGAAAAATCATATAGCAAACCCTAAAATGAATGGGGTAAATGGGGATGCGTTCTGGGACCAGCCAAAACCCAAACCCAAACACCTAAAAACCTTTAATAATATCGTCAATTGGGGCATCGGATAGTGAGGGAGACCTGTATATAGAACCAGATTAACTTGCTCATGTAGTAATGTACACCCTATGTGGTGGATTGTGTTCTTTTATTTATAAATTATTATTTTACTTAAGCGTTGTTTCCACATAGCGATTTTGATTAGTTGTTTTGTCTTTTTACTGTGTTCGTATAAGTTTTGGTTTGTTTATTTTGCAAGTTTTACATTATAATATACCTTACTTGAGTCTTGATACCATAGCTAACCCAGAACCCCACTTATATTTTAGGCGGCGAAGAACGAGGTTAACGTGCCGTGCCTGAAGTACCTGGTGGAGATGTTGTACTCCAGCACCCTAGACATGGCCACCAAGAACAAACACCGGCTGGCCATCTTCCCCTTGGTGACCTGTCTCTTGTGTGTCTCACAGAAGGCCTTCTTTCTCACCAACTGGCACTACTTCTTGGCTATGTGTCTACAGCACTTGAAGAACAGGGACCCCAAGATGTCCAGGGTGGCATTAGGTTAGTTGTTGTTGTCGTTCCCTAAGCTGTCTGGCCGAACAGCCCCGAGTGCCTAAGGAAGGCCATGGCCACGGTCGGGCTTTCCCACAGAGCTCTCAAGAAGTGTAGATTGTGTTGTTGGCGTAAGTGATTGTGTGAAATGCAGTCTTCACTAGGTTAGTTTAGTTCATTTATTTCATTGTCTGTTTATCTTCATGTAAGTTCTGTATGAGATATCCTGGGTTCGAATCCTGGGAGAATCACATGCTTTCATACATATAATTTTGGGGTTATTGGTGTTAAGAACGATGTTAAGAATAATGTCAGTTAACTATATTTTGTACAATGCCTATTTATCTCCACGACCACTTTTCCTTTTATGTACCGTATTCAAATTGTCAACCTTTATCTTTTTCCTCACTAATTGGCACTACTTCTTGGTCATTTATTTCCACACTTGAAGAACAGGGATCCCAAAATGTCCAGGGTGGCATTGGGTCAGTTATTGTCACATTGATTAACACCCATAAACTGGCTATTAATTGATTAACACCCATAAACTGGCTATTAATTGATTATTTCCCCTAACTTCTTGCCCATGTATTGCAAGGATAGGAGGGATTTGTCCGTTCCCTTCTATCCTGTTGTGATAGGCCTTTAGTCACCCCATCCCATTCATAGAGAGGTATAAATAGTACACCATATGTTCTTCCCTCAACACTTGAATATGTGAAACTGCTGTGTCTTTAAGATAACATATATTTTTTTTTTTTTTAAAGTTTCCCAGTTTTATATTCATGTCAGTGTGGAATTCCCACTTTTGATAATAAAGATATGTTTGTTTCCCTCCAGAGTCACTGTACCGGTTGTTGTGGGTGTACATGATCCGCATCAAGTGTGAGAGCAACTCGGCCACACACTCCCGACTGGCCAGCATCGTCAACTCTCTCTTCCCTAAGGGCTCCAAGGCCGTCGTTCCCAGGGACACTCCACTCAATATATTTGTCAAGATTATACAGTTTATTGCACAGGTTAGATATATGGTTGATTATTGTTTTTTGTAGCTTACTGTATTTTCACTGTTGCACTTTTAACTTCTCAAACCAGATAAATTATATCTAAGCTAAATTGAATGTTTAAAAAATAAGCTATGTCTTCTAGTAGGACCTCAGAATATTAGGACTGAATGAAGATGCTGAACTCAAGTGTGACACATGAAATGTCAACATTATGTAAACAAGGTATATTACATGCCAATATGTTCCACACAAAGTGCGGTTCTGATCTCACTTCCAAATGTCGGCGCTCCAGGCAGCACTGTTCAGAGCTGCCTCACTTGTCAGGTTTTTAAATTCAAGATCAGACCATAAGGTCTGATCCCACATCTTTCTTGATCTACCCCGTGGTGCAGCTCCCTCCATGTTCACAGACTTGCATCTTTTCACGGTACCAAACCACATGAGCTATTACTTGAGTATACTGTACTGTGAAAAGTCATTTCTTGTATTTTCCTTATCCTTGATCATTTTACATCAGGAGCGGCTAGACTTTGCTATGCGTGAGATTGTCTTCGACCTGCTGTCAGTGGGGCGCCAGATCAAGATAATCCTGACGCCCGAGAGGATGTCCATCGGCCTGCGAGCCTTCCTGGTGGTGGCTGACAGTCTACAGCAGAAGGAAGGAGACCCACCCATGCCTCGCACCGTCGCTGTACTGCCCTCGGGAAATACTCTCAGGGTTAAGAAGACGTTTTTGAATAAGGTAAGTAAAGGCAAATTCACACTATACTCTGTTTCTTTTAAAGTGATGGTAATTTGCAAAGTTCATATCAAGATTTCTCAGTTATTTTGAAGACTTTGTAGTGAAATATGATACTGACTATATATATACAGTATATATACAGTGGGCCCCACAAGGGTGCGGTTACCTAAGTCCGAGACATGCGCGCACCCTTGTAAAACGCACCCTTGGAGCTTAAGAACCTATGGGAAATTCACTATGTAGTCCGGGGACTCTTCAAACTTACCCTTTTTTCGCCCAATAACCCCTGAAAAACATGAACTAAGGAAAGAATACCTGCACAGTATAGAAATGTGATTAGATAGAATAGGGGTATTACACTCACTTTGGATGGTTTATGTATGCGTGGAGGTTGGGATGTTGGTCTTACTGAGGGTCCGAGGCTGCCCCCATGCCCACACCAAAATGTCTACCCACATTTGCCTGTTTCTCACCTCTAGCCAACATGTCTAGTAACTGTTTTTTCTGTTCTAAATCAAGAACTTTCACTTTTGTTTTGGTGGGTAACACGATCGCCCTGGGCGGTGGGTTAGGGGCAGCAGGTGTAAAATGCCCACATGTGGGCATGGGGGCAGCCTCGGACCCTCAGTAAGACCAACATCCCAACCTCCACGCATACATAAACCATCCAAAGTGAGTGTAATACCCATATTCTATCTAATATCTAATCACATTTCTATACTGTACAGGTATTCTTTCCTTAGTTCATGTTTTTCAGGGGTTATTGGGCGAAAAAAACGCACGCTTTGCTTTTTTCGCGCTTTTTTCGCACCCTTGGATTATAAGCACCACACGGACATCTGCCGCACGGTTGGAGAATCGCACCCTTTTAGTGCGCACCCTTGCGGGGCCGACTGTACTGTATATACTTGGTCTTCATATGATGCATAGACATGGTCGTTTCATGTTTTTCCATTAAGTTTTGAGAAATTAGCTGCTCAGGTATTCAATTTATCGTCAGCTGAAAAGAACCAGTATAATTTATTTTTTTCCAAATCTAAATTAAATCATATAATGTTAAACAGAAAATATTTAAGGTGTTATTGTACTGATTACGTTAAATTTACATCTTCTTGCCCCTTTCCCAACTCCCCACAGATGCTGACAGAGGACACTGCCCGGACTATTGGGATCTCAGCGTACTATCCTCTGGTGCGTAAGGCCTTCAATGACATCCTCAAGGCCCTCGATGCACAGTTTGGTCGTCCCCTCATGATGACCAACACGCAGAATGTCAATAAGGTCAGATATAGTTTATATAGATTGATACTTGAATCTGATACTATAAAAAATTTATGGTAAAAAAGCAGTGTGTGGTGTTTTTTTTTTTTTTTTTTTTTTTGTGAATGAGGGAGACAAAAGGCATAACTGCCTGCAGCGAGTGCCTCCCCCAGATTTCAAAGAGTGACAGGGCCGAAATCAAGGGACGTTCGAGCTAAAATGCATTATTTGATTAAATTAAGTTTAATTTCAGTGCTAAGACTAATGATTTAAACTTTTAAATTCACATTTCTTCATTACTATCATCTATTTTAACACTTTCCCTGCGGGTGACGTTCTGGAACGCATAGGCAATTTACAGCAATTTCCAGGCTTTAAAAGCCTGTAAAATCCGTAGAAATCGAATGTCAGTGGGCGGAAGCGTGAGGGACCTCCCTTCGACCCTCAGAGCAGCCAGCCGCTCACTGAGGGAGACTGTGTCTCGTGCGGGTGTCTCACAACAGTGTTGCCGAGCGAGCGAGAGCTAATAATTAGCGAGTTTTTCCGAGGGTGAACCCCGCCACCTACGAAGCTCGTTCTGGTCTCATTTTGAAGCTATTTTCGCCTAGTTTTCGGCAGAATACAGTTCATTTAATGCAGATGCTCGATTAATCATTCAGGAGTGCCTGAATATGCCCTAAATAGCGCAAATAAGCCCACAGAGAAAGGGTTAAAGAACAGCAATGTCTTTGTGAGCCAAACACTACAGAGGATATTTATATCAAGGTTTCTTCACATTGCCTTGATTTTTCAACAGTTAATATGTCAAGCTATGAGTTCACTGGCGCAAGATCGATTAAGTAGCCTAATAAACTTGTTTCTCTATCCATATCAACTGATTTGCATGGTATAATGAAGACAGGGTACCAAGTTTGGTTGGTGAGATTTACTGGCCCTGTCAGCTACAGGCTCATTCAAAAAACCTATCGACTCAGTTAAAATTAAAATGTAAAACTTCCAAACTAAACAAACCAAAACATATAGATATGCACCTTTTTAAGCTCCCAACTTTACCTTATACTGTAATATTATTAGCCATGACTAAAAATTCCCTTGCACCTCAGGAACCCGATGAGATGATAACCGGTGAGCGCAAGCCCAAGATCGACCTGTTCCGCACCTGTGTAGCCGCCGTTCCTCGCCTCATTCCCGACGGCATGAGTGGTAGGGATTTGGTGGACCTCCTGGCGCGGCTCACTGTACACATGGACGAGGAATTGAGGGCCCTAGCTTTCCAGAGCCTTCAGACCCTGGTGTTGGACTTCCCTGAGTGGCGGCATGATGTTGTTTATGGTGAGATAGGTTTATGGTTTGTTGAGTGTTGAGTGTTCTGTCTCGAGTCGGCCACCCCTAGTAAAAAATAAATAAATAAATTAATTAATATATAAAAAAAATAATACTAATACTAATAATGGGGAATGGGCCTGAGCAATTAGATAGATAGATAGATAGTGTTATGAAGTATTTTATAATTGTGTGTGAGAGAGAGATGAGATGCTAGAGGTGATACGATTACAATGTAAAAATAGAAGAGAAGTGAGAGAGAATAAACATTAGATAAGATGAAAAAATGTAACATGGAGAGAAAAAAGGGATATACCGGCCGTGATGTAGAAGGCACCTAGTACGACTGGCTTATATATGAATGAAAATCTGAGGGCCCTAGCATTCCAGAGTGTTCAGACCCTAGTGCTGGACTAATTTTGTGTATGGTGAAAGTTGTGGTTATGTGTTGGACTTATGTTAAATTCTGTTATGATATGTTTCTCTGATGACGATGCATATTTGTTTGTAGCTTTGTTTGGATGAGAGATTATAAGGAAAGGAGAAAAAGGGTCATGGTGTGTTTGAAGCAGAGAGGATGTGAGTGTGGAAGAAATACATTGATAGGTTTAACCATATTTCCTTTACTCCGTATTTCCTTTCATTTCCTTACCTAATTACCTAATCTTCATTATTTTATAGGGTTCATTCAGTTCTTGGTGAAGGAGGTGGGAGACACAGCCCAACAGCTGTTAGACGACGGTATGAGGATGTTACTTCAGCTGTTGACAGCCTGGAAGAACGCTCTGAACGGAGCCACCAGCGGGACTACCGGAGGAGGCCAAGGAGGAGGGGGTAGTGGTACTGGTGGTGGTGGACAGGGTGGGGTGGGACCAGTGGCAGCAGTCACCATCGGGGGTAAACAAAGGGGCGGCCCTGGAGTTGGGGACTTACATCATCTCCATCTGTATACGGTTAGTCGCTATGTTAAGCTGTTCAGTCAATCATTAATTCTGTCTGTCTGTCAGTTAGTTACCGGTCTTCTTTTGGTTTGGGTTCCTTTTGTGTTTCTTAATAACGGTAGTCAGTCAGTTGGTCTGTTTGTTAGCGAACTAGACAGTTCATTGTCATTCCTTCAGAGCACTGCCTGGCACAAAACTACAGTAGTGGGCTGTGAAGGTAGTGTATGTAGCTCAATTGTCAAGTTGGTGTGCATGATCATGTTAATTAGTAAATTAAGCACCCATCTATACTCTTTTTAATCCTTTCGCTGCAGGTGACGTTCTGGAACGTCCTGGCAATTTACAGCAATTTCCAGGCTTCAAAACCCTGTAAAAACCGAGTGTCAGTGGGCGGGAGCGTGAGGGGCCCACCTCCGTTCCTCAGAGCAGCGAGCGGCCCGCTGAGGTAGACTGTGTCTCGCGCGGGTCTCTCACTGCCTCTCACAACAGTGTTGCCAAGCGAGCGAGTGCTAACAAATAGCGGGTTTCCCGCGTTTCTATGGCACCGCTGCGGGTGAACCAAACCACGTACGAGGCCCGTTCTGGTCTAATTTTGAAGCTATTTTCGCCTAGTTTTCGGCAGAATACAGTTAATTTAATGCAGATGCTTGATTCATCATTCAGGAGTGCCTGAATATGCCCTAAATAGCCCAAAACACCCCGCAGCCAAAGAGTTAACCTGGTGTAAAGCTTACTGCATTAGTAACTAAAATCTCAATAATTAAGGGACATTAGATACGGCTGTCTCTTTATCATATTAATCTTACCTGTTCACTATTAACACCATATTTGGTGATAAATATTTTGTACTACCTGAGTGATTAATATGGAATTGGCCATTTTCTTGCCAGCTTATAGTTAAATAAAAATACTATAGTTAGATTATCAGTTAAAAAACTACTGGAGTCATTCAGGTACCATTCAGTCACTTGATCTGTTACTCAGTTGTTAGATGATGGTGTGAACATTTTACCAATACTGCAATTTCTCACCATCAAATTTAGGCTCTTTCACTCTTGAAATGGTAGCTTCTGGCTACCATAGCAGGGTTGGGAATATGTACATGATTAGATTAATATCCAGTATTCGAGAATGGATAATAAGTCGTAGGCATGTGCATAAACCTTTAACCGTCATGGTGGTGTAATGGTTAGAGTGTTTACAAATCTGTGTGTGATAACCCAGGTTAGAATCCTGGTGGATCAGATATATGCTTTCATTAATTTCATTGGAGGTGTTTGGTGTTGGGGTGAAATTAATAAAATATAGATACACATGAGTTGACATGTAATATTTTAATAGATAGGAATACAGTCAGGACCCCCAATTCGCGAGAATAGGGGTGACAGGAGGCATCGCGTATTGTGAATTCGTGTATTGTGGAACTAACTTTAAATGGGAATAATTAGATTGGGTGACATCTCTCAATTATGGCCTATTTTCGAAATTTTTGGCCCTATCTTCGACATTTTTGGCTCTACAGTACAGTCTATATCTTATATATAAGAAGAACAATGAATACAAATATGAAACCTTACCTTAAAATTAGTAGTAGATAGGCTAGGACTAGGACCGTAGGACTTCACGATTTTCTCCAACTTCTCCCTCCCTGACCAAATCGTACGAACAGTTTACTCTGACAAGCCTATTGCACAGTTTCCTTCTCCTTTTTTCTTGCGATCCAACACTTCCACCTTCATTTTGTGTGTTATCTTCTTATATTGGCGTGGCATGGCGAAAAAAGTGGCAGGCACTACAAACGTTTGGTCACTCCGCACGGCTATGAGCGCTTGAGCGGGACTGTGGGAGGGAGGGTAAGCGGGAGGGAAGGCAGGCGTATGCCTGTCTTCTTCTTTTTTCAGAGCTACTCCTGGGCCTCGCGAAACGTAGACGTGCTCGCGTATCAAGCGGGAATAGCGGATTTGGTCCCTTCTTAGCTCTCGATTCGTGTATTGTGGTACCACCTCGCGTAATTAATGTTTAATTAAGTAATGTTATTTTCGAGGGGTAACTCGTGTATTAGGGTTTTCGCGCATTGTGGAATCGTGTATTGGGAGTCCTGACTGTACATATATTTTTAAATAATTTGATGTTTTCCAGCGAGGGGACCACAGTGAGGTAGTCCGTGTGGCAGAGGGTCTGGGCCTGGTGTTACTATGTGGTTGTCGTCCTGCTCCACGTCGCCTGGCTGTAGCTATACTACGTGAGGCTAAGCTGCTGGCCAGGGCTCTCAACCTACAGGACCCCAACAACGCTGCCGTCATTGATGTCATGGATAAGTGAGAGATATTATTGTTTGCCTCTATGTTATTTAATACAGTAGTAGCAGTTGTAGTAGTAGTTGTTGTTGATATAATGGAATGGTATTGTGAGTGTTATCCATTATGAAAGACTGATTTCTGTTATTTCATTTTGCAAGTTTTACAATTTGATTATTTAAAGTGCATCAGTATTGTCGTATGTCATAATGAAGAACCAGTATATTATTATGTTCTCTCCACCAACCAACTTTACTCCTAAACTCGATTAATGAAATTAACAAACACATGTGGCAGTCCGGGGATTCGAACCTAGGATGCTCACACCGAAAATCAACACACTTATGCATTGCACCACGAAGACAGTTATATATGGGTAGAAAATAGAGAAACAATTTATACAGAGTAGGGACCCAAGTTTATTGAACTTTTTGCTATGTTGGCTTTTTCAAGAGCCTACTGGAAATATAATGATTAACTTGGGTTGCTACTTTGCATTTATGCCTCAACCCTTATCCCTAGTCATACAGTAGCCAGTCCAGCCTTGAGGGGCTTCTACCCAGAAGGCTGTTGATTTTTTTTTTTTTTGTATAATTATTATACAGTAGCCAAGTCTGAAGTCTGGCAGGAGTGACGAGAATACCTTGCCTCACGAGCTTTGCCTATTTCAGAGAGTAAAGTTACACAGATAGGTTAAAATTCAAGCCAATTGTAAAACATGCTTGATTTAGCCACTATTCATCTAGAACCATGATAACATTGACTTCACCTATTTGTAATTAGTGTTAGTAATATTGTAAAAAAAAGAGAAAAAGTGGGGATTGGGATTGATTATATGGATGGATGGAATATTGTGAAAGTATCTAATCTAATGTTTGCAATTGTTACTAGGTGGTGTGGTAATGCGGTAGAGGGTGTGGTGTCATTGCTGCCGGCCAGTGAGCGTGCCGCCTTGGCTGCCACCACTAACATTGACCTACAGTGGCTGGCTGACCGCACCTCTGCTGTCTGGACCGGAGGTGAGGCTAAAACTATATATGGTTTCTTGTTACATCAATGTCTTAGTTTTTTAAACCCTTCACCCCCATTACGTAGTTTTCATCATATGGTTACAATTAGACTATTTCCTTTAGTTTATAATCTACCTTTAAAACTCAAATGTCTTAGTTTTTAAACCCTTCACCCCCATTACATAGTTTTCATCATATTATGGTTACAATTAGACTATTTCCTTTAGTTTATAATCTACCTTTAAAACTCAAATGTCTTAGTTTTTTAAACCCTTCACCCCCATTACGTAGTTTTCATCATATTCTGGTTACCATTGAACGATTTCATTTAGTTTATAATCTACCTCTACAACTCAAATGGGTAAATACAACCTCAATGAACCCTCTTAATACCATGGGCCCTTCTTAAACTGTATAAAATTGTCTAGTTTAGTTTTGTCTTGTTTTAGTCTTGTCTAGTTTAGTTAGTTCTTGTTTAGTTTAGTTTGCAAGTTTTACATTTTAATTTATCCAGAATCAAAGGCAAAAAAACGTTGTGGTGCTGAAGGGGTTAAAGGTACTGGAAAATAGACTAACTTGTTACAGGGAGCCATACTTCAGACATACCATACATACATACATACACAAATTTAAAGACCGAGTGCTCCACACAAAATGCGGTTCTGGTCTCACGTCCTAATAGTGGCGTTCCAGGCAACCCTGTTAAGAGCTGCCTCACTTGTCAGGTTCTTTGATTTATTTGTTTATTTTGCAAGTTTTACATTATAATTTAAGATCAAATCGCAATATGATGCAAAAACACTGTTTAGATATTTATTTTTCTGTGTTATTGAGCCATTTTCCCATAGGTTAACTGTGGTTCATTATAATTTATCCAGAAATGTACAAAGTTAGCCCATTTTACCTTTACTGACTTCTACCAGGGCTATCTCGTTAAGCGTCAACAACATATTACAAAGCATTTTTATCTGGTCAAACTATTCTGCAATAATAATAAGCCTTTCCTTTATTATCAGGTTTGTTCAACGAGTGTGGCAAGAATAGTTGTGAGCTGTAGGGGTAGCGGCAGTAGCAGTGATAAGAGTTGTGGTGAATGAGCTGTTAAATATATCTTTCCTCTTATTTTCACCAGGTTTGTTCGACGAGTGCGGCAAGAATAGTTGTGAGCTGTAGGGGTAGTGGCAGTAGCAGTGATAAGAGTTGTGGTGAATCAGCTGTTAAATATATCTTTCCTCTTATTTTCACCAGGTTTGTTCAACGAGTGTGGCAAGAATAGTTGTGAGCTGTAGGGGTAGCGGCAGTAGCAGTGATAAGAGTTGTGGTGAATGAGCTGTTAAATATATCTTTCCTCTTATTTTCACCAGGTTTGTTCGACGAGTGCGGCAAAATAGTTTGAGCAGCGGTGGTGGTATTGGTAATCGTTGTGGTCATAGTTGTACAGTACGGTAGTGAGTGAACTGCTAAATATATCTTTCCTCTTATTTCCACCAGGTTTGTTGGACGAGTGTGGCAAGAATAGTGTGAACAGCGGTGGTTGTAGTGGTTCTAGTTGTGGTCATAGTGAGTAAGCTGTTAAATATACCATACCTTTCTCTTTACGCCAGGTTTGTTTGACGAGTGCGGCAAGAGTAGTGTGAGCAGCGGTGGTAGTAGTGGGGGTAGCAGTGGTAGTGGTGGAGGAGAGGAGGTGTGGGCTAGGGTGGTGGGTGAACTGATGTTGACAGGTCGGTTACTGTCCACCTGTCCTCGAGCCACAGCCCTCGCATGGCCCATCGTCTACACCAGGGCCAACTCTCTCTACTCCATTGTGGATCCTACGTGAGTTGCTGATTGCCATTGGATTTTACTGTGTGTCACTGAGGATAAAGAATGCTTCCCATGTAACTGTTGCATGTTGTAAGAGGAGATATAAAGGGAGGGGTGGGTGGGATTTGTTTATCCTTTGTAATCAGTGTGTTCAAAAGGACCCAATATCTAAATCCCGACTGATAGGACCCCTTAGCCTTATAGCATCTGCTGTAATTCATGAAAACATTCCCCCCTGGTACTACTCTCCTTGGTACATGACAATATTTCGCTCTCTGCACTTTCTATCTGCCCTTTAGAGCAGTGACTCTGCTCCTTGGAGAATTGTCCTGGGGTACACACTGATTTAACCATGCTATCAAGGATGTGTAGTGATCCCTCAAGTAGTGCTACCCAAATTGAATTAATTTCACCCAAACAGTGTTATATATCAGTAAATCAGAAAATGCTCTCCTGCAGATGTGTCTTATTAATTTCTTCAAGGAAGTTTTGTCATATTCCTTTGCGTTTTAGAAATAATTTTACAACTGGCAGAGAAAAAATTTGACATCAATTTTAGGGTCATCTTTGTTTCCAATGTAACTTTCAGAGGAATAGGCCCTATTTTTTCTCCTGATATTTTATTTTAATGCATTTCTCTGCTCTTTCCAGACCTCCCAACGACAACCGAGCCTCCCTCCTACGCTCTGCCACCCAAGTGAAACGTCCCGTGAGCGAGCGTGATGTGTATATGAGTCTGTGGCGAAACTACATCGTACTGGCATGTCGTGTGGTGCCAGCCGTCACCAAGACACCTGTCATACGACCTGCGTCACCGGACATCAGCCTCGGGTTAGTGTTAGTGCAGACCAATTAGTTATAGTAATGAAAAGGATTAATTTAGTCTAATATGGTAGTTTTTGCAGATGCTATATGAACAAATCTTTCTAAGGTTGAAGACCAACTAGTTATTTCTTAATATATAGTACATTTTTTTGTCTGTACTAAACCTGTAAATTGGTGTTCACCTTATAAAAGGCTATTTTAGAACCCTTGAATGTTGTTTCTGTTCGGGCTCTGTCTCGAGTCGGCCACCCCCAGCAATGGGGTGTGTGCCTGAGTATATACATACATACATACATACATACATACATTACCCAAATTGCTATGAACCTTTCAAAATATTTTCTTTTTTAGCATGGGATGCAGCAGAGTGTTTCTCTTAGAAGCAGTTTACTTTTAGCATTCCTTGGGAATGTCAAATTGTCTGAGGATTGGCAGTTTCACGATTCTGGTTTTAACCTGTTCTCATGTCCCCCAGATCGTTCCCAGAGAGTGTGAGTGGTGGTGGTGGTAGTGGTAGTGGTGGTGGTGGTAGTGGCAGCAGTAGTAGCAGCAGTACCAGTGAGAGGTCCTCCCCGGGCTACTCTGTATCACCACTCTGCCTGTATAAGCTCCTGGTGCCTCTCCTGCGCTGTGATGCCTCTGATATGCGCCACTCCGTCACCCTGGCTCTGGGCAAGATCAACCACTATGCTCTTAGGTCAGTTAATGGAAGTATATTAATGGTAGCCTACTTAACCCTTTCACGCACAAGGACGCGATTTGCGCCCTTTCTAGGATACTTTTAAAAACCTTTGTAAACATCAAGGGTATTCATCAACTTTTAGTTTAGTTACTTCAACCTCTGCAGTTGTCTTTGAGTGATCTGTGGGCAGAAAACTAATTTTGGAAAGGTGATTATGAAATTAAGATAATTATATTCCTGAACACTAAATGGCAACCCCCAATGCATGAAAGGGTTAACCTTGGTGTATTCATTGGAGATATTTTGATTAGTTTGGGTAGGTTATTCAACTGTATATTAGAGCTACAAGTGATGACTGTATATTAGAGCTACAAGTGATGACTGTATATTAGAGCTACAAGTGATGACTGTATATTAGAGCTACAAGTGATGACTGTATATTAGAGCTACAAGTGATGACTGTATATTAGAGCTACAAGTGATGACTGTATATTAGAGCTACAAGTGATGACTGTATATTAGAGCTACAAGTGATGACTGTATATTAGAGCTACAAGTGATGACTGTATATTAGAGCTACAAGTGATGACTGTATATTAGAGCTACAAGTGATGACTGTATATTAGAGCTACAAGTGATGACTGTATATTAGAGCTACAAGTGATTGAAAATGTATAAATGTTTGACTCACCAGTACCAGTAGAGTGCTTAACCCGTCCAGCCCCGGCTAGTTTTGTAATGTTTGTTCACCAGAACCTGGCCGGTTTTCAATTTTTTTTTTTATTCCAGAAACAATAGCGAATGGGTTAGGAATGAAGGAAAAACCACGAAAAACCGCTCAAAAAGCTTAAAAATGGTCCTACAGAGCCCCCGAAAATGTATTTTACAAGAGTAAAAAATTGAAGGCAATTACCCCAAAAAACAAGGTTATTGCGCGCTCACGCGCACGCACGTGGACTTTAAGAGTTTTCAACCATCGGCACGGGTGCGTGGGATACGTACACAGTTCCCATACAAATCTGAGCCCTCTTGAGTGGCTACACCTGAGGTTACGGTCGGCGCAATTAGGGTGACGCGCCAGGCGCGTCTCTGGGGCTGTGCGTTACATACATCGCCGACGCGCCAGGCGCGTCGCTGGGGCTGTACGGGTTAAAACTAATTATCGTCAGCACTTTCTTAAATAATGTTCAATTAGTAAATTTATGCTGTCAACTTTATGGCTCTCTTTTTTTTCTATTGTGTTGACAGTTTTATGGAAGGTAGATAATGTAAGGTAGCTGAATTCTTATATCTGTTCAGGTGCGTGCCGCTCACAGATGAAGACATTGTGTTCAAGTCATGTGATGAATACCTTGAAACGAGACAAGGGTGGTTGCTGAACCTATTTATATACTTACATTTGCTCAATGAAGTCGTCTAAGGTTAACAGTTAGATATTTTAAGGATTTTAAATGACAATGATTGGCCTTGACAAGATTTTTGATGGTCACTCTGGCCCATATCTAGCTATAATGAAACTAATTTGACAAAGTGTCTAACATGTGGTTTATGTGAAGGTGCCTATTCAGAAGCTGCCAAACCAGAATTTCAATTTTTTTTTTTTTTGGTAAAAATGATCATGTGACTGCCTTTACTCATATAGAATGAAGGATGACATTGGGTGCATGGATTTGGTTTCTAGCGAATATGTTTTACTTTCTTTCATCATTATTATTATCCTCCCTAGCGACCTGATGGAGGAACTGTTCCCGTACGTGCGAGAGAGTATAGACCGCAAGCAGGAGAACATGAGGCGGCGGCGACGGAGGGATGCACTCAGACTCACACTGGTAACGCTCTTTGAGATGATTGCCGAGCAGGGCACCTTCGCACTCAGGTAGGTGGAGGACATTACCACAGTGGATTTTTTATTTCCTATTAAACATTAAAGGTTCTAAATAAATTGTGACCACATGGGAAAGTGCAATGATAACACACTATATGCCTAAAGGTCCCCAAGTGCATAGTCACCGAGGTTAAGACCTATTGTCAGCCAGGCTATTATAATGTAAAACTTGCAAAATAAACAAACCAAAACTGTCTGGCGTCTGGCAATAGATAGATTGATAGAAAACTGTGATGACACAAGATAAATGCAAAAGAACTAATCCAAATCGCTATGCCTGCTAAACAGGAAGACCTATAGACCAAATGGCCTTGGCCTTGCTTGGGGCCTTGGGGCTGTTCAGCCAGGCAGCCTGGGGAACAACAACAACAACCCTCCTATCTTCTTGCTGAAGGGGGACATTAACAGCTAGCAGTGATTGTGAAAACACATTCGACACATTGAGCTGGGCACCAGTTTAGGGACCATTAGATGGGCCTCCAAGATCCTCTCCACTACACCAGCTAGCTAGTGTACTTTTGAATTTTATTAGTGATATTTCATGAACAGTACATTATCTATGAAGTGTGAAGCTTTGAATTGAAGGGTCCATGAGGGAGAGAGGCTTGAAAAAGACAACAATGGAATGTGAGGTCAAGGAGAAGGACTACAGACTTTTTTTTTTTTTTTAACGATTAGTTTAACCAGACCACTGAGTCACTGCGGCTGGCCTTAGCTAACGCTAAGGGACTACAGAGCTACTTGTATTGTATGTTATTACCTGCTTTCGACAGGGACTTTTTAAAATGCCTGTTTGTCTTGTATGTACTGTATTGAAATTCCTGGCCCCTTCTTGTGCCATTTAAGAACATATAAAAGGAGCTAGTGGCAGACACTTTTCCCCTCCCCTTGGGGGAATTAGGTCTCTATTCTGCTCTGTAGTGGAGTGAAAAAAAAAAAAAAAAAAAAATAATAATAATAATAATAATAATAATAATAATACTAATAATAATATTTCCCCTGTATCCAAGTGCATGTCGTATGTGGTGACTAAAATAAGTTCAGGAAAGGGATCCGGATGTAAAAAATACCATGACTTTTCCTTGGTTCTCCTTGGAGAATTGTCATTTGAAACTACTGTACTGTACTGTACTTGAGGCCTTTAAATCAAACTAAACTCGACCCGCTTCCTTTCCTAGCGAGAGTGTTCTGGATGGAGACACTGGAGCGTTAAGGAAGAGACACCTGGAGTATGTTGATGGAGCTCGGGTGTTACTGGAGGCGGAGACTGACAAGGACAACACCACACTCACGCAGATCAAGACACACTTCTGTGATTTTGTCCGCAAGCTCATCGCCAGCTTTTCCCGTAAGTGATGCGGAAGTGTTATGTGTGTGTTGCAAGTCGCCGGTACAGAAGGGGTTAATCCATCGCTCTCTGCTCTTTTAATGTTAACAAAACTATTTTTTTTTTTTTTTTTAGTTTATATATGTTTTTGTTTTTTGTTTTTTTAAAGTGAATATATTTTGATGTTGCATTGGCTTGTGTTGTTTTCCATTCTCCCTTTCATTAATCCGTCTATCTCTCTCTCCTGTAACAGTGGAACAGAGACAGACACTGATGCCCCGGATAACCCGCAAGAGCCTCTTCTATCTATTTGCATCCTGGAGTGGCATATTTGGGGCACCATTTGGGTTTAAGGTGAGTATGGAAGGCTCTGTCTTGAGTCGACCACCCCCAGCTATGGGGTATGTGCCTGAGTATATAGCCTATATAAGTAACACCCCATTCTTAACATTAATCATCAATTACAAACCCCAATGTACTTGAATAAACTAATGAAAGCATATGGTCCTCCCGGGATTCGAACTCGGTACACCACAATCAGAACATAAGCATCTAAACCATTAAACCACCAACACAGTTGAAGATTGAGTACACGATCACGATTAATGTCCATTTTCGAATTTTGGATTTCAAGCTAATCATGTACTCAGACCCAACTGCATTATGGAAAGTGTGATGTTTTACTGAGAGGAAAGAACATTGAATGGGGATAAGATCACTAAGGACCGGCCTTGCTAGACATTAGTTACATAGATAAGGGGTCACTAGCCATCTCAACCAGTAGATCAATTCAACCAGTTCATCTATCACTCTATCTATTGCTAGATGCCTTGATCCCTGAGGCATTGGCCATGATTGAATTGTCTCCATATTTTTTAGGCAATTCTTTTGAGTCTAGCTTGTTTTCAGGGGAGGTTGCTATTGTCTATGCGCTGTAAGTAGGCGAGAAATCATGATCTCTAAAAAAAAAACTGGGGCAAATGCCAGAGTAGGCCTACATACATACATACATACATACATACATACAGCCGTCCGGCTGGCTCAGTTGATAGCGTGCCTGATTCCCACCTTGAAGGTCTCGCGTTCAATCCCCGCTCAGATTGGAAAGTTTTTCTGTGATACAGCCGGCGGTTACCATCTCCCCATGAGCAAGGGGGATGGGTAATGGTCTCTGGTAGACTAAAGAAAGCCAAGCGCTTGCGAATCCTCGAAGGAGGAGAGACGGGCGCTATATAAGTAACCAGAAGATTATTATTATTATTATTATTATTGCATACATACATACATAGATAGATACATAGGTAATTTAACCAACCATTTTCTTTGTATTCAGAGCGGTGACTCAGGTAATTTAACCAACCATTTTCTTTGTATTCAGAGCGGTGACTCAGGCAGCCGCCATCCCACCGAATTTGAGCTGGTGGCCCTGCAAGCCTCGAGCTCCGTGCTGTGCTGTGGTCCGGCTTTTGATCCCCATCTGTTGGCTGATGACGGACACATCTACCAGTGGCTGGATGCTCTGCTGGGCTCACATCATGATAAGGTGGGTCAAGAATGTCAAGTCTGGCAACGTGAAGGGAGATGTGCGGAGGGTCGATGATGATGAAGTATTTTTGACATGGTGGATCCAGACATGACATATTTTTTTACTAGCCTTCTGAGCCAAATCCCTCATAAGGCTAGTGGCTGTGTGGAGGGGTATACCTAGAAAGACATGGAATCAGGTTCTAGGATTTGAATGAAATTGTTTCAACTTTGACAAGAGAGACAACCCAGAACAGGGCTGCCTGGAATGTCACCATTCAGACATGGGACTGAATCTGTACTTCTTATGGATCACTCAGTCTTTTGTTTATATTTACCTGTATGTAAAAGGCCTAACATATTCCTGATAATATTTATAAAGAATATGTTAACAAAATTTCTGTATTGTACTGGAAATGGACTTTATTATTGTATGACAATATTATGTGTATATCATTATTTTCTATTTATCTGTTACATGTATTAATATTTAACTATCTTTCAACTTTTTAACTTCAGCCTATACAGTACAGTAATTCACAACAGTTTTAGTTACTGCATTTATCATGATGATGATGAAGAAAGATTAAAGTCAGCTTGAGGTGACATTGAAGTAACCCCCAGCCTTGGTGTTATTATTACTGTGTGAAGTGTTGGAGCACTTTTTTGTATTTTTTGTTATAAGTAACTTTTATAATAACACAAGAGAATATTGCATTATTATTGTCAACTAGACTGAAGGTAGATACAGTGTATGGCAGTTTCTTTAAACTTTGTCTTCAGCGGCCAAACGGAATAAGTAAAACTCATTGCTGGAATATGCACTCAGTTGCTTTAAAACTCATTGCTGGAATATGCACTCAGTTGCTTTAATATTTATTTATACTGTACTTGCATAATTGAATATATAAAGTTTTAATATGTAAATTAATTTGTTTTAATATGTAAAATACAGAGCTACACAAAGAATGAGTTAGTACGTTTCAAAAGTCATCATTAACTGCTCATACATACAGTATTTCTAAGTAATGGCCAAATAGTTAGCTTCTCTGCCCGACTATAGTTATGTACCGGAAATTGAATATTTTCAATTAAAATGCTTATAGCAGGGTGGCGAGGTTGGTAGGGCGTGCAACTGGTGAACCAACTCCACGGAAGGTTACGAGTAGAGTCTCGGCGGGAGAGACGCCATAAAAATACCCCTCACCCAGTTAGTGACCCGGTCAACCACTGAATCCAGCAGACCAATTTAGAACCTGATTTTCCCAATGGAAATACTTGTTGGTTGTAAAATAAATAAATAAATTAATAATAATAATGATAATAATACTAATACTAATATTGATACCCGGTATAAAGTAAAATGATATTCAATTATTATAGTACCTTCACTATGGCACCAGCTGGGGTTTACTACTGTAATTCAATAGATCATTTTTTTAGTACATTATATTCAAACTTAAGAAGTATATTATTATAAAGTTTTCATTGATCAAATAACAATATGAGAACATTATTAACCAAGTCTATGATATACCTCCATCTCTCCTGTGCTGACAATCTTCTCTTTCTCTCCTTTCTCCCCCTCTCTCTCTCACTCTGTGTCTGGCAACCTAGGTTAAGAGTAAGGTAAGTCTATGGACCAGTGTATTAATGTTGTTTATTATCCGTCCATTTGTATATTTTTGCCTGCCAGTTTTGTGTGGGGATGTTGTTTGTTGATTGTTTTCGTTGTGTGTGTATTTTTTGAACAGTGGCAGTGATGGTTGTTATTTCTGGTGTTATTTGTGTTGATTTCTTGCAACTAATTTACAATTATTTGTTTTTCCTTTTATTGTTTTCAGTTTATTTATTATTTATTCACCAGCGTCCTCCGTGGTTTGGTCAGTAAAACTTCTTAACAGTCTGAGGAATATTTGACCACAGAATTTCTGTCTTCTTGCATGCATAAAGGCGGTGTTATACAACCACTTTTTCCTGCAATATTTTGGGCAATTGTAGTCTTGCAGGTTTGGAGCTTGCAAAGAAAAATACCGACTCCAGACTGTCCCGGAGGCCGATCCCAGCACCTTAACCCAAGGGTTACCAAGGGGTAGGATCCAGTGACCCCGGTGCACCCCACCAGAACCAGCTGCAGGAACACACCCTGTGCGCGTACTCGGCACTACGTCTGGCCTGGTATTATTCGCCCAATGACCGGGCAGCCTCCTAGAGCGCTACCACCAGGTTCGGGCCCCTATACTGTTAGGTAGAAAGTGCCAGTCTGGGGGAGCACTATGCACTGTACCCTCTAGATCCCTTCGGCTGGGCCGACCCCAAGGCGTCACAATCGGGTCTGGGGGGCAAGATTCAATGCCAGTGTGCTGCCATATGGCAACTTGGTCTAAGGAATAGTGAAGTCCTGCCACAACGTTGCCCCAACGTGTAAGCACTGTGGCCGACTCTGGTGTGGCACCAGAACAACGCCCAGGTAGGGCTAGTAGAGTCCCCTGCGGCACCTATCTGCTCCTCACCAGCCTCGGCAGTGCCATACCAGGGCAGCGCCAATGGAAAAAGTTGTCACTATGTAGTAATGGCTTTTGGCTGACAAGCCTAGCGCCATCCCCCCTATTAGTCCCCTCTTACGACAGGCAGTGGAATGCGAGGGGAATATACAATATATATTTTTGTCCTCCACCATGGGTGAAGGCCCCCTTTCCCCTGGGGGTAATTGTGGTCTTGCAGCTTCCAAGACAATGTTAAATAATATTGTAGTTTCCTAAGATTATCTACCTCCAGCCTGGTTGCTAGTATCAATGCAAAACTACCCCAAAATATTGTTAGAAAAAGCCTGCTTAAAGAAAATTGCCGGTAAAAGTACTGGTGTGACATTGCCTTCAGAATAATTTCAGTTCTGTTTATATGAGACCTACTGTGTAGAGAGGCCTGCCTTCTGACCGTTCTGATTTGTTCATGGTCACCCCCTTTTGGACCGAGGTGACTGGCTATATATAGACCGAACCTTTGTACATTGAAACACAACATTGTTAGTTTAGTTGCCCCTCATACAGTCCCCAGCGCCACACTACCACTATTGTTATATTTGGTGGATTGATGCACACACACACACCGACACACACACTGACTCACGCACACAGACATACACGCTGACTCACACACACATACATAAACAAATATCTCGCATCAAACCCGCGTCTGACTGCGTTTGTAAATGAATAACTTTATTTTATCCTCCCCTCAGTTACTAACCCATATGTCCCCTACTAACTTCCTAGTCCTGCCACGTTAGTGGCAGGGCAGTAGTTCCCTTTCCAATGTTCCCTTACCCACTCTAAACCACTGTTTGGACACTTGATCCTCAGTGTTTTGGAGGACAAGCAGCCTAGAAGGGTCACTAGACCTGTTGTTGATTTCCTTTGTACTCCTTTGTACTCCTTTATATACTGATGCACTCACTCGCACACACACACATACATATACAGTACACCCACATAAACTGACACCCATACATACACAAACACTTAACAGATGCCCATACACACGTTTATTATTGGTTTTATACTTTGCATGATGAATGTTTGATGGTAATTGTGTATCTCTCTTGCATTAACCCATGAACTGCTAGAACACGTGCAAAATAAATGGTCAAGTTGTGGGAGGGAGGGGGGGGGGGGAGAGGGAGAGCATAAAGGTAAGGGGTGAAGGATGTGGTATGGAAAGATGCCACTACTTTCTATGTGTCACCCAAATTTCAGACATTTCCTGGCACTGGGATGGTTTTTTGAAGGGTTATTTTTACACGTTAAAATACCATGGTTTCCGAGAGGACCTTCGCAGTCCATGGGTTAATGATTGTGTTGTTGTTGTGTTATTATTGCCATCACTGATTTATTTGCGACATGCACCTGTTTCATGCACAGTTTATTTTTATTGAAGAATTTTCTATATCATGCATATTATGGTGTCATTTAATTGATAGGTTAATTTGATGTGCGATTAGTTTGCTTGGGAAACAGATTAACTTGCTCATGTAGTAATGTACACCCTATGTGGTGGATTGTGTTCTTTTATTTAATAATTTTCATTTTAGTAAACGTTGTTTCCACATAGCGATTTTGATAATTTAATTTGACTTTATATTGTCCTTGTCCCAATTTTGGTTTGTTTAGTTTGCAAGTTTTACATTTTAATTTATATTGTCTTTGTCCCAGTTTTGGTTTGTTTAGTTTGCAAGTTTTACATTTTAAACTATTATGGCAAACATTAGATGATTTTGTTAGCCATAAAGTGGCCTTTAGGATTAAAGGGTAAAAATTTCATCTAACCCTTTGACTTCAGCCGAGTCTTCCTAAGCTGAATATAATTGTCTAATCATGTAGTGAAAGGGTTGTTGTTGTTGTTGTTGTTGTTCCCTAAGCTGCCTGGCCGAACAGCCCCGAGTCCCTGAGAAAGGCCATGGCCACGATCGGGCTTTCCCACAGAGCTCTCATTGAGTGTAGATTGTGTTGTTGGCGTAAGTGGTTGTGTGAAATGCAGTCTTCTATGATGTGTTTAATGGTATGGGGTGCTGTGTTACATCCCGGGCAGGCGTCGACAACGGAGTCATCCAGTCTCTTCTGATAGCTCAGGAGAGCTGGATGGTGTCCGCATCTCAGCCTGGCCAGGTGGACTCTGTCCTCGCGAGGAAGGGAGGATTCGGAAGGATGGATTTCGGGAGGTCGTGCATGCAGCTGTGTGTTGTCTGTGAGTGAGTGGATGGATCGGTGAGAGATATGAGTATGGATGTGCTTCTGGATGTTGGTTCGGGGTGGGCAGGGAGGGAGAGAGGACAATAATTGTGTGTGATACCGTGTGCTGGGTGTTTTTGATATTTCTTGGTGTCTGTGGGTGTGTTGCCATGTAGTTTAGTGGGTGGTCTTGGTTCGTGGAGGCTGCTGCCAGGAATTGAGTGCCTCTCATGTCCAGATGGTCTTTGACTTTGAGGATTTTGGTTTCTTGATGTAGGTGATCTGTGGGTGCAGTAGCTGTGCAGCCTGTAATGATCTTCAGGGCTTTGTTTTGAATAGTCTGTAAGGTCTTATGATGTGTTTCAGCTAGGTTAGAAGCCCAGGCTGGGCTTGCGTATTCCATCACTGATCTTATGTATTGTTTATATACTGTGGTGGTAGTTTCTTTGTTGTGTCCAAATTTTGTGTGAGCAAGTGACCTGAGGGCGTTAAGTCTGGGTGTCAGTTTCTTTTTAATGTTTGTGGTGTGCTGTTTGAATGTCATATGAGTATCATATGTTACTCCTAGGATTTTGGGTGTGTGTGTATGTGTTAGGGGTGTGTTGTTTATGGTGAGTTGAGGGATGTATTCGTGTTCTCCTGTCCAACTTGTGAGCAGGGTTGCGGTGGATTTGGCTGGGGCTAGATTAAGTCTGTTTGTAGTGCACCAGCCATGTAGTGTGTTGAGATAGGGTTGAAGGAGATCTGTTGCTCTTTTTGGGTCATGGTGTGTGCATGTGAGTGTTATGTCATCTGCATAGGAGGCTAAGTTTATTTGGGGCGTATTGGGTGTAGTTATATCGTGCATGTACAGATTGAAGAGTGCGGGCGATAGGACGGATCCTTGTGGGACTCCGTTTGGAAAGTTTCTGATTTTAGATGACTGACCGGCAAAAGATACGTGTGCACATCTGCCTGCTAGGAAGTTGGCCAGCCACCGTTTTGTGTTGTTGTGCATGTTTGTGTTGTAGATTTTGTTTGTTAGGTTGTGGCGGGGAATGGCATCGAAGGCTTTACTAATGTCGAGTGTGGCTAATAGTGATCTGTGTGGTGGTCTAGCTGAATTGATGCCGTCGAAAGCTCTTTGTGTAAGGTCTGTGAGAAGAGTGTTTGTGGAGTGCAGTGGCCTAAAGCCATGTTGTGTTGGAGCTAGGGGTAGGTCAGGTGTAATTAGTTGTAATACTAGGCGTTCCATGACTTTGGAGGGGGAGCAAAGGAGTGTGATGGGGCGGTGCGAGGAGGGTAGCGTGGGGTCTTTGTTGGGTTTGGGGAAAGTGATGATGATACCATGCTTCCAAATGTCTGGTATTGTGTTGTGTGAATAGCTGTAGTTTGATATGTTAGTGAGTGCTTGTATGCCTTGTGGTCCCAGGTGTCTGAGGTGTATGTTGCTTATGTTGTCTAGGCCACAGGCGGGTGAGTGCTTGAGATTGTTGATGATATGCTTTGTCTGGTGATTGGTGAAGGGTGTATAGTCAGGGTCTGTGGGGAATTGTCTCTTACGTCGGATGACACGTCGGTCGTCTTTGTGAGGTTTTAGGTGGCTGACATGTGAAAAGTGATTGATGAGAGTGTTTGCTTGTTGTTTACATGAAGGAGTAGAGTCTGTTGTTGTGATTGCAGCATGTGATTGTGTTGTGTTGCTGTTGGAAAGTGTGATGCTGTTTAGTGTTTTGTATAGTTTTTTGGGGTTTGTTTTGTGATCAAGTGTTTGTAGGAAGTTATTCCAATTTAGTTTTTGTTGTTCTTGTATTTTGTTGTTAGTTTGGGTGTTGAGTGCTTGAATTTGTTGTGTGATGTCTTGTGTGTGGGGTGCTGGGGAGTGTTTCAGTATGTCGCGTTGTCTGATGAGGTTTTGAATTTCTGGTGTGAAGTTGGGGTTGTGTCTTTTTCTGTTACCTCTTGGAATGTGTTTCTTGTCAGCGTTTTGGATAGTTTTATTGAGTATGTGTACAGCATTGTTGATGTTAGTGATGGGTGTACTGTTTAGAGTTGTGAAGTGTTGTTCTGTCTCATTTGTGAATGCTTCCCAGTTAGCTCTTTTATAGTTGGTGTATGTGTGTTTGTGGCTAGCTGGGGTGAGTCTGGTTTTGGTGGTGATAATGATCGGGAGGTGGTCAGAGCCTAAGGTTCTGACCACCCTCCAGGATGTTGTGGGGGCGAGTTCTGGGGAGCAAAAGGTGATGTCTGGAGATGATGGGTTATAGAGGGCTTGGTGAGGAATATGGGTATGTTGATGGATGTCGTTAAGGATGATGAGGTTATCGGTTTGGTTTTGTAGTACCAGCCCTCTGTCTGTGTCGGGGTTGTCGACAAACCAGGCCGACGTCTTGGCGTTGAAGTCACCACCCAGGATGATGTGTGGGGGGTGTGGGGTGTTTGTGATGTGTTGTAAGTGTGGTCTGTATTCATTTGGTACTGTAGGGGATGTTTGGGGAGGGATGTATGTGTTTATGATGGTTATGTTGGAGTTGTTGCCAGTGCGTATTTTAATTGACTGTATTTCTGTTGTGTTATCATTTGGGGGGAGGAGTGATTTGGTTTGTACACTGGTTACTATGTATGATATTTCTTTGTGTACCAGGGTGATGAGTCCACCGCCCCCGCCGACAGCCCGGTCTTGTCTGATGGTGGTGAAATTATGAAATGTGGGTGTTTTTTGTGTTGTGCGGAGTTTTGTTTCTTGTAAGATGGCAATGTGTATGTTGTGTTGTTTGATGAAGTGTGAGAGTTCGTGTTTCTTTGTGTTGATGCCATCTATGTTCAGTTGAAGAATGTTAATGTTATGTGCACGATGTACGTTGGGTGCTGCTGCACGAGGATGGGGTGGGGGTGGGGGTGATGGGGGGGTGGGGGTGAGGGAGGGGCTGGGGGTTGGGATGGGTGAGGTGGGGGTGGGGATTGGGGAGCAGGAGATGGGGGTTGGAATGGATTAGGATGGGGTGTGGTGTGTTGAGTTGAGGATGTGGATGGTATGGGAAGGTTAGGTGGGTTAGGGAGGAGAGGTGGACGGGTTTTAGGGGGGGGAGTGGATGATATGGGAAGGTTAGGTGGGTTGGGGAGGAGAGGTGGACGGGTTTTAGGCGAGGGATTTGACTGGGAGAGGGAGGGGCATGAGGAACAGGTCCAGGTGTTTGTGTAGTATTTCTTGGAGGCAAGTGTTGTGCAGGTGAAGTGGGTCCAGTTCCCACATGAATTGCAGAGAACTGAACCCTTAGTATGGCGACTCGAAGTGATGGGTTTTGAGCAAGTTGGACATATGTATGTGAACGTGGGTCCTGGGTTGCTCTCAATGTCTCCGGCTAGAAGAAGTCTTCGAGAAATGACAGCCGGAGAGTCATTTCTCGGTGTAGGAAAAACTGTGTGATGTGTGTGTGTGGTGTGAGAGGTGTGGAAATTCCCGGCGCGACCGAAGCCGCTCCAAGGACCCGTGCCCCCAGGGAGGGGGCAGGGGATGGTTGTGACGGTTTGGCTCCCGAAACTGCTCCCCGCGGCCGGCATCCGGTTTTCCTCCACTGGTCGTTGATTTTGTCTTCGGCTGTGGAGGGTCGGCAGCCATCCGCGGTTGGCAGCCTCGGGAGGTGGCCCCACGGCGTAGACGCCGCCACATCAGGACTTAAAGGGTTAAAAGAATATGGTACAGTCTTGCTCAAAAGTTGTGTTCTCACTTTCATGATATTGCTGTTTTCTCTCTCATGATGTGATGAAGACGGACACAAATTAAGTGAAGAAGAAACTGTGGAGTTAAGGGGACAGTGGCTGTTTGTTTGGTCTATTAACCTAACAAGTGCGCATGGGGGTAATTGGAAACGTCCCCCTGTGCTGACGTATTTGAGGTGTTTCCGTCACTAAAATATTCATTGTGCCATTAATAGCATTAATACTTATCCATATGTGCCTATTATGTGTTGATTATAAAGGTATTAACCTGAAACAACAATAAAACGAGTGAAAACAGCGTTTGGATGGTCAAAATCGGAGATATAGCCCGCGAGTTGTATAATGTATGGGTGAGGCAAGCTGCTTTCCCGCCAATTTCCCCCAAGGCCACTGAGACACAGTCGATCGATACTCTCTCTCTCTGTCTTGGTCACGTGGGAGCATCTGCAGATGGATACGAGGGGGTACATGGAGGAATTGGTTACGGAAGGAGAAATCTAGAAGGCGAATATATATTGGAGTCCTGCGTTGCACTCAACATGGTTGTGTGTAACACAAAGTTCAAGAAAAGACAGAGCCACCTGATCACATATAACTCTGGGGTCTCCAGTAGCCAGATAGATTACTTCTTGGTTAACAGGAAAGACTGGAAACTAGTTCGAGATGTAAAGGTCATCCCGAGCGAAGAATGTATCCCCCAGCATAAGCTACTTGTGTGTGACATGAGCTTATACAGAGATCCTAAGCGCAAGAAGGTTTACATACCCAAAAGGAAAGTGTGGCTGCTGAAGGACAAGGAAGTTAGGGATAGGTTTCATAATGAACTGGAGGAAATGAATAGAAATAAGGAAGCTAGGCCTAACGATGTAAATAGCCAATGGAACTTTCTTAAGCATAGCCTTATCGCTGCCACTGACAAAGTCTGTGGGAAAACAAAGGGTCACCCCAGGAATAAGACCTCTTGGTGGTGGAACGATGAGGTAGAACATGCTGTGAAAGAGAAAAGGAGATGCTTCAAAGCATGGAAGAAAGGTGGCAGCAGGGAGGAATACCAGGCAGCTAAACGAACTGCCAAAAGAGTTATTTACAATGCTAAAAATCGCATTAAGGACCTGGTCCTCGAACAAGTGTGTAACACTGACAATCCCAATGGGATCTTCAACCTAGCTAGGCGAGTTAAAAATGACAGTAGGGATATTATAGGTGAACAGTGTGTTAGAGATGATAATGGGAAGATTGTGTATGCAGAAAATGAAATCAGAGAAGCATGGAAGGTACACTATGAACGATTGCTAAATGTAGAGTTTGAATGGGATAAGGAACAGCTTAGTATCGAAAAACCAATATCTGGGCCCCCTCCTTTGATAGCACCAGCTGTAGTGAGCGACGCAATCAATAAAATGAAGGACGGTAAAGCTCCAGGTTGCTCCGACATTGTCGCTGAGATGATAAAAGCCTCAGGGGAGATTGGTGTAAACTTAGTCACTGAGTTGATAAACACCATTATTAAAGATGAGAAAATCCCAGAGGATTGGCTCAAAAGTGTAATAGTAAATATATACAAAGGAAAAGGGGATGTGCTAGATAGAGGAAATTATAGGGGCCTGAAAATGCTTGACCAAATCATGAAGGTCTGTGAGAGAGTCCTTGAGGGTTTGATCAGGCAAAGCATCTCTATTGATGATATGCAGTTTGGTTTTATGCCAGGACGTGGTACAACCGATGCTATCTTCATAGTCAGGCAGATACAGGAAAGATACTTACTAAAAGGCAGGGATCTTTACTTTGTGTTTGTGGACCTGGAGAAGGCCTTTGATAGGGTACCTAGAGATGTTGTACAGTGGGCTATGAGGAAACTTGGTGTGGAAGAGTGGCTGGTGCGTGTGATAATGAAGATGTATGAGGATTCGCGAAGTTCGGTGAGGGTGAAAGGTGTACTGAGTGATGAGTTCGCAGTCTGTGTTGGAGTCCATCAGGGTTCAGTGTTAAGCCCCCTCCTCTTTATTGTCTTGGAGGCGCTGTCTAGAATTTTTAGAGGCGGACTCCCGTTGGAACTGTTTTATGCAGACGATTTAGTCCTAATAGCTGACAGTATGCAGGATGCTGAGGCCAAATTCAGAGAGTGGAGAGAGGGCATGGCGAGCAAGGGTTTAAGAGTCAATATTAACAAAACCAAGGTTATGCATTGTAGTTTGAGACGAGGCAATGTGGAAAAGAGCGGTGCATACCCATGTGCAGTGTGTGGAAAGGGAGTGGGCGTTAACTCAATTCATGTAGCATCTGTCGATGTTGGGTACACCATGGGAGTAAGCGCTGTAGTAGAATAAAGGGGCCCCTGCCGAAGGATAAGTCAGAAATAGAAAAATTTGAGTGCGTAGTGTGCAAAGGCGAGCTTGTGTTAAGTGATGATCCTGTGGCTGTGAATTTTGGAAATGAGTCTTTGGAGCTGGTGAACAAGTTTTGTTACCTAGGAGATACCATCTCTGCCGGTGGTGGGGCTGAGGCTGCCACTGTTGCTAGAATTAGGTGTGGCTGGGGGAAGTTCAGAGAATTGATGCCAATCCTGACCATGAAAAGAATGCCTCTCCTCCTGAAGGGAAAGGTGTATGCCTCATGTGTTAGAAGTGCAATGACGTATGCCTCAGAAACATGGGCCGTTAAAGTAGAGGATGTCAACAGAATGGAGCGTAATGAGATGAGAATGGTGAGATGGATGTGTGGGGCCAGGCTACAGGATAGAATAACAATGTTGAGCTGAGGAGACGTTTAGGTATAAAGAGTATTAGCGAGGTGATGCGTACAAGTAGACTGGGATGGTATGGACATGTGGAGAGAATGGATGAACAAAATTGGGTGAAAAAATGCAGGTCTGTGATTGTGGAGGGAGCTGCACCAAGGGGTGGACCGAGGAAGACCTGGGATCGGACTATACGCGCCGATCTCAAATCCAAGAACTTGACAAGTGAAGCAGCCCTTAACAGGGTTGCCTGGAATGCCGCCATTAGGACAAGAGACTGAAACTGCACTTATGTGTGGAACACTCAGTCTTAAAATTTTATGTATTTATGTATGTATTCGCTTGCTATCAGTGATGACCACACCCTGCAACCGGATTTCTAATGTTAGCACGAAAATATACCTCAGAATAAGGGAATAACAGGGAAAATAGGTGATAACTGAAGGAGAGGAGGAAAGTGGGGAAGGAGGGGAGGTAGAGGACTGAGATTTTGCATGGCCCAGGGGACAAATGTTTTTTTTTTTTTTTTTTTTTTTTTATAAATATATTTTTTTTTTTTTTTTTTTTTTTCACTCACTCTTAAGAGTCTCCCCGCAGTCCGCCGGGGGAACTCTTAAGAGTCTCCCCGCAGTTCCCGGGTTAATTAATTTACAGTATTCATATATTAGTACTTTTAGGACTTTTAGTACTTTTAGTAAGCGTTGTTTCCACATAGCGATTTTGATAAGTTATTTTGCCTTTATATTGACTTTGTCCAAGTTTTGGTTTGTTTAGTTTGCAAGTTTTACATTTTAATTCAAATGTATTATCCAGCGTCCTCCGCATATTTTTCCATTAGCCCCTTCTGTACCAGCGACGTCCTATTCACTTTTTCTAGCTACTATTAGATGATTTTATTCATTCTAAAAAGGGCCTCCAGCAATTAACAGGCTTCGAACTATCTCACTTAGCCCTTGTTACCACCTCAGATCCTTCTTAAACTGCACAAAATTGTCTAAATATAGCTAGAATAAAATTAATAAGATGTCGCCGGAACAGAAGAGGTTAAGTTATTGATAAATATGCTGCTTAGGGATGTAATTTACCATCAACTGGAATAATTATGATGTTAAACTTGTTAAATAAACAAACCAAAATAGGGACGACACAATATAAATACAAAAGAACATATCAAAATCACTTATCAAAATCACAAACTATAGATTCGACTCCACTCATAGCAAAAGTGAGAAGGAACTTTGACTTTTGACTGTACTTGGTAAGATAGTTTGGTGAATACGTGCAAACAAGATACATATTTTGTGCATAGATATACAGGAATGTGGAAATATAGAAAGCAATAATTTGGTGAATGATTGTGCTGTTTGTATGGCATATTAGTGTACCACATGTTTTAAATTTTGTTGATTATTAATTTTAGTGCGAGCTTATTTAATACCAGCATGTTTGTGTACTACATGTGTATTTGATTGTTATTGACAATAATCAATGTTTATTACTGTGTACCAAGGGATGAATTTTTTTTTTAACTTTTTGGATAAGTTTACTTCAATTTTATTTAGAGATATTCAATGATTCAGCTGTTCACTACTTTATTGAAGTACTCAATCTCAGCTTCATTTCCTCTTATCTATTATGAAGTTAACTTGGTGGAAGATGTGATTATAATGTAAAACTTGCAATATAAAGAAACCAAGACTGGGACGACACAAGATGAATGCAAAAGAACTAATCAAAATCGATATGTGGAAACAAAGTTTTGGTTAATTATTATGATACTTTTAAGGGGGTAGTACTCGCTTTTTATGGACCCCCTTCTCCCTTATGTTTAGCATATTAGTTTTTGAGGTTTTAAGACATTCGTTCCGTTAGTTTTGCGATTTTGAGATCTTTCGCCTCATTTTTGTATCAATATTAATATGATTCTCTCTCTCTTTCGCTCTTTCTCACACAGTTTCTCACTTTTTTTTTCTCTCTCTCTCCCTCCCTTCAATCCTTCTTTCATGAATTTTTGTTCTTTCATTTTCTTTTGTCTTCATCCCACCTTCCTTCCACCTTCCTTCCCCTTTCTCACCCTCCCTCCTTCCTTCATTCTTGCCTTCTTCTTTCTCGCCCGCCTTCCTCCCTTCCTTCCTCGCTCTCTCTCCTTCCTTCTTTCTTCTTTTCCTTCCTTCTTTCCTCTTGGTCTCCCTCCCTCCTTCCTTCTTCTCCCTTTCCTTTTTCCCTCCATCCCCCTTCCTTCTTTCCTTCCTTCCTTCATTCATTCATTCATTTATTCATTCAGTCACGATTCATTCATTCATTAATTCATTCAGTCACGATTCATTCATTCATTCATTCATTCATTCATTCATTCATTCATTCCTTCATTCATGCATTCTTTCATTCATACTTTCCTACCTTCCTTCCTTCCTTCCTTCCTTCCTTCCTTCCTTCTACATCCTTCCATCCCCATCCTTCCTTCCTGCATTTCTTCCATCCTTCAAGTTGACCTTAATTCCACGGTTTCCTCTTCACTTAATTTGTGTCCGTCTTAATCAAATCATGAGAGAGAAAACAGCAAAATTGCAGTGAGAAGAGGTGGGGGGGGGGGGGTGGAGGAAGGAGGGGAAAGTAGGAGGGGAGAGGAATGGAAGGAGGAGGGAGCTATGGGGGAGGGGAGGAAGGAGGGGAGAGGAATGGAAGGAGGGGGGAGGAAAGAGGGGGTAGTAGGAGGGGAGAGGAATAGAAGGAAGAGGGAGGGGGAACTATGGGGAGTACAGAGGAAATCAAGCAACAACAGGTCTAGTGACCCTTCTAGGTTGCTTGTCTTCCAAAACACAGAGGATCAAGTGTCCAAACAGTGGTTTAGAGTGGGTAAGGGAACATTGGAAAGGGAACTACTGTCCGTGGCAGGATTAGGAAGTTAGTAGGGGACAGATGGGTTAGTAACTGAGGGGAGGATACATTTTTCGAATGTATTTAAATACTAAATACTAAATACATCAACTGTATTTCAATACATTTGTAAATACACATTAAATACATAAATATTTTAACATATGTATTCAGTAATTCATGATGAACAAAATAAAATGCTTGATAAAGGATAATTTCCGATTATATATTTCCCTATTTAGAACTAAACAAAACCAAAAGAACTTACACCACGTGTTCACTGTTCAGGGTTGCCAGATAGTTGGTTGGGTGTATGGGCAAAATAACCGGTATAAAGAGAATTTACATTCTTATATTTTGAGTATTTAAATACTCATTTAAGTATTTAAATACTATATTTAAATACATGAAAACAACTGTATTTATAAATACAGTTTTAAATACACAAATATATTTAAATACGTATTTAAATACAAATGTATTTAAATACTGCCCAGCTCTGATCATAACTAGGGTTCCTATGTATGTTTTAGCTTCAACATCTAGTGTTTATTTTTTCTTAGCATGGCAAGTGTTTCTAGCCTCTGGGTGGAAGGGAATGACAGGAAAAGTTTAATTTTTTGTTTTTTTTATCTTATCATAACGTTACGGGCTATGCAGAACCCATCTATAGGAAGAAGGGTTTTGTTTAGCTCAAGACGTTAGAACAATTAAAAACTTTATGCTTTTCTTGTTTTTCCTACCACCCAATTTGCCTTCTTTTCATATTGGATCATCCACTTCTAACTTCCTTCATAACAAAGCTAAGGTCGCTGTTTATCAATTTATTCTTTATATTCAAGGAAAATCTGATAGCAGCGTATTTACCTTCCTTGCTAAATTAAATTAAAAGTGTCTAGTGATGTTCAGAATACAATGAAAAGAGTAATTGTAATGAAAGTGTTAACATTCCCAATTATGACTAGTCTAGAGATCTCGTCCGCTAACCTTTCATAACTCAAAAAGATGGTGAGTATTCGAGGTGATATGTAGTATGTCATTTGGGAAGAGTCTACGGGTAAATAGTTTTGAAAATGTACAGCCTTGTTTTTTTTTTTCCCGCACCCTTCCCCCTGAGTTGAAATATAATTTCTAAACTCATCCTAATGAATAAACTATAGCTTATCTCACTCTTATAATCGATTTACTATAACTAGGCCAGAACTCTTGACTCTAACCTCTTGGTAGAAATGACAGCTCAATTACTCGAGTCTTTTCTGAGTTCTGAGAGGTTGGGGTGGGGATTTTTGGCCTACCTATCATGAACAGGGTATAATTTTCTAAGCCTTACCATTTCCAGAAGTTTAATCTCCGTCCCCGTTCTCCCTCCCCAGATCTACGGCTTGGCCCAGGAGACCATTGTTCTGCTCTTGGAGTTCAACCCAGACTCCGGGGCGGTGTTGGACTGGGTGGTGGATCGTTGTTATACCGCGACTCCTGAGGTGGCTGATGGATGCTTCAATGCCCTCGCTACCGTCTTCTCTGCCAGGTCTGTTGCCATCTCTTGTTTTTAGTTTTCTATTGTATTCTGTCTTCTTTGCCAGGTCTGTTGCCATCTGTTGTTTTTAGTTTTTTGTTGTATTCTGTCTCTTCATCTGTCTTCTCTGCCAGGTCTGTTGCCATCTCTTGTTTTTAGTTTTCTATTGTATTCTGTCTCTTCATCTGTCTTCTCTGCCAGGTCTGTTTCCATCTCTTGTTTTTAGTGCTCTGTTGGATTCTGTCTCTTCGTATTATCTTTGTTATACCGCTACTCCCGAGGTGGCTGATGGATGCTTCAACGCCCTCGCTACTGTCTTCTCCAGGTCTGTTGTCATCTGTTGTTTTTAGTTTTTTTATTGTATTCTATCTCTTCGTATTCCCCAACACTTAATATTAACGACGTTATTTTTTCTTCGTCTACCTCTAGCTATCTATCTTAGCTTTTTCAGTCTGTATTAGTTCAGGATATTGCCCTTGATCCTTGTTTATATTTCTTGTATTAGTTTAGGATATTGCCCTTGATTTTTTTTTATATTTCTTGTGTAATAATAAGCCAAGGGGAGAAAGAGGTAAATGTCTATGCAACTAGAAGGTGAGGGAAAAAAGTGGATAGTAAAATATAAGTACAGTACACAGTTTATGAGCAAATTTATCGACACACTGTTGATTTTGACTGTACAGTTGCTTGAATAATATATAAATTGACACTCGGAAAGTTTGAAGCAGTGACCATTTCTAACAAGAGGAGACCTGTTACTTAATATCTGTGGTAAGTTGGGTTGACTTGTTTGTAAGGGTGGGTATTATCTTGATGTGTTGGGGGTAGAGAGGGGGCTCTGACATGTTGGTGTGTGTGTGTGGGGTGGGGGTGGGGGGTATTATATTGATATGTTGGTGGGGGTTGTTGTAGTTCCCCAGGCTGTCTGGCCTATCAGTCCCGAGTCTGGTAGACCAGAAAAGCTCCAGATGCTCGGGCTCCCGAAGGGGCCAGAAAGCGATGAAATCTGTCTCTGAGAGGGCAGCGGGGGAGGGGATCATCAGCACACGGGCTTGCACCCCCGGGCCAATGCCCCCAACGTCCGCAGCGTCCATTGCAGTGCCACCCAATCGGGTGATCACGCCAGCAACTAGAAGGAAAAGTAGGACAGTAAAAGAGACAGACAGAGACAGCTAAGGTAGGGTAGAGGATGCCAAACCTCACTCTAAATAGGACCAGCCCTCACCCGTGTTGATGGGGGTAGGAAGGGGGGGTGACATGTTGGTGTGTGTGAGGGTATTATCTTAATGTGTTTGGTGGGGTTATGAATAAGGGGGGGGGGGTATTTTATTGATGTGCTATTGGCAGGGCTATATATATAGCCCTGGCAGATTATAGATAGCCGAAATATATAAATATCTATTTCTCCGCCTCCCATCTTTTTCTTTACTTTTCAATTTCTGCCTGCCGACTTTTATGCATGGATTGGGGAAGGGTCATGAATTTTAATACACCACCATACCCAGCTCAACCTGTGGCCTCCTCCTCTTAAACACACACACACACACACATATATACATACATACACACATACACACATACATACATACACACACACACACACACACACACACATATACATACACACATATACATACACACATACATACACACACACAAACTCACTCACTCTCACACACACACACACACACACACACACACACACACACACACACACACACACACACACATTCACTCACTCTCACACACACACATTCACTCACTCTCTCACACACACACACATTCACTCACTCTCACACACACACATTCACTCTCACACACACACACACACCTCTCTCTCTCTCTCTCTCTCTCTCTCTCTCTCTCTCTCTCTCTCTCTCTCTCTCTCTCTCTCTCTCTCTCTCTCTCTCTCTCTCTCTCTCTCTCTCTCTCTCTCTCTCTCTCTCTCTCTCTCTCTCTCTCTCTCTTTTTTTTGGGATGTTTTGTTTAAAGCTTGATATAGGTCTAGGGAGCAAACTAAAACCAATATATATGCCGGTAAAAATACAAACTAAATAAATCTATAAAATAACGTCCCCTTTAAATCGTTTGAATATATACTGTACATAGGACACACATTATGGCAGGAGAGAGGGGAAACAGACCTACTACATCAAAGTAAGGGAGACATAAAAGGCAACACATTGGGGGGGGGGGGGAAATATGTCTACTTTTCCTACTCCTCCAGACCATCTACCTCGACACTAGAGGGGAAGATAGAGATGTATGGTGGGCATGGGGAGGTATTATAGTCTCTCACTCCCCCCCCCCCCTCTCCCTCCCCTCCCCTCTCTTTCTCGTCGCCTGGAAGGGCTTATGGCAGCAGTTTTGGCTTTTACATCAGTACTCTCGCTTCTCCCCCCCCAGAAAAAATCATATACACTATATATACAGTATATATATATATACAGTATATATATATATACATATATATATACTATATACTATATATATATATATATATATTTATATATATATATGACTAAGAGGGTGTACGAGAGCGAGGTGGAGGGACAGAGAGGGAGAGGTAGACCGATAGAGAGGTGGAAGGATGGAGTGAGGAAGTATATGAACGAAGGCGGTGCTGGTTGGGGATAGGGGTGTCGACTGACTGGGGACAGAGGTGCATGGGGGCGGTTCGTTCGTGGCCACCCCTTCGGGGATCGCGGCGTCAGGCAATAGATAGATAGATAGATAGATATATATATATATATATATATATATATATATATATATATATATACGGTATATATATTATATATATATATATATATATATATATATATATATATATATATACTGTATATATGTGTGTGTGTATGCGTGTGGAGTCTGCTGCACCAAAACACAACCCACAACGAGGGGCGACGCGCTCCTCGGTGCTGCTAGGAGAGTGGCGAACACAACCTTAGATGACCTTAGGTAAGTGTGTGTATTTGCACATAGCCTACACAATAGAGGTCTAGAGGTCATTCTTAAGTTGAATCAAGTCCTTTAATGTTAGCCAGAATAAATTAGAAGTAGTGTCCATTCGGCCTCATTCAGCCTACTGTTTTAAGACTTTAATCCCCATCCAGGTGTCTATTATTTCCTGATGAGAGGTAGTTACCCAACATATTTTATAAAATGTTTTTGACAGCAGGCTAAATTTTTACATTTTTCGATAGAAAAATTTCTCCGACGTAGCCGGATTAATCCATACAATGCTGGCGTGCCATCGCTCGCCAGGAAGAAATCGACACCTGGATGGAGATATCTGTATTATTAAATCTGTTCGTGTGTATGTTTGTCTGTGTGTTCTTAATAGGCGGCCTCAGTTTTGGACCTGGGGAGCTGAAACTTTGCATGTGGGTGTCAATTGACCTGGGTCAGGTCATAGAGGGGGCGAGGCTACAATCGGAGGTCGTTTCGAGGCCGAAATTGAAAAAAAAGTGAAAAAATGGCCGTTTGGGGCAGAAGGAGGCCTCCGATCGAAAAGGTGTATGGAACGAAAGTTGTTCGCAGCCCCCCAAAATGGGGGTACGGATGAGGTCAGATCCAAAATCGGAGGTCATTTAGCGGCCGAAATCGAGGTCGCCGTTTAATGAGGCACAGGGAGGTCGAGGCCGGTGATTATGGTAGTACAGTAGTAGTATTGTGATGATTGTGGTAGTAGTGATGGTGATTATGGTAGAATTTAAACCCGGGCAACGCCGGGTACCCCTGCTAGTACGTCTTAAAACAATACCTGACTGGGACCGAATGGATACAAGACATAGAAAGAGAGAAAAGGAGAGAAAAAAAGCAGGTGACCCCCCCCCCTTTAAAGACAAAAACTATGGCATAGATGGGTTAAGAAGACCATTACCGGTATGTGTCGTTTACATTTACTATTGTTTATCTTAATGGGGTTATGATGTAAGGTGTGTGAGAGAGAGAGAGAGAGTGTGTGAGTGAGTGTGTGTGTGTGTGTATGTGGGTGGTAGGTAAATTGAGAGAGAGAGAGAGAGAGAGAGAGAGAGAGAGAGAGAGAGAGAGAGAATCAATAGCAACAACCATTATACACACTATCCAGTTGCTATTCTTTGCCAGTAATGTTTTGATGGCAGTAATTTACATAGATATACATACATACACTTACCACACACACTACGATCCAAGTGAGGTGATCAGGGCTTAATTATTCTAGTAGAGACAACATAACCTCAAAGAAAGGAAAGTGGATAAATATGATAGCATAGCAGGATAGGATAGCATACAGAGAGAGAGAGAGAGAGAGAGAGAGAGAGAGAGAGAGAGAGAGACCTTTTTCAGTAATGTGGTACTGTATATATAAAGTAGATGGCAGTAATTTGATGATTGTGAGATATTGGTTGGTGTGTATGTAGGGACAGGGCCATAGATTCTTATTATATATATATATATATATATATATATATATATATATATATATATATATATATATATATATATATATATATATATATATATATACATATATATATATTCCCGAGAGTGGTGAAGGCAGTGGGGCCATAATGGTTGGCCCCAAGGTTCCCTAGTGTCTTACTCTCACAGCCCACTGGCACAAGTCGGCCTTTCTCTCTGGCGTAGGGATGCAGCGACCCCACCGCCCGCCACTTCAGTGGTGCAGTCAGCCTCTGTAGCAGTTACGGTGATCTCTTGTTACTGCCTTATTGTAGCACGCTTAAGGCTGGTGTGGTGCGATTTTCGCCAGGTGCAAGGGCTTCAGGGGGACTTTATTGAGTTCTGCTGAGACACTGTTAGTACTATACCAACATCAGCCATAGTGATAACATGATAGGGCGTTGTTGTGGCAAGACTTTGTTGTACTGTGCTGCAGTAAAGACTGTAGCCACCGTGTTATGATTGCTGTGCACTGTGTGCAGTACTGTGATTGTACCATGGAAGCCACATTCACTGTGGACGGTTGTGGTCTTTAAACCCGTATATATATATATATATATATATATATATATATATATATATATTTTGAAATGCTTGTTTTGTACTTATTAATACATATATAAGTTTGGAATTCAGGGTTCACTGAGGGTAGGAGAGAGAGAGAGAGAGAGAGAGAGAGAGAGAGAGAGAGAGAGAGAGAGAGAGAGAGAGAGAGAGAAGAGAGAGGAGAGAAAGAGAGAGGAGAGAGAGAGAGAGAGAGAGAGAGAGAGAGAGAGAGAGAGAGAGAGAGAGAGAGAGAGAGAGAGAGAGAGAGAGAGAGAGAGGGAGAGAGAGAGAGAGAGATTTATGAAAGACAAACACCAAGGTAAATATCGATGGTGACACAGGTGACGAACTGACAGGTGACAAGAAGTGCGAGAGAGGTAGAGGTAGGGAAGGGAGAGAGGGAGGTAGGTGGGAAAGAAGTAAAGGAGGGAGGGATGGATGTAGGATGGAAGGAAGCAAAAGAGGGAGGTAAGCGAGAAATAAGGAGAAGAAGGTAATTAAGAAGGATGGGAGGGAAGATAAAAGAGGGAGAAAGGGGGTAGATATGAACGATATGCAAAAGTATATTACTTAGGAAGGACAACAATAAATATGACAGGTGACAGAAAGGCGGGTTGACGTGTGCTAGATGCTCTACCATTTTCTAAATATGTAGTCCGGAAGTCGTGAACCCTAACCTCTGTATATAACTAAAACATGGCTTGAGCAAATGGGCTGCAAATATACACACCTATTCCCTTGGTGACCCTTCCCCAAATGGTAGAAATATTAGCTCGATCACTCTACTCGCTTGTGAGTTATAGAGGTTAATGTTCAATAGTTTTGGCCTACTTATTTGGAACAGGGTATAGTAGGAAGGAAGGAGGGACGATATATTGAAGGAAGACACTGAGGAGAGAAACGGGGATGCCAGGATAATTAAGGGGAGTTTTATATTTTCAATTATTTATTATTAATGATAGTATTATGATTTATATATATTTGTCTATTTTCACTATTTTTCTTTTAGTTCCTTCCCTAGAACTCCAGCAAGATTAACAAATACACCCAACACCCTCCCTTCTAGATACAGTTGTGCACTTATCGGTTCCTCCTAAATTGCGGGCTCCCTGTCGTTCACCAGGATAAAATCGACACCTAAATGGCAGGAAATGTCTTATAATCGCCAAGGTAATGAGGCGAATGTCCTAAACTCATAAAACTAATGGGGCTAAACATGATGAAGAAGGGGAGCCAGAAAGCCTCCGCTAAGGGAGAGAGAAGGACAAATTAAATATCACAGGTGACATGACGGGTTGACGGACTAGGTGATGGTAGGAAAGAAGGGAGGGAGGGAGGGAAGGAGGGAGAAATGAAAAAAGAAAGAAATTAAGGAAGGAAGGAAGGAAGGAATATGGTAAGAAGGAAGAAAGGAAGGAAGGAATATGGAAAGAAGGAAGGAAGGAAGGAAAATAAATCAATAAATAAATAAATGACAGAAAGGAAGGAAGGAAGAACAAGAAGAAGACAAAGATAGAAAGAAAGCAAGACAGACATAAAGAAAAAAGGAAGGAAGGAAACAAATAAAGAAAGGAAGGATGGAAGGAAGAAAGAAAGGATATATTGAAGGAAGAAACAGGAAGAGAAGTAGAGAGACGGACAAGTGAGGGTAATTAAGGAAGGAAGGCTAAATGAAATACCACTTGTGAAACGAAGACGAGGTGGGAAGGAAGGACGAGGGAGATGGAAGGAGGGAGTGGAGGAATGAGATAATAAAAATAGCTCTTAACACGGAAAGTAATTGGTGCTCTGGAAGGAAGGAAGGAGTAATTAAGGAGTGAAATATAGGAAGGAGTAAGGAGTGAAATATATATATCTTGTAACAGGGAGAGAAGAGATGACGTACTGAATGCTGGAAGGAAGGAGAGAGAGGGAAGTAAGGGTAACTAAGGAAGTAAGGATAGACCCGAATATCTCTAGTAACATGGAGAGAAGTTTACGTTCTGGATGGTGGTAGTAGGGAGGAAAGAAGAAAGGAAGGAGGATAAAAGGAAAGGAGGAAGGAAGTAAGGGTAATTATGAAAGGAGGGAGAGACCCGAATATCGCTTGTAACATGGAGAGGAGTTGACGTTTTGGATGCTGGTAGTGGGAAGGAAGTAAGAAGGCAGGAGGATAAAAGGAAGGAGGGAGAGGGAAGTGAGGGTAATGAAGGAAGGAAGAAGAGACCCGAATATCGCTAGTAACATGAACAGGAGTTGACGTTCTGGATGGTGGTAGGCAAGGAGGGAGGAAAGAAGAAGGGAGGAGGATAAAAGTAAAGACAGAGAGAAGTGAGGGTAATTAATGAAGGAAGGAGATACCTGAATATGGAGAGAAGTTAACGTTCTGGTTGGCGGTAGGAGGGAAGAAGGAAGGGAGGGAATAAAGAAGGGAGGAGGATAAAAAGAAGGGAGGAGGATAAAAGGAAGGGAGGAAGGAAGAGGTGAAAAGGAAGGAGGAAGGAAGAATCGATTAGGATAAATGGAAGGGAGGAAGGACGAAGCGAGGAGGATGAAAAGAAGGGAGGAAGGAAGCATGGAGGGGATCAAAGGAAGGAAGAAGGGAGGAGGATCAATTGAAGGAGGGAGGAAAGTGAATAATGAGAAGGAGGAAGTAGGAAAATGAACGTACGGTAGTTAATGAATGGTGTAAGGAGATAACTAAATGTGGCACGTGGCTTAGAGAGGAGTTGACGTGTTGGATGCTGGCAGGAAGGAAGGAAGAGGAGGAAGGACAACGGAGTGTAAATAATAGTGAAGAGAGAGAGAGAGAGAGAATTAATTAAAGAATAAGAAAATGTTTATGTATACATATAAATAAGAAATAAGCTAGGTATGATGGAAGGTAGGTAGGGAAGAAGAAGTAGAGAGGAGCAGGAATAAATAGAAAGAAAACAGATAAGACGAAAGAAAGTTCTGCAACCCCTTTAGATCGATGACGTATTATTCATCTTATTCTGGTTACCATTAGAGTATTTGGTTTACCCATATCCTCCCGCATATACAGGACTGGAACACAAGCCCCGCCTGTGTGAGCTCGCCCATTGGGGATAAGGAAGGAAGGGAGGGAGGAGAGGGGAGGGGAGGGGAGGGGAGGGTGGGAGGTAGGAAAGAGGGAGGGAGGGAGGGAAGAAGGAAGGAAGAAAGAAAGAAAGAAAGAAAGAAAGAAAGAAAGAAAGAAAGAAAGAAAAAAAGAAAGGAGGGGGGAGGGTGGGAGGTAGGAAAGAGGGAGGGAGGAAGGAAGAAAGTAAGAAAGAAAGACAGAAAGAAAGGAGGAAGGAGGGGAGGGGAGGGGAGGTAGGAAAGAGGGAGGGAGGGAGGGAGGAAGGAAGAAAAAAAGAAAGAAAGACAGAAAGAAAGAAAGGAGGAAGGAGGGGAGGGGAGGGAGAAAGGAAGGAAGGAAGGAAGGAAGGAAGGAAGGAAGGAAGGAGGGGAGGGGCGGGAGGGAAGGAAGGAAAGAAAGCAAGAGATAGAGCCTCCAATTATAACTAGTGACAGCTAGGGAGGTGTCGGGGCATGTAGAGAGGAAGGGGGGGGGGGGGGAGAAGGAAGGAGTGAAGGAAGGAAGAATACAGGAAGTAGGGAAAAAGAAGAAAGGAAGGAAGGGTATGAAGAGGGTATGAAAGGAAGGAAGGAAGGGTATGAAGAGGGTATATCAAATTATTGAATGTATTGATTGTGATAAACCTTTCTATCCTTACATTGTATTGGTTTATTACTACCGATATACCTTTAAGGGGAGATTTCCACTTGAGGGAGTTTTTTCTTGACTCCTTTCGCCCTCATGTTTAGCCCCATTGCTTTTCTAATTTTAAGACGTTCGCCCCATTATGTTGAGGATTTTAAGTACTTTCAACCCATTCCTGTCAATTATAAGACCTTTCGTGCAATTCAGGTGTCAATTTTATCCTGGCGAGCGATAGTGAGCCTGTAATTTAAGAGGAACCGGCTTTTAGCCGGGACATTTTTCTACCGAAAAATGTACAAATTTATCTTGAAAGGGGCTCAAGGGGGTGTAATCTTAAGCTTGATGGATATCTAGAGACCAAACTAAAAACCTCCCCTTAAGGGGTGGTTTTCAAGACCCCTTCTCCCACCTGTTTAGCCCCATTAGTTTTGATATTTTAAAACATGCAGCTATATAAGATCTTTTGTTGCCGTTTATTTGTCGATGTTTACTGATGAGCGATAGCGAGCCTACACTTTGGGAGGTACTGTACCGGCCATTTTTCTACCGGAAATTGCATACATTTATCTTGAAGAGGGATCTTGGGGGTTTCATGATTAAAGGGCTGAAATGGGGGATGTCCCTAGGAGGGGGGGGAATAAATACATAAATAAATAAATATCTATATTTCGCTTAATAAAAATCTCCCTTTAATGGGTAGATTACTATGGACACGTTATGTACCCTTTTCGTACTCTTACTGTTTGAGAGTGGAATGGCATGTGGGAAGGAACGATGGATGACATGGGTGATAAATGGACGAACATAGGCGAGAGAGAGAGAGAGAGAGAGAGAGGAGAGAGAGAGAGAGAAGAGAGAGAGAGAGGATAGAGAGATAGAGAAAGATAGAGAGAGGATAGATGAAGAGCGAGAGAGAGAGAGAGGGGGAGAGATAGCGATAGAGAGAGAGATAGAGAGAGCGAGAGAGATGAGAGAGAGAGAGAGAGAGATATATATATAGGATATAGTATATATCATATATTATATATATATCCAGCAACAACTGGTCCTAGTGACCCTTCTAGGCTGCTTATCCTCCAAAACACTGGAGATGCAAGTTGTTCCAAACAATGGTTTAGAGTGGGTAAAGGGGCACATTGGAAAGGGAACTACTACTACTCGCCCTGGAACTAATGTCCGTGGCAGGATTAGGAATTGAGTAGGGTACCGTATGGGTTTAGTAAACCTGAGGTGGGGATAAAATAGAAAGTTATTCATTTACAAACGCAGTCCAGGTCGCGGGTTTGCATGCGAGATATTTGTCTAGCGGGAGTTTACAATGAAATCAACGGTGCTGGCAAGTCCTATAACGTCTCGGGGAAGCCCATTCCCACCAGATTGACAACCTCGAGATTGAAGAAGAAATTCTTAGATTTTCGTGTGAGGTTAAATAAGATTTACCAATTAATTTTGCAACCGTTTCCCCCGCGTGTAATTAGATTTTGGTCGATAGTGAAGATACTTACTTACTTCAGTTCAATATTGGGTCGATGCACTTTGGATGGGAAGTTTTGAACACTTGAATTAAGTCACGCTCTTAATTCTGCGAATGGGTTAAAAGGAAATAGGAATTTAATTCTCTACTAAGGACTTCTCTTCCGTATGGTTTGTTCTTTAGGCTAAGGTAGCGGATTTTTGGTAACTCTACGTTGAAACTCGTTTCTATGCCTTGTTTATATCTTTTTTGGTAATAAAGGGCACCAGGATTGAACGCAGTATTCCAGAAGAGGGGCGGACTAAGGAATTGTAAAGGGGTAGGATAACTTTCCTTTGGACTTTAATGCTCAAATGACCTGCCTATAAAAACCATTATTTTTTGTTTGCCATTAGTAACAACTTCTTGACATTGTTGACATCGGTTTTTAGGTGTTTACTTCGATATTGTTACTCTGGACGTTCCAGATCGGTTTTCTTCCCTCTGTTTACAATTCTTAAGCTGAGTGCCTATTTCCATCGAATATTGTTGCTTTCTCATTTGAGGTATCCGGATATGTAGTACTTTTTACATTTAATCCGGCATTGAAACTCATTTGCCAAATTTGGGCCCAAACATGACGATTTTATCTAGAGGGTGGTTGCATATACGTCAACTTGAAAAAAAATGTTTCTTTTGAGAGTAACGCTATTTGTCAATTTTGTTGTATCGTCCAGCAAAATTTTGAGATTGTACAGGTGAGACCCTCATCTATTTCGTTGATGTAAATTAGAAAGAGAATTGGGTCCTAGTACCGATCCCTGGGGTCGGAGGCCACCCCGCCCCCTAACTTTACACCTTGTTCCAATTTAGAAGTTCCTTTAGCCGTTTATGACTACTCTTTGCTTATTCCTGTCGCTGAGCCAATTTCTATCCATTTCAACAGCACCTGTCGTATATTCCATGCCACTTTTAGTTTTAGGGCAGTAACCGTTTTGTGGGGAACTTTGTCAAAGGCCGTTTTGAAAATCAAGGTATATAATA
>CM064575.1:82645642-82724177 GCA_032716605.1 Paralithodes platypus | reverse complement strand
ACAGGTGAAGGTGGTGAAACAGATACCAGTTCAGTAGAGGACAGTGGTGTGACATATATTTTAGTGTACGATGGCGCTAATAAGTCATGCCCCAGCTGTCATTACGTTTGGCTTGCTCTGTGCTGTATTAATGCCTGTCAGATGTTGAATAGGGTGGGTAAG
This sequence comes from Paralithodes platypus, assembly GCA_032716605.1. Classification (NCBI taxonomy): domain Eukaryota; kingdom Metazoa; phylum Arthropoda; class Malacostraca; order Decapoda; family Lithodidae; genus Paralithodes; species Paralithodes platypus. The sequence continues at coordinate 82,724,015 of CM064575.1, read as the reverse complement.
TGTAGGAACATGTTTGTATGTATAACTCAATATGAAGAAATAAAGCTTAAATATTGCTGATACCAATTAATTATTTATCAAAACATACTTGGTGCCGAGATATAACTTATTAGCGCGACTGTACAGTAGGTTTGTATTACGGTTTAGGCTCTTTTACCAGGTGGATTGCACCGGTATGCAATATGGCGGGCATAATGAACGTATTGCCTCGAATACACAAGTAAATATGCTATCGAGGGGCTCCAACTTCACCTAACTAATAGCAGAGACACAAACATAGTGCCAGGTATACAAGATGGCGACCTAACCAAACGATGCTGGTTCTATTACACATATTATACTGAACTCATCCAGTGCCAGTGACGTCCTTTCCAGTAGATTATGGCAACTATTAGACGATTTCATTCAGGTTAAACAAGGCCCCCAGCAATTAACAGGCATCGAACTATCTCAATTAACCCTTTTTACCACCACAGAACCTTCTTAGACTCGACAAACTCGTGTAAATATAGCTAGAATATAATAGAAAATCCATCGTCGGTACAGAAGGTGTTAATATGGTATGGCGAGGCCCTCAACTTGACCAGACTGATAAGGGATAACTGTGTTGTCGCGCACCACCACATCATTATCATATCAAAATAAATATATCCCTAAAAGAAGATTTAGATCGACGCAGAACCAACCAAAATGGATGACTAATAAGCTAATAGATCTTATAGGAAAAAAGAAAGGAATATATCGAAAAATAAAGAAAGGTGAAAATCATTTACATATATACTATCAGACTCTATCAAGACAGGTCAAAAAGGAAATCAGGAAAGCAAAAAGAAATTATGAAATAAGGATAGCCAGCGACTCAAAAAATTACCCTAAAGCTTTTTACCCACTATATAAATCTAAAGTTAGAGATGTAATAGGCCCCCTAAAAACTTCAATAGGAGAAATAACAGAAAATGATTTAGAAATGTGCAGTACATTAAATAGTCAGTTTCTTTCCGTTTTCACTAATGAAAATTTAGCACAGATTCCAGAAGTCAATATGGTATATAGTAATAGTATAGAAAATATGTTAAGTACAGTTAGTATAAGTAGATGTGCTTAAGGAAATTGACAGACTGAAACCTCAAAAATCGCCTGGTCCTGACGAGGTATATGCTAGAGTATTAAAAGAATGCATAGATGAGTTAAGCTCCATTAGCATTTATTTTAACAAGTCATTAGAAACAGGTTTAGTTCCAGAAGCTTGGAAGCTTGCAAATGTAGTTCCGATCTTCACAAAAGGTGATAAATCGATAGCATCCCATTACCGTCCAATTAGTCTCACATCAATCATAGGAAAGTTGCTAGAGTCTATTATTGCTAGGAAAATTAGAAGCCACTTAGTAAAATTTAACTTAATCAATTCTTCTCAGCATGGATTCACTCAGGGACGTTTCTTGCCTTACTAATTTGCTTAGCTTTTTCTCAGAGGTATATGAAGCAGTAGATAGTGACAAGTCATATGATATTATTATTTAGATTTCAGTAAAGCTTTCGACAGAGTCCCTCATGAGAGATTGATGAGAAAGGTTGAGGCACATGGAATAGGAGGGTCGTTGTTGGGATGGATTAGGTCATGGCTAATTGGTAGGAAACAGAGAGTCCGCATAAATGGTACCAAGTCAGAGTGGGGAGCAGTCAAAAGTGGTGTCCCCCAGGGATCGGTATTAGGTCCCCTGTTGTTTCTTATATACATAAATGACCTAGATTTAGGTATAACTAGTAGGATAAGTAAATTCGCAGACGATACTAAAATGGGGAGATCAATTGATTCAGATAGCGATATAGAGTGCCTCCAAAGGGATCTAGATACCTTACATGAATGGTCAGTAATTGGCAGATGAAGTTTAACATTGACAAATGCAAGGTATTAAAGATAGGGAAGATGCAAACAAATGTTAAATATAAACTAGCTAATTTAGAATTAGAAAATTCAGACTGCGAGAAAGATCTAGGTGTGTTTGTTAGCATGATTTGAAGCCTAGAAAACAGTGTATAAGCGTTCGTAATAAGGCAAACAGGATTCTCGGGTTCATCTCTAGGAGTGTGAGTAACAGAACTGCTGATGTTATCTTAAAAACTTTACTTGTCATTAGTGAGACCCCATATGGATTATGCTGTCCAATTTTGGTGTCCTTATTACAGAATGGACATAGATTCATTGGAGAGAATTCAGCGTAGAATGACAAAAATGATCCATAATATTAGAAATTTTCCGTATGAAGAAGGGTTGAAGAAATTAGGTTTACATTCGTTAGAGAGACGCAGAGTTAGAGGGGATATTATAGAGGTGTTCAAGTGGGTTAGTGGGATTAACAAAGGGGACATGACAAATGTACTAAAGCTCAGTGATAGGGAAAGAACTCGTACCAATGGTTTCACATTAGATAAATTTCGTTTCAGAAAAGATATAGGCAAATATTGGTTTGGTAACAGAGTTGTAGATGGGTGGAATAGGCTACCAAGTGATATAGTGGGATCAAGAACGATAGGGAGCTTTAAGAAAAAATTGGATAAGCATATGGACGAGAAGGGTTGGGTGTGAAGGGGGATCAGCCGGGTTGGGCCAATCAGCGCTCTGCAGACCCCCGTAATCCTGCGTTAATCTCTAACCGGTTTGGTAAGATGATCCTCAGGGTATTAGAGTGTTGAGCCTATAATTGGGCTTTGTAATTGGGGTTGTGTGGGACAGGGATCTGCCTTGCTTGGGCCAATCGGCTTTCTGCAGACTCCCATGTTCTTATGTTCTTATAGTATGTAACTGGTTCAGGGGAGACACGGGATACATATGGTACACACATACACACACACTCGGGCGCTCTCTCTCTCTCACACACACACACACACAGGACACACACTATAAATATACAGTATATTCAAATAAATCGAAATAGCAAGTATATACACATTTTACACAAATATGCTAGTTATTAATAACAATGGGAATTGTGTACAAATCAATTATCAGAAAAATAAGACTCCCTCTCACTTTCTCTCCGAAAATAGAAGATAATCCATCCAACTTTAGATACATACGGAAGCTCCACAATGAATAATGGAAATACAATTCCACGAAGGCTATTTTGGTTACAATAAACCTACGTCTGTTGTGCCCGTAACTAAATATATATATGTGTATATTTGTAACAGACGACGTACATGTGTGTGTGTGTGTGTAAGGCCAACACACTAATATATATAATATGAGAGAGAGAGAGAGAGAGAGAGAGAGAGAGAGAGAGAGAGAGAGAGAGAGAGAGAAGAGAGAGAAGAGAGAGAGATAAGAGAGAGAGAGAGAGAATAAGAGAGAGAGATGAAGAGGAGAGAGAGAGAGAGAGAGAGAGAGAGAGAGAGAGAGAGAGAGAGAGAGATTTTTCCCAGACCGTGACGTCACAGAAATAGCTGACAAAGGCCACGTGATTGGACCTTTAAAACGCAGGAACCGGGACAACTCAATTGTTGTTTTTCTATTTATCTCTATTTTTAATTATGTTATAGTAACCTGGCTATGAAATGCTGGTTCCTTTTAGAATTACAGGCTTGCTATCGCTCGCCGGGAAATTACCGACACCTAAATGGCCCGAAAGGTTTGTATATTGACAAAGAAATGGGGCGAAAGGTCTTAAAATCGCCAAACTAATGGAACGAACATCTCAAAATCACAATCCTAATGGGACAAAACATGAGGGAAAAAACCCAAAGGGAGAGACAGATATAATGCGTTCCACTTTAAAGGTAAGATAGCCTATCCTAATCCCAGTGAAATGGTCTTATGGGGAGACGGGCCGTTTTTCTGGTCCCCCTCCTTCCTCTTGATTCTCCCCATTAGTTTTCAGATTTTAAGACGTTCGGCCCATTAGTTAGGCGAGTTCGTCCTGTTTCTTTGTCAATATTTAGACTTTTTGTGTCATTTAGGTGCGGAGAGGGTTAACCTCTTCAGTTCCGGTGACTTCCTTCTCATTATATTCTGCCAACAAAGACGATTTTATTAAGCTTAAGAAGGACGTCTACCAATTCCAATGCAAAATACGGTTTCAATTAATCCTTTTAGCTACTATGTATCCTTCCTAAGCTTCATTAAATCATCAAAATGCAGGTGATATAATAAGAAAAAGACGTCGCCTGTACAGGTGTTAACCCTTTACCGGGCACTCATAGAAATACGAAAATTCTGCCTCAGGCCAGTAACAGCACTAAGAGCATTCATCCTCCTGGCCTGCGATGTTTTCATATATTGTATTGGCAGTGCACATAATCTATACTGGTACTACAATGACAAATTATCCACTGCTATAAAGCTTACTGTATATTAATATTACAAATATTACTACTACTAATAATAATAATCGGTTTATTGGAGTCTATAATGGTGACGAGAGAGAGAGAGAGAGAGAGAGAGAGAGAGAGAGAGAGAGATATGAATTCGCACACATACATTCACTTTCACACACACACACACACACACACAGTACAAACATATGAACACCCAAGACAACCCCAGCTGTGGTACAAATATAGACCCCAACATTAAATCTCATAAACCGTAGAGAACCCCCCCCCCCCCCCCCAACACTAGGAAACTCATTTAACCCTTGCAATACCGGTGCCGTCCTTTCAACTTTCTTCTGGCTACTCTTAGACGATGTTCTTGTTTAAAAAGGGTCGCTAGCAATCAATAGCCTTCGAACTATCTCACTAGACCATTTTTACTACCGTACCACAGATCCTTGTTAAACTGGATAATATCGTCTACATATAGGTAGCATAATATTTAAAAGACATCGCCGATAGTGTAAGAGTTAAAGGTTCCAAGAATCAAGTGTGGGTAAACATATTATGAATCATGATTGTAACCATTGACTAAGAGGCTTTCTGAAGCTGATTAAAAGGTTGTAATAGTCGAATTCAAAACATGTCATTGAATTGTACTGTAGAACAACTGAGGTTATTCGCGTTTTGTATACTGAGCAATATAATGTAATGCTAAAAAAAAAAAAAAAAAAAAAACGTAAAACAAACTCATAGACATCTAAAGTCAGCGCTATTACAATAACAAAAGCACTGTACCAGGAAGGATCTAGGGAGGAATAAATAGGTAATATATATATATATATATATATATATATATATATATATATATATACTGTATATAGGCTATACAGTATACTATATTATAATCAGGGCACTGACTAAGGTTTAAGTTAATGATGTTGAAGGCGTAAATACCCTGTCACCATAAATGCTGTGGACATTGAACTCACTCACTCTCACTCTCTCTCTGTTTGGTTGATAGCTAGATATAGGGCGTAGGGGACACTCCGAAAATTTTGCACGGGCCCAGCAATGTAATTTATAATAATTAATATTTCAACCTGTGATCTTGGATGCCGATATTGGGCAAATATAAGTTTTTGATTGAAAAAGACAAATATGTGGCAACAACAGCCAGACTAAACTATGAAAATGCGCCATAATCCTAAATAGGTTAACTACTATAAAACAGAATTAGGCCCCATATAGGCTACCACAACCACCATCAGAGCTACCACAACCACCACCATCACAACTACCACACACCAGCTCAACATCCTGGGGTCAGTCATGTTGATTGGATGTGAAAGGATGCTTGGTGGCATCCTTGAGCATCTCTCTCTCTCTCTCTCTCTGTTATCCCACTTTTTATCGTCATTCTCACTCCTGTTACTGTATTCTTTACCTACTCTCGCTCTCTCTCTCTTACTGCGTTCAACCACCTTCCACTCTCTGTTAGCTCTCCCTTTTTATAGTCTTCAGTTCAACAGCTCTCTCACTTCTTTAGTTCTTTCATATTTCCCCTTCCTTCCCTGTTCATTCTCCCTTATCTTGTGTCCCTCCCTCCCTCTCTGCCTGTCGCTCTCTCTCAATTGATCAAAGATCACAGGATATTTCACTACTTCTACTTTGCTCACCAATGCTTTGAGTTTGACTACGTTAAGGTTTGTGAATATGGCTTCAAATGCTACAAGGCAGCTACGCAATAGATACCTCCGGGGGATGGATAAGGACAAATGGTGTTCTGTTGTAACTTTGGCATTATATAAAAACAAAAAAATAATAATAATGCCCTGCAGTTATGCTAATATGTTTTAACATTTAAGAGACTCATTTGGCCAATAGCCACTGATAATGTTAACAGTGAGAATAACAATACTAATATACTGTTATAAAATGTTAATGCTATATTACTGACAAGAACATTGTTTTATTGATGCCACCAAACGAGTTTATTGATAGCTAAGAAGCTCTCAAAACGAAAGGGTTAAAATGGAGTCAAATGAGGGTTCATACCCCCCTTTCCCAATACCTTTATTCTGGCACCATTTATGTGTTTCCGGGTTATAATAACATTATTCAGACCAAATGATCCAGCTAAAGAATCTTTTCAGAAACCAATGCCAGTCTGCCAAAACTAGGCTATACACACACAAATCGCTAAAACATGTATTTTCTCTTTATGTATGAAGCACGACAAACAAATCTGATAAACATTAGAACGATAAGAGAACTGCAACACTAGATATCAATTATACTTAAACAAAAAACCTACATGCAAGAAGGGTGGAGGGGAGGCATGTATAAGTAGAACCCTCAAAAGTTCAACAGCAAAATAGTCTAATGTTAGACAAAACCTACATAAAATACGCCATCGTGTCCATGCAGGATCGTGCGAGTTTCAGTCTATAAGGAAGTTGTAGACATCGATAGTAAATGATACAATAATAATCTGTGTTTCTGATGGATAAAACATATGTTAAATTGGGTATTATGTATTCATAGATGTACTACGACCGTATTTTAGCTGGTAATTCTGCTAAATATCGATGTCTACAGCTCCAACTTCCTTATAGAACGAAACTCGCAAGTGGCCAATTTGTATCATCATATAATTTGGTCTCGTCAGTTTAGGGCTCCAGCTAACAGTCTGTATTAATTTTATTCTGACAATTTATAAAGCTTACAAGTGATCTGTGGGAAGATATTTATAGAGATTATAATAACGCTTGGATTGTCCGAAGTCCTTCCTAAAAACCCTTCATAGGCTCGCTTAGTGGTAACGAAGAAAAAAAAAACGTTACCGGTATTAGCCTAAAGAGGTTAATACAATTTTGTTTCTAAGAGGTACTTTCAAAATTAAATCACAATAAGGTAGTCAAAATTGAATGATATTACGACCATCGTACTCAATGGGTTTAACCAATCCAATACCAGTGTCGTCCTTTTAACTTTATTCTGGCTAATATTAGACGATTTCATAGTTTTAAAATGGCCTCCAGCAATTAACAGGCTTAGAACTCACTTAACCCTATTTACTACCACTTATCCTTCTCAAACTGCACAAAATCGACTAAATATAGCTAGAATAAAATAAAAATACGTCGCTGGTAAAGAAGGGGTTAGAGAACGAGGGAGTGAACCCCTGCCTCTCCCTCACTCCTCCCACCCATCTTGCCAACTGACTGACGCCATAATCTTACGTCTGGCATGGCCTTGTTCTCAGGCAGCGTATATTGGGTGTTGTCGTACTCACACTCTCTCTCTCTCTCTCTCTCTTGGTGTGCGTGTGCGTGTGCGTGCGTGTGTACTTACTCTAGTTACTCGAGTTGTACTTACTCTAGTTGTATTGCGGGAGTGAGCATGCTCGTTATTTCCCGCCTCCTATATGTGTAGGTGTTATATGTATCGTTGGAATGGCTGTGGATGTGTGTGTAGTCTGTATTTTTAGCCAATTGGCGACATCGGAAACGAAGGCTTAGGGTGGATCTGTATGGTACCATTCTCACTATAGACGGTACCGTCTCGCCCGAAGGCTTAGGTAGCCATCAGCTTAGTGAACCATATGATACCCATCTCGCCTTGTACCATTTTTGCCAACCCCAGATGGGACGTCACAACGTCGTCCACTTATTCCAGGTACCTATTTACAGCTAGGTGAACTGAGGCTAACACATGAAAGCCAATTTGTCTCCGCCCGGCCGGGGATTGAACCCCCGACCCCTCGTGTGAGACGAGAGCTCTACCTACTAGGCTACGGGCTGTGTGTGTGTGTGTGTGTGTGTGTGTGTGTGTGTGTGTGTGTGTGTGTGTGTGTGTGTGTGTGTGTGTACTAAATTGACTAATTACTTATGTTTGCAGGTTGGGGCTACAGGTTACACACATCTTAAAAATACTTTTAAAAGGTGTTTTAGGCTAGGTTAGGTTTAAGTTTGATCTAGAGTAATAGTTAGGCTAGGTTTAAACATTGATTACAATGTACTCGTAAGCATGCATAATTAACGTTTGTACTATACAACAGAATTAGGCTAAAATACCACACCGCTCTCCTAGACAAAGTTGAAAGGAAGGCCTTTCCTATCATTAACTCCCGTCCACTCACCAACTCTCTGCAATCTCTCTCTCTCTCTCTCCGCCGCAATGTTGCATCTCTCTCGCTATTATATCGCTACTATAATAATCAGTGTTCCTCAGAGTTTTCCCAGTGTATACCACCTCCTTTACGTAGGGCACGTGGTACCCGTCTTGCAACTCAATCCCACCCCTACTCAGTGCAACTCTCCAACCCAAGAGTGAAACGTTACTCACAAAATTTCTTCTACTCAACAGCTGAGCTCTGGAACTCTCTCCCAGAATCAGTCTTTCCCTCTTCCTATGACTTAAATTGCTTCAAACTCAGTGTGTCCAGGCATTTTGGCTCGAACGTCCCTTGATTTTAGCCCCATCACTCTTTCAAATATGGGGGAGGCACTCGCTATAGGCAGTTATGCCTTTTGCCTCCCTCAATCACATAGACAAAAACAAAAACCGCACCATCACGTACGTACGTGTGTTATCGGGATGTTGTAATTAGTTGATATTCTATCGTTTGAACCTGGGGATATACAGTACATAATGGAACACATATATACAGTACATAATGGAACACATATATACAGTACATAATGGAACACATATATACAGTACATAATGGAACACATATATACAGTACATAATGGAACACATACTGTATATACAGTACATAATGGAACACATATATACAGTACATAATGGAACACATACGGTATATACATTAGTATACACCAACGTAAAAATACATGTTTAATCCATTATCTAACAATTTCTGATACCAACAAAGAAATTATGTGAAGTACTTATATGCTACATGTAAAAACCAATACGCATGTTTGATCTGGCTTCCAGTATTTAAAGCACATTAGGAACACAGATGAAACTGAAGACAATAATAGTAAACAACTGTAGCCTACATCCCTATGCCAACAATAACACACTCTTAACCCGTACAGCCCCAGCGACGCGCCTGACGCGTCGGCGATGTATGTAACGCACAGCCCCAGAGATGCGCCTGGCGCGTCAACCTAATTGCGCCGACCGTAACCTCAGGTGTAGCCACTCAAGAGGTCTCAGATTTGTATGGGAACTATGTACGTATCCCACGCAACCGTGCCGATGGTTGAAAACTCTCAAAGTCCACGTGCGTGCGCGTGAGCGCGCAATAACCTGTTTTTTGAGGGTAATTGCCTTCAATTTTTTACTCTTGTAAAATACGTTTTCGGGGGCTCTGTAGGACCATTCTTTAAGCTTTTTGAGAGGTTTTTCCTTCATTCCTAACCCATTCGCTATTGTTTCTGGAATAAAACCATTTTTTGAAAACCGGCCGGGTTCTGGTGAACAAACATTACAAAACTAGCCGGGGCTGGACGGGTTAAGGGGGGATGGTTCACTTTTTGCGTTTATTCATTATTTTTTCTAGTTTCCTCCCTAGACCTCCATCAAATTAAAACAAAACATCCATTAGATCATCCCTTCTAGATTAATTTATAAATTTTTTGGTAGAAAAATGTCCCGGCCGAAGGCCGATTCTTCCAACATTACAGGCTCACTATCGTTCGCCAAGGAAAAAATTACATCTAAATAGCACAAAAGGTCTAAATATTGACGAAGAAATGGGGCGAAAGGTCTTAAAATCGACTAACTTATGGGGCAAACATCTTAACATCTGAAAACTAATGGGGCTAAACATGAGGGAGACTTAAAATCGACTAACTAATGGGGCAAACATCTTAACATCTGAAAACTATTGGGGCTAAACATGTGGGAGAAAGTGGTCCAGAAAGCAGGCCCATCACCCCCCCCCCCCCCCCCCCCCTTTAAGTCAACAGGGCACGATGGTCCCTACATGACCTACTATAGGGCAGTATAGGCCTAATGCTCCTATAGGGCAGTATAGGCCTAATGCTCCTATTGGGCAGTATAGGCCTTAATGCTCCTATTGGGCAGTATAGGCCTTAATGCTCCTCTTCTGAACCCTTTACAGTCTAGAGAGAGACGTTACTTTCGTTATATTCGTTAGATGCCCACGGCGAACGTAGACTTAAAGGAATTGAGTTTAATTGGTGAGAGAGAGAGAGAGAGAGAGAGAGAGAGAGAGAGAGAGAGAGAGAGAGAGAGAGAGAGAGAGAGAGAGAGAGAGAGAGAGAGAGAGAGAGAGAGAGAGAGAGAGAAAAGAGAGAGGAAAAGAGAGAGGAAAAGAGAGAGAGGAAAAGAGAGAGAGGAAAAGAGAGAAAGGAAAAGAGAGAGAGGAAAAGAGAGAGGGAAAACCCCCCCACAAGAACACTGATATAAGGAAAGGAAATGAGCAATACAATTCAACAAAAAACCCAAACCAAAGGTAAGGTTCCGGTACCCCTGTTACGTACCGGTATACGATCTTCTCCCAACAGTGTTCTTGTTCCGGATGTGACGTCAGAGATCCAGTAAACAACAAAACTGGTGGTGGTGTCATATGAGGCAGCAGGCACGGATATCCTCGCTGCCTTAACCCCCCCCTCTCTCCCACATTATTACTCATCATCCAGGTGCTTCATAATGACTCATATCCTTACTCATTCAGGTTACGAGGACGCGTGTCTTCATTTTATCCAGGCCCTTATTGGACGATTTTTATTAACTCTATGGAGATAGTGTAAAAGTCGGGTCAACTGAAACGGCCTTTACCCATTTTATTCCTAAAGAACCTTCCTAACCTAATTTATATAAATGTATATAATGATAGCCAAAATATATCGCAAAAAAACGCATTATAATCCTCAAGGGTTACCGGTACTATTTTTACTGCTAGGTAATTTGCTTATGCAACATTCAAGTGCTTTGGTGTAAACCACTTTACTCCTTCAATCACACCATGATTTATATATTATTGTCACTGCCAGCAAGAATAAAACAACAATTGGTGCCATTTCGTTGAAGGGGATTTAAGACGGAATCCCACAAAGCGTCTTTTCCTGTAACACTTTGCTTCCCTGCAAGTGATGACTAACTTCCGGAATTATCTTCAATAAGAATACATTTTCCCCAACAACTAGGTCAGGTGGCATCTTAATTCAAGCGTTATCAATGTTTAGCCACTATAAGAACATAATGCTATAGCCTAGTGTATTAATTATACTTAGGCTAAAAATCTCAACTACTAAGCTCTATAACTAAAAAACGACTATAGTTATCGAGCTAATATACCTACCATTTAAGGAGGGTCAGCCAGAGAATAGGTGTGGATATTTACAGTCCATTTGCTCTAGCCCTTTTCGAGTTACAGAGGTTAGGAGTCACGATTTCCAGCCTACCCATAATGAAAACACTATAGTACAGTTGCCAGTACTGATAAACAAGTCAATAATGATGCCAGCATTTTTGTGTGGTGTGACTAGACCTTTTACTCCTCCAAGTGCCAGGAAAGACTCGCCCTCAGTCTCTCACCAAGTCGGACTAACTGATATGCCATACAGACCTGAGTCACAAAGAATACCGTTATGCAGTATACTGTATACACACTTGAATCGTTGAACCTTTAATGCCAATGCTATTTCATTTAATTTATCTGTATTCCTTCTCAAAGTCTGTATTCAAGTCTTCAAAACGTAATTGCTCTGGTTTGCCACCCTGCTATGATCAGATACCTACATTAGTATTCAATTATTGCATTAATTGTTCCATAGGTCTATTTTTACGGCTCTAACTTCCTGATTGCCAGACCTATCAGCACCTGTATTACTATTACCACCATGACACCAGGTAAAATGGGTATCTGGTGATTAACTGATAGAAAGGTAGAGCCCATTCTAGGCCTTTCATAATCTTAATGGGGGCCTATTCAATTATATGGACCATCTATAGAAAGGTCAACAAGTACAAACGGGAACAATTTTAATGAAGGGGGAGAGAGAGAGAGAGAGAGAGAGAGAGAGAGAGAGAGAGAGAGAGAGAGAGAGAGAGAGAGAGAGAGAGAGAGAGAGAGAGAGGAGAGAGAGAGAGAGAGAGAGAGAGAGAGAGAGAGAGAGAGGAGAGAGAGAGAGAGAGAGAGAGAGAGAGAGAGAGAGAGAGAGAGAGAGAGAGAGAGAGAGAGAGAGAGAGAGAGAGAGAGAGAGAGAGAGACCTATTTGTATTTACCTATTTGTAGTATACAGGAGTTGAGCTTTTTAGGCTCGTATTGTCCCGCTTCCTGAGTTACAATTATCTAACTTTGCCTTAAAAATATGAATGTTTTTGGCACACACCACTTCCAACTGATTCCATTTACTTATACTTCTGTAAGGGAAACTATACTTTCTCACATCTCCTTTACAGCTTCCTTTCATTAGCTTATATCTATGCCCCCTAGTTCTACCATTATCTTTCACAATATAACCCTTCTTGTCCACCTTTTCGAGTCCTCTCACACATTTGTACATCATAATCATATCGCCTCTCTCCCTCCTATCCATTAGAGATGGTAAATCTAATTTCTTTAATCTCTCCTCATATGGTAATTCTCTCAGTTCTGGTATCATCCTAGTTGCAGCTCTCTGAACCTTCTCCAGCTTCTTTATATGCTTTTTTAGATGTGGTGCCCACACCACTGCCGCATACTCCAGTCTTGGTCTCACCAATGTTTTTATTATTTTCTCCAGCATCTCCTCGTTTATATAGTTAAAGGCTATTTTTATTCTGTTTAGCAGTCCATATGTTTCTCCCACTATCTTATTAATATGATTCTCAGGTGAAAGATCACTCCTAACAGTTATCCCTAAGTCCTGTTCTTTCTCTGATGGGTTAATAGTGTTTTCTCCTAACTTATATTCCATATGAGGCCTTCTTTTACTTACTCCCATTTCCACTACATGACATTTATTTGTGTTGAATTCCATTTTCCACTTCTTGCTCCATTGATCTATCCTATCCAAATCCCTCTGTAATTCCCTACCACTGTTTTCATCTTCTATACGCTTCATGATCTTGGCATCATCTGCAAACATATTCATATATGCATTTATATCCTTTGGCATGTCGTTAATGTATATTAGAAACATTATGGGAGCCAGCACCGCTCCATGCGGAACTCCACTTGTGACATCTTTCCACGTAGAAATTTTATCTCTGATAGTAGTCCTCATCTGTCTCCCTGAAAGATAGTCCTCCATCCAATTTAACAAACTACCCTGAATCCCTCCATACTCTTTTAATTTCCACTTCAGCCTGCTATGCGATACTGTGATGTGTGTGTGTGTGTTACTCAGTTACTTGTTCGTCAAGGGGAATCCACGCAAATGCGAGCTAAGCTCATTATTATCGCGCCTCCTTAACTGGGAATGTATTGCGTGAAATGCATGTTAAGTGTTTATGTACTGTTGGAATGGTTGTGGATGTGTGTGTAGTCTGTATTTAGCCAATTGGCGACATCGGAAACGAAGGCTAAGGGTGGATCTGTATGGTACCATTCTCACTATAGACGGTACCGTCTCGCCCGAAGGCTTAGGTAGCCATCAGCTTAGGTGAACCATATGATACCCATCTCGCCTTGTACCATTTTTGCCAACCCCAGATGGGACGTCACAACGTCGTCCACTTATTCCAGGTACCTATTTACAGCTAGGTGAACTGAGGCTAACACATGAAAGGAGACAAGCCCAATTTGTCTCCGCCCGGCCGGGGATTCAACCCCCGACCCCTCGTGTGTGAGACGAGAGCTCTACCTACTAGGCTACAGGCTGTGTGTGTGTGTGTGTGTGTGTGTGTGTGTGTGTGTGTGTGTGTGTGTGTGTGTGTGTGTGTTACTCAGTTACTTGTTCGTCAAGGGGAATCCACGCAATGCGAGCTAAGCTCATTATTATCGCGCCTCCTTAACTGGGAATGTATTGTGTGAAATGCATGTTAAGTGTTTTATGTACTGTTGGAATGGCTGTGGATGTGTGTAGTCTGTATTTTAGCCAATTGGCGACATCGGAAACGAAGGCTTAGGGTGGATCTGTATGGTACCATTCTCACTATAGACGGTACCGTCTCGCCCGAAGGCTTAGGTAGCCATCAGCTTAGGTGAACCATATGATACCCATCTCGCCTTGTACCATTTTTGCCAACCCCAGATGGGACGTCACAACGTCGTCCACTTATTCCAGGTACCTATTTACAGCTAGGTGAACTGAGGCTAACACATGAAAGGAGACAAGCCCAATTTGTCTCCGCCCGGCCGGGGATTGAACCCCCGACCCCTCGTGTGTGAGACGAGAGCTCTACCTACTAGGCTACGGGCTGTGTGTGTGTGTGTGTGTACTCACCTAATTGTACTCACCTAATTGTGTGTGTGTGTGTGTGTGTGTGTGTGTGTGTGTGTGTGTGTGTGATAGAGATAAAAGAAAACCAACGACTGGGCCGTATGTGTATTATCAGGCCAATTAACTCAAGAGCACTGACAAGAGTTAAGACACAAGAAAATGCCTTCGCTACACGGGGTCCGAAGCTCTACAATGCACTGCCAAAAGAAATAAGAAACCAAAACTACCCAACCGTTGACAAATTCAAAAAGGACTTGGATGATTTCCTGTCATCACTGCCAGACCAACCAATCCTACCCCACTACTACCTCCGTGCTGCCAGCAACAGCATTCTTGACCAGCTGGCACAGAGGAGGGTAGATGGGATGTACAGTGGCGGCGCCGCAACGGCGTGGACCACAGGGCGCTAACTGACACCCCTCAACTATAACCACAAAGGAGGAGGAGGAGGTGTGTGTGTGTGTGTGTGTGTGTGTGTGTGTGTGTGTGTGTGTGTGTGTGTGTGTGTGTGTGTGTGTGTGTGTGTGTGTGTGTGTGTGTGTGTGTGTGTGTGTGTGTGTGTGTGTGTGTGTGTGTGTGTGTGTGTGTGTGTGTGTGTGTGTGTGTGTGTGTGTGTGTGTGTGTGTGTGTGTGTGTGTGTGTGTGTGTGTGTGTGTGTGTGTGTGTGTGTGTGTGTGTGTGTGTGTGTGTGTGTGTGTGTTGTGTGTGTGTGCTGGCACAGAGGTGTGTGTGTGTGTTGTGGCGGCGCCGCAACGTGTGTGGTGTGTGTGTGTGTGTGTGGAGGTGTGTGTGTGGTGTGTGGGGTGTGTGTGTGTGTGTGTGTGTGTGTGGTGTGTGTGTGTGTGTGTGTGTGTGTGGTGTGTGTGTGGTGTGTGTGTGTGTGTGTGTGTGTGTGTGTGTGTGTGTGTGTGTGTGTGTGGTGTGGGTGTGTGTGTGTGTGTGTGTGTGGTGTGGGTGTGGGTGTGTGTGTGGTGTGGGTGTGTGTGTGTGTGTGGGTGTGGGTGTGTGTGTGTGTGTGTGTGTGTGTGTGTGTGTGTGGTGTGTGTGTGTGTGTGTGTGTGTGTGTGTAGAGATTAGGTCGCAACACTCCCTATACACAGAGCAGAACAAGTCAATCACGCTGCCTGGATGTGACTCGACACTTTCTCAGGAAACGTCCCCAAACACAGTCAATAATGATGTAGAGCTGACTCATACATGTTTTGTCTTCAAATATACACGATTCTAGTTAACATACATGGGATTATATGGTTCACAAAAAAAAAAAAAAAGAGGATATTGTGTGTGTGCTTGGGATTGTGTGTCGTATATAAGCAAGAACAGTAGGCCTTCCTCCTAGACAACCGTATATTAGTTTGCCAATCAATCTACTCCTCTTAAGATACCGGTAGTCAAGGGTTTAAAAATGGTATTACTGTAGGTACGGTTCATACAGTACCCGTATCTCTCATCCGACACAACTGTATCAGCTTTCAAGAACAATAAATGGTAAGAGAAAGAGAGGAAAGTAAGATGAGAAAACAAGAAGAAACACACATAGACAGGTAAGAGAGAGAAACGAGGAGACAATTCGGCTAACTGTAGTGAATTATACTCGGCTTTGAAAAGATCTATCGCAGCCAAAGGGTATATTTAAGTTCAGTAGGAGACCCATAGAGTGCCGCCTTCTGGTGAGATCAATAAAACCAGGGGTCTCAAGAAGGACACATATTAATGTAATCGAGTGAATAATACTGACAGGTGGGAGATAGGACAGTCGGTTTACACACTAACTCGTCCACTCCCACTCTCTCTTTGAGCAAATTTTTTTTTTCTGGGAGACAAAAGGTAGAACTGCCTGTAAGCGAGTGCCTCCCCCAGAGTTGAAAGTGACAGGGCCAAAATCAAGGGACGTTCGAGCCAAAATGCCTGGACACACAGAGTTTGAAGCAATTTAAGTCATAGGAAGAGGGAAAGACTGATTATGGGAGAGAGTTCCAGAGCTCAGCTGTTGAATAGAAGAAAGTCTGAGAGTAAAATTTCACTCTTGGGTTGGAGAGTTGCACAGAGTAGGGGTGGGATGGTGTTGGTAGACGGGTGCTACGTGCTCTACGAAAAGGTGGTATACACTGGGAGAGCTCTGAGGAACACTGATTATTGTAGTAGCGATAGAATAGCTAGAGAGATGCAACATTGCGGCGAAGAGAGGGAGATTGCAGAGAGTTGGTGAGTGGACGGGAGTTAATGATACGAAAGGCCTTCCTTTCTACTTTGTCTAGGAGTTCGGTGTGAGAGGATCCTCCCCACACATGTGAACAAAACTCAATACAAGGATGCACTGTGCCCCTGTACAGAGCAAGAAGCTGTGCAGGGGTAAAGAACCCCTTGAGGCAGTTGAGCACACCCAGCTTCTGGGAGGCTGCCTTAGCAAGACTGGTAATATGGTCCTTCCAAGTGAGAGCAGAAGAAAAAGAGACACCAAGAATGTTGAGAAGATGAAGGATTAATTTTTGCGTGTTCCAATAATCCTGGGTTTTTTCGACTGGGAAAAATCCTTAAATCCCAAAATGTTCCTGATGATGCAGTTTTTACCACCATGCACTCCCTGCTCAATAGCTAGGCTAAGGTGGGTGCCCTGACGATCAGATACTTCAGTGAAGCCACAGATAACGACCACCACAGCACAGGCGTCTGCCAATAGCACACTGGTTCATATATATATATATATATATACACATATATATATATATATACACCGGTATATATATATATATAGGGTAAGGTAACCAATAGGTACGCACCGGTCCAATAGGTACACACTTGGCATTTAAAAACCTCTCCACAGGATATGACAACACTTGGGCATTTAAATTTTGTCTCATCTTAAAGCTTAACCATTATGCCTTCATGTCATCAGGTATCAATAGTTTAGTTTGGTATGGATGAAGAGGTGCAGCAACAAAAAGAAGTGAAAGTGTAAAAAAAAAAGTTTTCTTACGAAAATCTAAGGGTTGCACTCTTTTTTAATGTCTAATGACCCATTTTCAAAATGAAAATTATAACTTTATTCTATTTGCAGGTACATTCTATGATGTAGTGTATAAAAAAAACGCATCAGGACTGCTAAGAAACACAAGATAAAGCCAAGGCTGGGTGCGTACCTATTGGATAGAGCCCACATACCAAAAACCAATAGGTACGCATTTTTTCAAACGGCTGCCAGATTAGCCACATTACATGACATTCCAAGGCCAGCTCTACTGCAAGGATGAATAAGAGTCACTTTTCGCTGAAACTGTCCGAGTACCATCTAATTAAATTTACCCCAAGGGTGGCCCAGAAGGTACGCGCGTTCCTACTGGTCACCACGCACTGCATACCTATTGGTTTTCACACAAAAAATTCCCTCCACAGATTATGTACAGTACCGGTATGTCTTTTATCTTTTTCTAATTGAAAAAATACAACATGTCTGATGTAAGTTATCCACTTTCCTAAAGTAAAATGTCATTTGATAAAGTGCGTACCTTTTGATGTTTGGTATGTGGGCTCTGTCCAATAGGTAAGCACCCAGCCCTGGTTATAATTTGTTTCTGAGCAGTCCTGATGCATTTTTCATATAAACTTAAGCTCTCACTTAGATTAACCCTTTTTACTAACATATCCTTCTCAACTGCTTAAAATTGTCTAAATATAGCTAGAATAAAATATTATAGTTATAGAAGTTAATCGTACAGAAGGGGTAGAGGATAGATAGATAGGTTCATTATGCTGGAGAAGTACCGGTATATAACATTTTTATGCACAATTGCACAGTTCAGAGGAACGTGAAAATCCTGATTTAGGCCTCATTACTTGTAATTGTAACCTCATACATTGTTGAGCGAGTGTGAGAGAGAAAATGTGTATTTGGGTGTGAGAGAGTAGGTAATACGTGGGAAATACGTACAAATTGTTTTATTGAGTGAGAGAGAGAAATCCTGGCAGGTGTAGCTCTGTTTTTCTAACAAGAAAGAAAAAGTAAAAAGAATAAATTTGCCCTACTAGGCGGTGTGTTTTGTTGAGGTTTACAAGCCTTCCTATACTGATTTTGTTATGTAATCATATGTAACAAGGATATATTTTATGTTTCAGACCACACCAAGTCTTATTCACTTATACAAATGATAATACAGCAGGAAAAAAAAATGCCCAAGTTTTATCTATCTATCTATTGCCAGACCCCTTACTCCCCTTAATGGGGGTGGCCATACACAAAATGCCCCCAAGCAAACCTATCCCCTGTAAGAGGGACAACCCATGCCTGTAAGTCCTTCAGTAAAAGTTTTATGTTTTGTTGAAAAAGCTTGAAAAATATCCTGTGGCTGTCGACTTTCAATGATACCGTACTTATATAGCTGAGTAGAGTAATGAATGACTTACATCATATGTACAGAGGAACCACCCTGCTTTTATAGTGTTCAAGTAAAAGGGCCATTAGTACCTATTGGACCGGCCCCGTACCTTTAGGGCGCCGAGGAATAATAAATTACATTGAGCGTATTTATCAATACCAAATATCAGTGTGGAATGTTTTCACGAACTTTTAGCCTATTTTTCTCAACAATGAATAGGAATATTCACAAACACTTTGTGTCACATGAAACTACAACCATTCCTGCATAATATGAGACTAAATAGGATATGCTTCTGAAATTTGGGAGACGGGTAGAGTCATCGAAGGAAATTATCCATATTTTTGTGTGTACCTATTGGTTACCTTACCCTATGTATATATTACCACCGCAAATCAGATATTTTTTTTATTAGACTTTCTTGGTGGAAGCAACCCCCCCCCCCCCCCTGACTTATAGGAATCAGCATCTAGTTTGCCAGTAAGGGGCCCAATTAAAGATTTACCGCCGTCGATAAGTAGAACTTATTCTTGCACTTACAGTGCTTTATATACAGTAGTGCCCATATAATGCATTTGGATGATTTGGGATGGTTGAAACAAATTATAATACCTGTAGGCTATGGTCTTTGCAACATCCTTATTTATTTAGCCTTCAAATAGAGAATTTTCTTTATGGTAGTCTCGTGAATAAGTACTCAAAATAGGAACAATACTGCATAGGTTTTATTTTGTTCACCACAGCTAGGACTTCAAATTTTATGGATGATTTACAATATTTAGGACCTATAAGTACCGGTAATTCCGATATACGGCAAGTCCCAGCTTCCGGAAAATTATATATTACAGTATACCGGTACAGCGGTACCTACTGTAAAAGCGCAATTCATCCAATAAATGGCACGAGCGTGACACACCATAAATAAAGAACCGGCAACCTGTCCCCATCAGGTATCCAATTTACCCCACAATTTCCCTCACCTACGGTAATAGCGCGATTCACCCAATATATGGCACGAGCGTGACTCACTCACCATTGTACTAACTTTGTCATCTGCAATATTAATTAAAAAAAAAAAAAAACACACACAAAAACAACAAAATCTACCGTACAAAACCAAATATATACCGGTATATATATATTTTTTTTTCTTCTATATTCTAACTACTCCCTCTCGGGCATAGGCTGAGAGCCTGTACATTCCACCTCTCAACACGGTGAAGCCCGTGAGGTCTTGTTCCAGTCTGGGGAGTGAGACATGTGAAGCATCCATTCATGGCTCGAAGCAGCTCCATCTCTGAAGCGGCTGGTTGCTTCGTTCAAGTGCTTCACTGTCTCACCCTCCAGACTCAGACCCTCACTCTCAGAACGCCACCTATTGAGCAGTGAACTCACTAGGCATTGTCCCCCTGTAACATATTTTGAATATGGGAATATTCATAGTGTTATTTAATAAGGGAACAATGAGGGTATTTTTTTTAGCATTTCGGTGGGCTTTGTGGTAATGCACTGATACTAGGTACAGCACAAATTCAATCCCAATAATATCTTCCCATTGGCATATCGGGATTTGAACCCGGGTCCATTGTATTACCAATCCATTGGCATGACCACTCCACCACACCTCCCCTGAAAGTTTTGTAGCTGTATTTCCCCCTAATTCCTAGCCCTGCCCACTACTGAGGGGCGTATCTTCAGATTGATGGATAATGGGTTTACAAATAGTACGGTAATAATTTCCGGTGGTATACATTACTATATAACCACGAAAAACAACAAAAACAAAATATAAAAAATAGCTGTGGTGCACCTATATTAACCCAAAATAGTTTATTGTACTTTGACTCTGAAAATACAAAAAAAGTTATTGTTAATTTAAATAAATTTTGACAAAACTTGGTTCGTGTTCTCCAATTTGAGGGCTTCCCAACAAGAAAACCAGCGCCAAGTTTCATTTAAAAGGCTAAGCTATAGGCCTATTATCGTTTTTTACGTCTTTAACCCAACATTTTCCATGATCTTCCTAGCCCTTCCCACTATCGGAAAACCGGAGGCCGTGTCACATCTCTATAATAAAGCATTTCGTCAAGAAATAAAAACACACATATCACATGAAAAATATAGCTCAGAAGTCATATTTACTAATAAAAGCTCATGATGGTGCTTGCATTTTTTAAATTTACCGAACAGATGTGCAATTACAGATCTAGGCCTAATACACTTGAGGTTGGTTAACAGGGCCAGCCAGGGGTGTGGACTGTTCTTTGGAAAGTTAGGTTAGGGTAAGTTAGCTGGTACCATTTAAGACAACTAAAGCAGCCTTATTTGCCAAGTTTTCTGTACAGTATATTTATTCGTGGAATATGTGTTTTATTGTTGTTTTTCATGGTTTGAGTTGAGGATTTGCACTAACTTACCCATTATTGTATTCATTAATTTGAAGACGGCATAAAATGGCACCATTTATTGTGTGAGGAAATTGGAGGCAAGAGTTGTGTTATAGGGTGTATCACCTACCTCTGACCTAGTGTTTAATATACCCCTTTGAAAGGCCATTAGCCTAACCTAACCTATCCTAGTATTATGGCCTCGCCCACGCTGTTTGACATCAACTTACGTGTTTACACGACGTACGCCCGGTAACACAACTCATTCCAAATTTGATACATGATGAGTTGAGGGGCGCGCCATATATTAGGTGAATCGCGCGCCGCCTCCTACAAAACAAGGAGGGCAAGTCGACGGAATGCTTTAAGGTCAAATTGGATTTTCGGTCACGTACCGTATGTGTTTTTTGTATTACAGTATAGTCCTTTTTCTCATCAGTTCCTTCATTGATTAGTGTGTTTTAAGGTGTTTTTCCTTCAGCAAATTAATTTTTACCCATTATTTTGCAATATTAAAAAATGCCCCCTAAAACCATATTTTGTCATTACCCTAACCTAACCTGGGGGCTTCCGCCCCCAGACCCCCGCAGAATTACTGTAGCATTGATATAGAATATGACAAAATACTAAAAATACGGTAAAAAAGCGAAAAATATTAACTCAGCTGATCCAAGATGGCCGCCATTTTTCCTTCCACCCTTATTTAACCCACAAAGTCCAAGGAAAAATAATTTAATATGCAGCGGTAAAGACATATTGCGGTGACTAATACTCTATGACAAAGCTATAGTACCGGTACACATTTAGAACATGTATTATATCCCATAAGTGACCAAAAATACAATTTGTCCTGCTTTATTTACATTCTGCCCTTTGAATATTGTTGGTGTTATATTTCCGTGAAATCGGATTTTTCAAGTTGTCGATACCAACATTCGGGGGTAGAATGTAGAGTTCGGGCGTACCGCCAGCATTGTTTACACTACGCGGAGCGGCGGCGAACGCTTGCCATCTTGTTCCCGTCTATTTTGACTGCCGTTGGATACAATAATATGTTGAGGGGAGGGTTTGCCCCCCCCCTCACCCCCCCCATGATATATTGTCAGCAGGGGGCAAATAACCGAAAAAAATCGCTGTCAAAATAGATGAGAACTTAACCGTGGCGATCGACCATCATGTAAACAATGTCAATAACAATGTCGGACGGTTGCGATCATGTTCCCGTCTATTTTGACTGCCATTGGATACAATATGTTGATGGGGGATTTGGGCATTTATCCAGTTTTACACCGGGTTGAAACCATCGATATATTATTTAGACAAATATGTTAGTTAGCTCATGTACTTCATTGCCATATATGTCCCCCGTTGAAAATTAATTATAAAAAAATCCCTAAATCTCTAAAAAAAATATAAACAGGGAACGTGAGCTGGGTTTAGACCGTCGTGCACCCATAGTCAGGGAACGTGAGCTGGGTTTAGACCGTCGGTGAGACAGGTTAGTTTTCGGTTAGATTAGGCGATTTTTTTTTGCATTTTCCAATGGGGTTCATAAAAAAACATTCCTAAAAAAATCCCAAAACAAGGAAAAAATAAAAAAAAATACTTGTAAAAATCGTCCCCGGTGTAAAACAGGATATTTACCTCCCCACACCCCCCATGACATATTGTCATCATCATATATATTGCCAGCAGGGGGCAAATAACCGAAAAAATCGTCAAAATAGACGCGACCTTAAACGCGGTGATCGACCTATGTAAACATGACGCCCATACGTCCGGACACTACATACAGTAAACTTCCGTTAATCCGAAGGGCAGCGGACTGGCCCTCGTTCGGATTAGTGGATTTTTCGGATTATCGGACTTTACCCCTATGAACCTGTGTATGACGAAAACATTGAGGCATTAGGCCACCCAAATGACACAATGGTGCACACACACATATCATATGTTCATGAAATCACTTCAAAAGTTTACCATTGTCATTGTAGCCTATTACCTACTTCAAAACATTCAGATTAATGGTCAAAGGAATCTGCTGCTATAAACGTCTTCTTCTTCTTCCGTCTACTAGCGAGTTTGTCTTGCTCTTGAAGATCAGATCAGATGTGGTTTGGGAAGTAATGCCTTAACAACGGCACTTCCCTGAGAGGTTCTTGTAATTTTCATTTTGTGACGTGCTCTGTTATATTATATTGTATTGAAAGCACCCTTGTCTTGTTGTCTTGAAAGCACCCTTGGGACGCTCCGATCACTGAACTATAAATAGTAGCGTATCGGAACGTCCAAAGGTGCGTTTTCAAGCTCAAGACTAATACGTCCAAAGGTGCGTTTTCAAGCTCAAGACTGAATGCGCTTGCAGAAAGTGCGGTGCAAGCCAGTAGCGCATCGGAGCGTCCCAAGGATGCGTTCAAGAGCAAAACAAACTCTCTAGCAGACGATGTGGAAGAAGAAGAAGAAGAAGGTGTTTACGTTTATATCAGTAGCTTCCTTTGACCATTAATCTGAATGTTTTGAAGTAGGTAATAGGCTACAATGACAATGGTAACTTTTAAAGTGAATTCATGAACATATGATATGTGTGTGCTCCATTATGTGTCATTTGAGTGGAAAAATTCGGACTATTGGGAGATTCGAATCATCGGTCGTCGGATTAACGGACTTTTACTGTACATCCTAAATTCGGCAAGTATGTACCGGTAGTGTTCGGGCGTACCGCCAGCTTTGTTTACACTACGTGGAGTGGTGGCGGCGGACAATCGCGATCCTGTTCCCGTCTATTTTGACGGTAGCATTCAAGGAGACTACTGCAGGACTCTTGTTCTTCTTCTTACCTCTGACCGGGTATAGGCTATCCTAGTGTTTACTAGCCTATACCCCTTTGAAAGGACATTAGCCTAACCTAACCTATCCTAGTAATATAGGTGGGGCTGCTGCCCCCACACCCCCGCTTTGACTTAGATTTGTGGTGTATTTGTCTGTGAAGTGGGTATTCTTCAATTTGTTGATAACGAAAATCCTCCATGCGGACTATATGGAGAAAAATATGGCGAATCTATTGGTGCCTATTTTCCCTAATAAATTGATTCTCATAACGTCGCACTAGTGTCCTTGAATATTATCATTATATTGTCAGCAGGGGGCAAATAACCGAAACAATCGCTGTCAAAATAGACGGGAACTTAGGTATATACGCGGCGATCGACCTATGTAAACATGACGAGCGTACGCCCGGATACTACATCCGGTAGCATTCAAGGAGACTACAGCAGGACTCTTCTTCTTACCTCTGACCGGGTATAAGCTATCCTAGTGTTTACTAGCCTAGGCCTATACCCCTTTGAAAGGACATTAGCCTAACCTAACAACCTTACCTAACCTATCCTAGTATTATGGGTGGGGGCTGCTGCCCCCCACACCCCCGCTATTTGACATCTTTGACAGATTTTTGGTGCATTTTTCTGTGAAAAGGGTATTTTTTTAAATTTGTTGAGAACGAAAATCCTCCATGTGGACTATATGGAGAAAAATATGGCGAATCTGTTGGTGCCTATTTTCCCTAATAAATTGTTTCTAATAAGGCGTATGTAGGGCCTAGTGTCCTTAGATTATCCTACATCCTTCCCCGAAATTCCTCCATGCGGACTACGCTATAGGCTAGGCTAATGAGAAAAATATGGGGAGTCTTTTGGTCCCCAATATCCCTAATAGGCCTAGCTTAAATTGTTTCTAATAGTGCGGCTCAAGACGTCTTTAATGATATCAGGAAGCCTAATGCAAAACCTCGATTAGTAACATGATAAACAACAATAAAATGTATTCGGTAACACTTAAGATGAGTTGTGGCGGCTTAGGCTAGGGTACGATGCCCAATGCAGACGCAAAATGGGCACTATTTTTTTTATCGAGTTGCTGGAAAAATGTTATTTTAATACCACAAATTTTCCGAGTGTTTTTTAATAAAAGAAATTGTTCATTTGCATCAATATATAGTGTTTGTAATTAATTAGATATCTCGGGAAAACCTATTTTCCCCATTAGGCCTATTGATCGATGTTGAGACACGCCCGCCCCCGATAGTGATTTGAAAAGACATTAGCCTAACCTAACAACCTTACCTAACCTAACCTAGTATTATGGGTGGGTGATGCTGCCCCCACACCCCCGCTGGTTGAGTACTAATCCCTTAGTAAATAATAAAAAAAAAAGGCTGTCGATTATACGAAGGTGAAAGAAAGTCGATGAAGTCCATAGTTTTTATTGATAACGGGAAAGTACCTATTGACAACCTTGTTACGAAAATTTAATTTTAATACCCTTCTTTTATATTAGGTTTTTCCGAGGGTTTAACACATTTTCATATGATCTTTAGAGCTATCGATAACTGGAAGTACCGTATTGACAACCTTGTTACGAAAAAGACATTTTAGTACCATACTTTTTTATTAGGTTTTGCCGAGGGTTAAAACACATTTTCTTATGATCTTTAGAGCATATAGATTCAATATTTATCTTCAAATATATCAACAAAATTTGTGGTATTAAAATAACATTGAACCGAGTTGCTTCTGTCAACCTATAACAGACTGAAAATTGGGGGTAGGGGGGATAAATAGCAAAAAGGCTATATTTTTAAAGCAAATCAACAATTTTCTTGTATCTCTTATTCTTTAAGAGAGAGAAGACAAATAAGAGATGCGTCTCCATTTTTTCACAAAACCATAAGGAGACACCCCCCTGGACCAAAGGAGATGCAGGTATGTTTAAAACACAAAAACACACATCAAATTATATAAATACTTACCTCATGGGTACCAGAAAGAAAGCATGGTACTTTTGGTTGTAAGTTGACAATGCTAAAGCAATAAAACGGACTGACATAGGCCTTATAATATATATTATTAGAGAGACATAAAATATTACTAAACATACTAATTGCTCATTGTAGGCCAATAACAAAACAGTTTAGAGGATGCAGGGAAGTTATATATGTAACATTCATGCTAATACGAGGTTTAAATCAAGCACCAGTCGCCAACCCGGGCATATTTGGGGAAAATAGGGATAGGAAATGGGCGGAGGGCCTGGAAATATAGTCTATTTTTTCATCACTAGGCTGACAGGGCCCACACAAACATTTGACTGCGTGGCAAG
Source organism: Paralithodes platypus (assembly GCA_032716605.1). Taxonomy (NCBI): domain Eukaryota; kingdom Metazoa; phylum Arthropoda; class Malacostraca; order Decapoda; family Lithodidae; genus Paralithodes; species Paralithodes platypus. The sequence goes on along the minus strand of CM064575.1, from coordinate 82,697,417 downwards.
AACATGCTTAATGTGATTTTGAATTGCTGAGAGGGTAAAAGGGGTGCGTCTCCTTAGGGCCAGCAAAAATTTCTGGAGGTCCAATAGAGACGCATTTTTCAAACTGTTGCCATACCTCACTGGTAGAAAGCCATTCTCCCCACTATGTATGGTGTAATTAGGGTCGAGTTTCCTTCACCCAGGATAAAAGAAAAGGTTATTATGTTTAATAATGTTAACAAAATAAACACACATTTACAAGGACCTAAGGAGACGCAACCCGGCTACCCTAAGCAGAAGTGTGCGTCTTTATAAATGTGTCTTCTCTGACGAGAAGGGTTGGGTGTGAACGGGGATCAGCCGGGTTGGGCCAATCAGCACTCTGCATACCCCCATAATCCTGCGTTAATCTCTAACCGTTTTGGTAAGATGATCCTCAGGGTATTGGAGTGTTGAGCCTATAATTGGGCTTTGTAATTGAACTGGGGTTGTGTGGGACAGGGATCTGCCTTGCTTAGGCCAATCGGCTTTCTGCAGACTCCCATTTTCTTATGTTCTTATGTTCTCTATAGGGCCCAGTTAAGGCAGCTTCGTCAATGGTGAAGGAAACTAAACCTTATTTATACCAGACATAGAGGAGTGTATGCTATGTTACCAGTGTGGTGTACGACCTTCTGGCATCAATTTGAAAAAATGCGTCTCCATTGGATTTTACTATTTTTGCTGGACCTATGGGGACGCACCCTCACCCCCCTTCAGCTGTGCAAGTAAAAGCCTTTTGATCATGCAGTGTTATACTTCAACTCATGCACTATCAACCTGCAGTAATAGAAACGAGATTCAAATTAGGGAACTGTAAGAAATTTAGCTTTTAAAAAAAAGAAAATCCTGTAGGTTTTCATAAGGAATTTGCGAAAACATTACATTTTTTTAGTTCATCTCATCTCACACAATAACATGAAAATAATAAGCTGGTACTATGTGAGCATATTAGGTGATAGTTAAAGAATATTTTGGCCCACCATTCATGCATAAGAACATAAGAAAATGGGAGTCTGCAGAAAGCCGATTGGCCTAAGCAAGGCAGATCCCTGTCCCACACAACCCCAATTACAAAGCCCAATTATAGGCTCAACACTCTAATACCCTGAGGATCAGAGGATCAGGGTAACCGTTTACCAAAACGGTTAGAGATTAACGCAGGATTACGGGGGTCTGCAGAGCGCTGATTGGCCCAACCCTGCTGATCCCCCTTCACACCCAATCCTTCTCGTCCATATGCTTATCCAATTTTATCTTAAAGCTCCCTATCGTTTTTAATCCCACTATAGCACTTGGTAGTCCATTCCACCCATCTACAACTCTGTTACCAAACCAATATTTGCCTATATCTTTTCTGAAACAAAATTTATCTAATTTGAAACCATTGGTACGAGTTCTTTCGCTATCACTGAGCTTTAGTACATTTGTCATGTCCCCTTTGTGCATCTATCTACTCATCCTATGCCTGTGCAAGTTTTTTTGTTTCAAGTGCGTCTCCTTTGGGCAATGCGTCTCCATTGGTACTCGTACCCTAGGCCTATTTAGCAATTTTTTTTTAAGTGGAAAAAGAGATAAATCTACAGTTATGCTACCCCTATTTTGTCGCTATTCCGTTGGAACTAATGGGTTAATATTATTAGTAGTAGACTTAGTATGGTTTGATGATGCGCGGAAATGTATATTTGACTTGAAATAGATATTAGTTGTAGACTTAGTATGGTTTGATGATAACATAAGAACATAAGAACATAAGAAAATGGGAGTCTGCAGAAAGCCGATTGGCCTAAGCAAGGCAGATCCCTGTCCCACACAACCCCAATTACAAAGCCCAATTATAGGCTCAACACTCTAATACCCTGAGGATCATCTTACCAAAACGGTTAGAGATTAACGCAGGATTACGGGGGTCTGCAGAGCGCTGATTGGCCCAACCCTGCTGATCCCCCTTCACACCCAACCCTTCTCGTCCATATGCTTATCCAATTTTATCTTAAAGCTCCCTATCGTTTTTAATCCCACTATAGCACTTGGTAGTCCATTCCACCCATCTACAACTCTGTTACCAAACCAATATTTGCCTATATCTTTTCTGAAACGAAATTTATCTAATTTGAAACCATTGGTACGAGTTCTTTCGCTATCACTGAGCTTTAGTACATTTGTCATGTCCCCTTTGTTAATCCCACTAACCCACTTGAACACCTCTATCATATCCCCTCTAACTCTGCGTCTCTCTAACGAATGTAAGCCTAATTTCTTCAACCTTTCTTTATACGGAAGATTTCTAATATTATGGATCATTTTTGTCATTCTACGTTGTACTCTCTCCAATGAATCTATGTCCATTCTGTAATAAGGACACCAAAATTGAACAGCATAATCCATATGGGGTCTCACTAATGACAAGTAAAGTTTTAAGATAACATCAGCAGTTCTGTTACTCACACTCCTTGAGATGAACCCGAGAATCCTGTTTGCCTTGTTTCGAACGCTTATACACTGTTGTCTAGGCTTCAAATCATTGCTAACAAACACACCTAGATCTTTCTCACAATTCGAGTTTTCTAATTCCACATTAGCTAGTTTATATTTAACATTTGTATGCATCTTCCCTATCTTTAATACCTTGCATTTGTCAATGTTAAACTTCATCTGCCAATTTACTGACCATTCGTGTAAGGTATCTAGATCCCTTTGGAGGCACTCTATATCTCTATCTGAATCAATTGTTCTCCCCATCTTGGTATCGTCTGCAAATTTACTTATCCTACTAGTTATACCTAAATCAAGGTCATTTATGTATATAACAAACAACAGAGGACCTAATACAGATCCCTGGGGGACACCACTTTTGACTGCTCCCCATTCTGACTTCGTACCATTTATGCTGACTCTCTGCTTCCTACCAATTAGCCATGACCTAATCCATCCCAACAACGCCCCACCTATTCCATGCGCCTCAACCTTTCTCATCAATCTCTCGTGGGGGACTCTGTCGAAAGCTTTACTGAAATCTAAATATATTATATCATATGACTTGTCATTATCTACTGCTTCATATACCTCTGAGAAAAAACTAAGCAAATTAGTAAGGCAAGAACGTCCCTGAGTGAATCCATGCTGAGAAGAATTTATTAAATTAAATGTATCTAAGTGGTTTCTAATTTTACTAGCAATAATTGACTCTAGTAGCTTTCCTATGATTGATGTAAGACTAATGGGACGGTAATTGGATGCTATTGATTTGTCACCTTTTTTGAAGATCGGAACTACGTTTGCAAGCTTCCAAGCTTCTGGAACTATACCTGTCTCCAATGACTTGTTAAATAAAAATGTTAATGGGTAACTTAACTCATCCCTACATTCTTTTAATACTCTAGCATATACCTCATCAGGACCAGGCGATTTATGAGGTTTCAGTCTGTCAATTTCCTTAAGCACATCATTTCTACTTATAGTAACCGTACTTAACCTATTTTCTATACTATCGCTATATACCTTACGGACTTCTGGAAACTGTGCCAAATTTTCATTAGTGAAAACGGAAAGAAATTGACCATTTAATGTACTGCACATTTCTAAATCATTTTCTGTCATTTCTCCTATCGAAGTTTTAAGGGGACCAATTACATCTCTAACCTTGGATTTATATAGTTGGTAAAAAGCTTTAGGATTATTTATTGAGTCATTGGCAACCTTAATTTCATAATTTCTTTTTTCTTTCCTAATATCCTTTTTTACCTGTCTTGATAGATTCTGATAGTAAGCAAGTAGGTGAATTTCGCCTTTTCTAATTTTTCTATATATTCCTCTCTTTTGTCCTAGAAGATCTAATAGTCTATTATTCATCCATTTGGGTTGGTTCTGTGTTGATCTAAATTTTCTTTTGGGGATGTATTTATTTTGTGCATTGAATACTGACTTGATAAAATTATCGTATGTATCTACCAAGGTTGACGTCTCTTCCTGACTTATCATAAGACATCATAAGTCTTCCTGACTTATGATGCGCGGAAATGTATATTTGACTTGAAATAGATACATTGAAGTATTACAAACCTTCGCAAACCCATAAACAGGGAACGTGAGCAGGGTTTAGACCGTCGCGCACCCATAAACAGGGAACGTGAGCAGGGTTTAGACCGTCGCGGAGACGGGCTACTTTTTGGTTAGGTTAGGCTAATGTTAAAAATACTAAAATGCGACGGTCCTCGGTAATAAACAACACTGTAGGCCCTATATCAATAAAACAATAAAAAAACAATAACAAATTATCCTGATGATGATGATGATGTTGAGGGATAGCCTTAAGTATCGGCCCCTCGTTGGTCTTCTTACACCTTCCCCCGTTTTCTTTCTTCACTGTAGATGTATTATTTCTTCATCTTCTTACCGGGGTCCTTATTTTCTATAAATTTACATGTTTTCCAAAATATATTAACACTTTTTGTATTTCCTACCTGAAAAACTCGTATCTGGTTGGTGATTTTTTTTTTATCAAAATATGTTTTTTCCACTTTCCGCGTCTGCTGAACCATCCAAAAATACGCTAAAAGGCGTGTTTTGAAGGGGGGAGGTGGTGGGGGGTAGGTAGTATAACTGTAGATTTACCGAAAAAGAATCAATAAATCTACAGTTATACTACCCCTATTTTGTCGCTATTTTGTTGGTACTAATGGGTTAATATTATTAGTAGTAGACTTAGTATAGTTTGATGATGCGCAGAAATGTATATTTGACTACAAGTAATAGATACATTGAAGTATTACAAACCTTCGCGAACCCATAAACAGGGAACGTGAGCTGGGTTTAGACCGGTCGCGAGACAGGTTAGTTTTCGGTTAGGTTAGGTTAAGTTAGGTTAGGCTAATAATAAAAATAATAAAATGCGATGGTCCTCGGTATTAAACAACACTGTATAGGCCTATCAAATAAAAAATAAAAAACAACAAATTACCTGAAAAACTCTTATCTGGTTGGTGATAATTTTTTATCAAAATAAGTTTTTTCCAGTTTCCGCGTCTGCTGAACCATCCAAAAACACGCTAAAAGGCGTGTTTTGAAGGGGGGAGGTGGTGGGGGGCAGTGGGGGAGGGGTAGTATAACTAGATTTACCAAAGAATCTTTGAAAAGACATTAGCCTAACCCAACAACCTTACCTAACCTATCCTAGTATTATGGATAGGGGCTGCCGCCCCCGGCCCCCCACACCCCCGCTGTTGGGTTTGTTTATGCGCAGGACTCTGTTTATATTTAATATAGGCCTAGGCCTATCAGGGTTTTCAAAGTTGTTGTTATCGCAAATCCTCCATGGGGACAATAGCCTATTGAAAATATTATTGCGAGTCTAGGCTAGGCCTATACTTACCTAGGCCTAGCCTATTGTCCCTAATAATTTGTTTCTAGCTAATAGCCTAGTGCACCACAAATCATCTTAACCCTCTCTGACATATGACGCGATTTTGAGCCGATTAGGGCTTTAAAGCCTTTGTTACCATCAGGTGTATTTAGATTTTAGAAACCTTTAGTTTAGTTACTTCAACCTCTGCAGTTGTCTTGAGTTAGCTGTGGGCAGAAAACTAATTTTGGAGAGGTAATTATAAGAGTGAGAGAACTCTATTTCTTATTGCTAATCTGGCAACCTCTGCGTCATATGAGTCTGAAGGGGTTAAGTATTACCATGTAGCCTATTCTTCAAAGGTACCCTACCCAATAAATCACTATAGGCTAGGCTAGGCCCTAGAGGCCTAGCCTAGGCCTATTCCATGAATATCAGAAAAGGGGCACACAAATAAAAGTAGCCTAAAAAAAAAGTTGTGAAAGTAGGCTTAGGCGGCCTACTAGCCTATATTTCCCACAAAGGAATCCAAATTGCATAGGCCTAGAATAGGGTATAGCCTAGGCCTAAGCTAAGTTATTAGCACGCCTAGAGGTTGATGTAGGCTAAGCTAATTGCCTAATGTAAAAAAAAATGCAATAGGCCTAGCTTTAGCCTATTTTTCATATTATTTGGCATTTTCGATCTATAATACTTCAACCTAAGGTACGAGAGAATACTAAAACTTTAAAAGTAGCCTAGACAATTAAACAACAACAAAAAGTTGAGGAGTTGGGTCAGAACAGCTGAGTGGGCAAGCTTCCTTTCTTTTCTTACGAGGAAGTTGTTAGACAAGGACCCTCAATTAAAAATATATATATTTCACCTCGCACATAGATTTTTAGGCCTTTTCTCATTATTCCCCGGCATTTAGAGGCATATGCGGAGGGAGAGGAGGGTCGAGGGAGAGCAGGAAGGGAGAAAAGCGGAGGGGTGGGAAGCGAGGCACAAAACAGCTGATTCAGTCCAGCACTTAAAATGGCGTCTCGCATCCCCACCTTCTATTCGCTAATTATCTACCTTTCCACCCATCCCACCTGCAAATTCGAGATTCAGGATACCACAAATCACTTCCTACACATAATTTTCACTTCCAAATTGTCTACTTACCAAAGGAGAGGATGAAAACGAGTGAAATATCCCCTGGCGAAGGCGACAGCGGGGCGGGGAACTGATAACACAACACTACTGTGGTCACGTGACGCCACTCTGCACTACCATTGGTCCACACCGGCATTTAAACCTTGACGACATACCTCCGTTTTCTCTCATTCTCACCACTGCAGGTTTGCGATTTACAGGGTAAGCTGATTAAATTTTAGTCTAATGTCCCTTTCCTTTCTCATGTGTCTGTCAGTCAATCAGATACTAGCCAATATTGGAATGTGTTAAACATAGGTAAGTGGTGATCACAAATCACCACTTACCAATTGACATTGTTAAATTTTTTTATAAAGGAGAGGGCCTAGTGTCGAGTGTATAATAATAATAATAATAGTTCTTAAAGCTAGCGCATGCTAAGCTAGCTAAGGATAGCTCAATAAGGCCGATTAGGCGTATTTCCATTGGGGTCCTGTACTACTACCCCATCCCTTTGCTCATGAGGGATGGTAACGACTCAGTGCTTGTGAAAAATCTTTAATGCGCCGAGCGTGGGCGCGAACCCGGGCCTTCTGGGTGGAAGTCCGAGACGCTAGTCACTACACCAAGCGAGCCGCTTGGAATCCAACATGCGACAACCTCATCAAGCAAAGAGTTCCACAAGCTGACACACCTGACAGAAAAGAACCATCTACGAGCCTCCAGTGAGCTGTAAGAGTGAGCGACTTTATACCTATGCCCTCTAGTACTGGCCACAGGTGCCATACTAAATAAGTAATTCGGAAGGATACCACATTCGTCAGGAGAGATTTTCCAACACTTTATTAAGCACGAAGTAGCTGGCGTCCCCGAACTGAGTAAATCAAGCTCTCTGAGTCGTTATAATAATAATAATAATATTTATTCAGTTAGCAATTTACAGAGTTGGTACATATAGTATGTTACAAATATGACATGTACCAGCTAGCCTTGCATAATTCCAACTAAGGATAGCCCAATAAGGCCGTTAGGCGTATTTCCATCGTAAGGGAGGTCTGATAGGCCCTCAATATGTCGAGTCCAGGTTCTCTGGATTGATTCCAGCAGGTTGGGATCACCAACAAAGCCAGTATTCCACAAACAGGAGCCAAACTCAATCAAAGGTCGAACATGAGTTATATAAAGAGAAATGAACTCCCTAGACCTGCAGAGGGTGGTCTTCAACAGATTGGCAGACAGACCAGCAGCTTTGTTAACGATAGACCTGACATGAAGATGGAACCTAAGAGAAGAGTATTATAACACCAAGGTCTTCATGAGAGGTGACAAAGGGTAGGCCTATAGGGTGTCCTTGTAAGTAGTTGTCTCTCAGAGCGTCAATACCTTGCCAGTGTACGGAATCCCGCTGAAAACGGACGACCACGCACTGATCCTTGTTAAGATCCAAACTCCAGGATCCAGTTAATAATAATAATAATAATAGTTCTTAAAGCTAGCGCATGCTAAGCTAGCTAAGGATAGCTCAATAAGGCCGATTAGGCGTATTTCCATTGGGGTCCTGTACTACTACCCCATCCCTTTGCTCATGAGGGATGGTAACGACTCAGTGCTTGTGAAAAATCTTTAATGCGCCGAGCGTGGGCGCGAACCCGGGCCTTCTGGGTGGAAGTCCGAGACGCTAGTCACTACACCAAGCGAGCCGCTTATTGATCAAACACTTATACATGTTATCAAAATGATTCAAATTCATGACATCTAAGGTAATCGAGGATCTTTTTCAAAGCTTATCAAGTATTAAAGATTTTTTTTTATGTGAATGAAGAACACAAAAGGAAAAGCTACCTGTAAAAGTGTCTCCCCCAAAGTTGAAAGACTGACAGTCAAATTCAAGGTACGTTAGAGTAAAAATGTCTGGAAACATGGAGCTTGAAGAAGCTTAAATCATAGGATGAGGGAAAGACAGATAGAGGAAGAGAGTTCTAAAGCTTTCTTGTTGAGTAGAAGAAAGACTGGGACAATTGGTTCAACCTTGGGTTCGAGAATTGGACAAAATAGGGGACTAGGGGTGCGGGGGTGCGAGTATGATGAGAGGTGGGTGCCTCCCACTCTCCATAAGGGAGGATAAAACGATTCACTTCTGATAGTTTTAGAGGGGAACTTTGCTAAGGTGTCACTATTGGGAATTTTAACAGTGTTAGCCACTGTGGAAGGTCTCGAACCACTTCCTTTAAGTAACATAGAGGTGATCATCGTCTTATTGGAAGGTCATAAACCACTTCCTTTAATTTGCGTAAAGGTGAGTATCCTCTTCTGGGAAGGTCTCAAACCACTTTCTTTAACTTCAGTAGCTGGGGTAGTACTAGCGTCGAGACTAGTTCTGTGAGCATCGAGCCTCACTGGAGTCGTACTGGCGTCAAACCTAGCTCTGACGTGAGCATTGAGCCTCCTTTGGGTGGTAGCCTACTAGCGTCGAGCTTATAATTATGCCAACATTGAAAATAGCTGCACCCCAGCATCTCGACAAGAAGGACACAAGTACTGTCACTACAGAGCCTCAGAGCGTCCTTCTCACACGGAACAGCCTCCACGCTGCCTCCCTCCAAGCCGAGATGCCTTCTACCAACATCAAAGCAGCACCAGAGCCAGAGCAAGCCCTTCTCGCTCTCATAAACATCAACTAGGACAATGCAGCAAAAGTGAAACACTATCAGACAGAGGCATCAGAACAACACAGTCAGCCACTCAGCGAAGGGGAGCACACAACTCTCTCTCCAGCAGTCCTGCACATCACCCACACCTTCTTCATGAATGTTGCGCCCTTAGAAGCGCCCTCATGATGGCAGAATCCCTTGGCAGAAAGAGAGACAGGGGAAGCCCTGATCTCTCCCCCCCCAAGGCAAAGATTGAGGTCTACTGGCGAATTTTGCAGCGAAAATCTGCAAACTCGGACTGCTTCACAAACTCCTGAAGAAGCACCATGGGAAGAAGTGATGTCAAAGAAGAAGAAGAGGGCCTTCAAAGCAAAGATTGTGTCCTCTGACTCCTTTAAGACAACATACCATGCTGTTAACCACCTTGAAGAAAAGCACCCAACCCTGAAGATTGTCGTGAGGCCTAATCTGAAAGGGGAAATGGTACTAACCGCAGAAGATGCCGAGTCTGAAGAAATCCTGAAGAAGGAGGCAGAGGATTTCACCCCTCTGCAGATCCTTGATCCAGCCCTGAAGATGACAAGGGGGGTGCTCATGCATTACCCTCTTGAGTTCGACCTCGCTCCAATCCTCAAGAATCCTGCAGTTGAAAAGGCTGAACGCTGCAAGGTGAGGGGAGGAGCTGAGACAAGGCAGGTGCTCATCAACATCCGTGGAGAACTACCTGCCAGACTCAAGACCAGAAGGGGCAGCTTCAAGCTGCGCCCTTATGCTGCTGAACCCATCCGTTGCTTCAAGTGCCAGCATTTCGGACACCTGCAGTATGCCTGTAAAGGGGTACTCAGGTGTGGCGTGTGCAGCAACCGCCACGACACCAGAGACTGCATTGTCAAACTAAAGGCAAAGGAGGAGACCACAGCTAAGTGCCCCAACTGCAGCCAGGGGCACCACGTATGGAATCCAAGATGTCCAGCAAGGAAGAAGAGGCTCCCGACTGCAGGAAGGAAGACGACGGAGCCCCCAAAGACAACACCACAGCCACCAAAGGAAAGAATGAGGAAGCAGAAAAGCGACGAGAGGAGACCACCACCTCCCGAACCTGAAGCTGAGGATGACTTCACCTTTTCCCAATTGCTAAATTCCTCATTAACTTTACCAAAAGACTGTGTATGATGCTCGACGTTGAGGACAACAACCTACCATCACCTGAAGAAGTCGAGGCCCTCACCAGTGAGGTCCTAACAGAAGCCCCCAAAACCAGCCGACCCCAGAACAAAGAAAAGATCCATCAAAAGAAGACCCCCAGGAATAGACTGCAACTCGAGAAAACCCTGAATAGGACCACCGCAGCTGCAGCCACAAAGAAAACACCAGCCCCGAAACCAGTACCAGCTGCTGAGACAGAAGAATCCCATAAAAGGGAAGCTGAACGCAAGAAAAAATGGGAAGAAAGTCAGACGAGAGCAGAGATCATCAAGAAAGCAGAGGAGGAGAAGAAGAAACAGGAGGCAGAAGAAATACGAATGCTTAAAGAATTCGTCAGAGAAAATGCGAACCTCTATTACGACAGCAACGAGGAAGAAATTGATGCAGACAATTTTGATGACATGCTATCATGAAGCGGTCTTAGGACCACACAGGTGGGCTCCCAAAATGGCATAGCTCCATGTAACCTCCTTGAGGTTACAAATCTACAACAACAAACAACAATCAGAACAATATCCCTCTTGTGTGGTCAAAGCAAATTGTGAGGCTTTATGCTCACCAGCTAAGTTTCAGACTAGCAACCCCTCGTGAGGCTCAATGCTCACCAGCTCAGTTTGGGACTAGCACCACCTGTAATTAAGGCTCGATGCTCGCCAACTAGGTTTGAGATTAGCACCATCACTTGTGAGGCCCGAGGCTCACCAGCTAGGTTTGAGACTACGACTCTTAAAGGATGTGGTTTGAGACCGTCCAACAAGAGGAACAAGACTATCACCTCTACGACTCATAAAGGATGTGGTTTGAGATCGTCCATTAATTCCGGGCCCCTAATTGTGAACATAATATTAAGTCCCCACCTACTACTGAAAGGAACAAATCGTTGAGTCCCCCATCTACACCCGGAAAATCACTTGCACAAAGTTAACGTAAATACGTATGTCTCTATTTTTAAGAGTCCCTTTTTGTGCAAGGAACACAGTCCATGCACACTCTTTCTATCCCCAGACATATAAGATTATACCCGGAAGCCTGTGACACTCTATGTTATTCGGCGACTGTATAGTCATAGGCAGCTATAGAGTCAGTTTGTGAATCACATTTACCCCCTTACAGTTACACGTAACTATAGTTACACCTTACCAGGTTTAGTTCAGTTGATCATTTAAACACATTTTCTATAAAGAGGGAACCCCCATTTTCTACCTTCGTCCACTTACCATAAACTAGTGTAAGATACGTTGACTCCGGTCCTACATATATAATAGTGCGCTGTTTAGGATAAAAATATATCCGTGATAAACTCTAAATTCAAAGAGACATTCAGTGATTAATTCTACATTTATTGTGTGTAGGCCTATAGCTGATTGCTATTTCAAAGGAGCAGTAACCCCCCCCCCCCCCGTTTTAATATTGCGATGCATCTCAGCTCCTGGTCACATTTATTTACATATCAATTATCTTATGTTTATTTTTTGTATTATTTGAATTTATTTCATGTGTGAACCATTAGCCAAATAAGTCAGTTTTATGTTTATTTTATCTGAATACCATAACTATAAATGTACTTCTGTGTTGTCCTTACACCTCTGCATGTCTGTATGTAGGCTACAGTACAGTATGTATATCTATCTATCTATCTATTGCCTGATGCCGTGATCCCCGAACGAACCGCCCCCATGCACCTGTCCCCAGTCAGTCGACGCCCCTCCCCCCAACCAGCACCGCCTTCGTTCATATACTTCCTCACTCCATATCCTTCCACCTCTCCCTCTCTGTCCCTCCACCCTCTTAGTCATTCTCTCGCTTTCCATACGTTCCATATGTATTCCAGTATGTATATGTGTTGATTTATTCTCTACCCAGTTAAGTTAGGATCAACCTTCACTCAGTAAACCCAGCAAAAAGCCTGGTATAACACTAACTCTTGGTTATCCTCCTTTTGGGACTTCAGTGAGACCTTTTCTATTGCATGAGACACATCAAAAGCCTTGGATAGTCAGACACAAATAACTTATTTCCAAACTAACCTCCTCCAAAGATAAAGGCACAGATAGAGGGATACTCAGCTATCTGTGCCTTTATCTCTCATTTCCTTTTTGGTCGTTCCATAACTGCAGTTGAGGACGGCCATCACTCACTTCCTCAACCTATCGACTCCGGTGTTGTTGTTCCCCAGGCTGCCTGGCCGAACAGCCCCAAGGTCCCGAGCAAGGCCAAGGCCATAGAGCGCCCCCACAAAACCCTCCCTGCTTACCACTAACAAAACCCAGGTGACCGAAGCCACTCTAAGGCAGGGAGCTGAGGAGGGCGCGGAAACGCCCGGGAAACCAAAGTCCCACCCAAGGCCCTGTGCCCCTCAGCAATTATGAAGGGAAAGTTGAGGGGCAAGGGAAAAATGTGACGCTTTGGCTCCCAATCTGCCAACTTTTAGGTTGGCAGTAGGGAGGTCGATCCACGGAAAAGATGCCGTCACTTGAGATCTAGAAGATATATAAGTAAAAGGAACAGTCAGAGTAAGCTATGGGTATGGCAGAGATCGCTCAGCTCTCACTCTGATAGACCAGCCCATCACCACGACTCCGGTGTTCCTCAGGGTTCTGTTCTATCTCGAGTTCTATTCCGAATATTCATTAATGATATTCTCAACTGTACCTCGTCCTATCCCCTCATATCCTGATGACTCTACCTTACACTACTCGACTAGTTTTCTACATCTCATCTTGTAATAATTCCAAAACTCATGTAATGAGGCCATAGCACGCCTTTCTTTTGATCTGTCAACTACTTCCGATCGAGGAAGATAATTTTCTCCATCTATCAATCCATCACCATCTTCCACATGCCTATCCCTTACTCTTCAACATGCAAATCAACCCTTCATCTAATGTAATGGTTAGCACTTTGGACTCTGAAACCAACGTGGTTGTTCGGACAGGCAGCCTAGGAAACGACTATTACCCTTCATCTTCCCTCAATATTCTTGGTGGCTGGCTTTCTTCTGATCCTTCTTAGAAAGATCATATCACTACTCTTGCTAAAGCAGCTTCCCAGAAGTTAAGTGTGCTCAACCATCACCGTGGGATCTTACCCATGCAGGGCTCGTTTATGTTTATAGGTATGGATATTATATAAGTGTGTAAAGAGAGGCTAATGACAGCAACAGCACCAATTTGGCAGAGGTTGGCCAATCTCTATTACAGTACTACAGGTCTCCCTCACTATCCGATGCCCCAATTTACTATATTATTATATTTTTTTTTAGGCGTTTGTGTTTTGGCTGGTCTGAGAAAGCATCCCCATTCTCACCATTAATATCAAGGTACCCTATACGATTTTTCTATTTAAGATCGGGTTTTCAGGAACGTAACCCAATCGTAAATCGAGGGAGACCTGTGCTATATAGGCCATATCATTCACACTACCAAATGGGTAAACAAACAATGGGACAAAGAATGCCAGTACAATCTTTTTATTACTCCAAAATTCCAAGACGAACATTGCATCACGTTGCTCGGGTGAGGTGACGAGAAACTTCAAGTGAGGAGAAGATAAGGCCGAGATAATGTCTGTGACGGTAGTGGGTTTCCCAGGCCGTCGTATAATTGTGGTCAAGTCAATCAACTCGGTGGTAGTCTTTAAATTGTGATGATCTACTTTGTGTGGAGAAAAAAGAGAGAGAGTTGCGTACTTCGAGTAGAATATATTTATTTATTGAGAGAGAGAGAGAGAGAGAGAGAGAGAGAGAGAGAGAGAGAGAGAGAGAGAGAGAGAGAGAGAGAGAGAGAGAGAGAGAGAGAGAGAGAGAGAGAGAGAGAGTGTGTGTGTGTGTGTGTGTGTGTGTGTGTGTGTGTGTAATAAATTAAAGCTTAGTGTGAGTTGATTGAATGGAGTCAATTTAAGTTACAATTTGACATGAAATAAGTACAAAATATTTGTTCTACTTGCTGTGTAGAACTATAACTTCAAATCTCACAATCATAATCCATTCACCTTTTATCATTTTAATATACAGTAATAACTTAACCTATGATTATTTTGAAAAAAAATAAGAGGATACAGTTTACAGTTTAACACCTTCAGTATGATGGCATTTTTATAATCTAATTCTGACTGACACTAGAACATTTTATTTAACTTTAACAAGGATCCCTAAGAATCAAAATGGTAACAACAATCTCAATAACCTTTTAAGACTTTCACAAATCCTTCCTAAACTGAAAAATATGTCTTACAAATCCCTAAACTTGACAAAACACAGAAGTCTTACAGATTCCTTCTAGACTGAACAGAATGTATGTTGTTACAGATCCTTTTTAAACTGAACAAAATCATCTAATGATAACCAGCTTTAAATGACAAAAAGGTGACATGGAACTGAAAGGGTTAACACACATCATAAACTAAAGACAATTTATATATATTTTTTTAATCGTAGTTTAACCAGACCACTGAGCTACAAAACGTAACTCTTATAGGGCAATAAATCACCTTTCATTTTCTATCCCACAAATTAATACAGCTCATGAAAGACTGATAGGTTTGGGTAAATCACATTTGATTACATTATTTGTCCGATTATTTGCTTTGGGTAGATCGTGTTTGAACATTTAAAGAGTTCCACCAAAGTAAGTGTGTAACCCAAATAAACCAGAATGATTTGATTGGTTAAATCGGGCTTGAACATTTACATGGAGTTGAAGGAAGCGTGAATATAAATGAAATATCTCTTGATTATTTGTCTTATACTTATTGCTATGTGTGAATTCCCTTGAAATTCGGATAATAAGGAGTTTGATATAATGTGCTATAACAAATTTTGGGCTATTATTATAATAAATTTTCCATTTTAGTAACTAAAAACAGAATTCAAACCATGTATTCTCTTGTTCAGGAAGTTTACAGACATTCATGATTATGCCGACTATCCACAGAGGTTAAAGAAGAAGTATTTGAGACTGAATCAGTATTTTTTTCTGTTAGTTAACCAGACCACATGAGCTCAAAAACAGAACTCTCATAGTTGTGGCCCAAAGGATTAGGTAAGAATTGCTATGTATCGGCATTGATTAAGAACTGAATCTGTATTATCTACACTCGAGGAAAATAGAATCTATATACTAACGCTCTAAAAATTCTGGAAGTGGGTCGATGTCTAGTGATAATACAGACGTAAGTTTCATCCGATTCATTCCATTCACACAAATACAGTATATATGGCCTACAGCTCATCAGTGTCGAGGTTGTTTTTTCCTCGAGTGTACATACAAATTCCCAATCACTTTCATCCTAGTTCAGCCTACCTGCATCCATATGTTTTTTTTTTTTTATGAATAGTTTAACCAGACCATTGAGTTAAAACAGGCAATTCTCATAGGGCTGGCTTTAGCAAAAGCCAAGGATTCGGCAATGTTGGGAATTTATGTCAACATATATTGCTCTTAAAGTTATACATGAATGACAAAAGGTGCTTCTTATATTTTATATAATATGATAACAATTGCATCATTTATACTATGTGCATATTTGTTCAAGATTATGAAAGACTTCTAACACCTCTTCAATACAAACCTTTACTCCGACCTCTTCATTACATACTACAGTACAATGTCTGCCCAATGGTCACCTAACAGCTGCATATGTTTCATATAAAGATCATTAGGCTACCCAAATCCATTAAATAGAGGACTATCAAGGAAACTCACAAATATATTAATAAATAAATATATAGACCAAAAACCAAGCACTACCCCCATAAGAAATCACCTGTACTGTAATGGTGGGAGCCATAGTTACTCGGTGCTAAAACCCTGGGCTCTTACCTGAAACTATGAGATGTAATTCAAACTGGCAACGTTATTTCCACATAGCGATTTTGATTAGTTCTTTTGCATTTATCTTGTGTCGTCCCAGTTTTGGTTTGTTTACAATTTAAGAGATAGATTTTACAAGTTTTACATTAATTATAAGTTATTGTATTCTTTCATGGCAAACTATGTACAAACTCGAAACACTTGAAAAATATGTAAACTAGAGCAGCAAAACTATCACATGGTTCACACATTCAAACAAACAATACAAAGATGTCTTCTACAGTATTAAAAATAATTGGTACATACAAATAATATCACATGGTCAACATAAACAACACAAGCCTTCAGCATAATAGCAAGCCATTTGGAGCATAAATAATTACTGTACACTCGGATTCCAGTCTCTAGCCTACTCATAAGAATTCGTGGACTCCCTATTTTTTTCTGTATTCAATTATAACTTACTGCAATGATTTTTGGATAGAACTTGCTTTTCAATAAATAATGTATATGGTTTTGTAGTTGATGGGCAGGAAAGTATATTCATAAATTAGTTTCCAGAGATATACTTCCATAATTAGAAATAGGTAAAGTCAACAAATATTTACGAGAGGGCTAGAGACTATGGCCTCGGAGTGTACATGCTCCAAACAATCAATATAATGCTCCATAGAAACATATCACATGGTCTGATAAACACAAGATTTATTCATAATAGTAAAACATTAGGAGTGCAGTATAAGAAAATATAATACATTGTCTGTATAATAATTACAAAGTCTGTACAAACAATATATGATCTGTATAAACATTACATAGTTTGCAAACAATACGATTTACACATTACAGGTCTCCCTCACTATTTGATGCCCTAATTTACGATATTATTATAGGTTTTTAGGTGTTTGGGTTTGGGTTCGTCCGAGCACGCATCCCCATTTACCTCATAAATTTTAGGCGTTGCCTTACAATTTTTCTATTTAAGATCGGGTTTTCAGGAATGTATCCCAATCATAAATCGAGGGAAACCTGTACTTACACAAACAGCCCATGGTTCACATAAATAGTACAATCTTCATACAAAAAAACATGTCATCTACACAAACAACACATCAAAATAATTATGTAGTGTGTGTAAATCTTATAGCTAAGCAAGTGATCTATGTGAAATTTAAAATCTTATCGAGCAAGTTGTACAAGAATTAAATGGGTTTTAATTTTTTCATGAAACTCTTACACTGTAAATATTTAAGTTCCATCAAAGTATGATAATGATAATGCCACTTATAAATGATTATGTTTAAAGCTTGCATCAATTTATCAGGTATCAATGCAGGCTTCAAGAATGCCACGACGCAGGATTTGTCGAAGAATAGCGGTATCACATTAGGTATTTTCTCGGTTCTTTCTCTGCCTAAACATATTAGTAAAAAGGTGGTTGAAAAAAATACCCACATGAAACCACCTTTAGAGTTTTGCCACCTTTAGAGTGTAAAGCTTATGTCAAATAATTTGCACAGGACTCACAAGCTAATATATCATACAGTATGTGGAAATTAGTAAATGCATAATTAATTGTGGGCAAGTTTAAGTTACCGGTACCATAACATTTTCCAGCGATCATGGTGGTATATGAATTGATGACTCCGGCCCCAAGAGTACTGAAATCTATGACTCCGGCCCCAAGAGTACTGAAAACTATATGTGTTTAACATGACATGCAGAGCTGCACTGCTCTATGGGATAGCAATGCAGTAAAATAAATGCATGATGGATGTTTTAAGAACTAATATATTATGTGATTGTGTGGAGATGACTTAAGAACTAGTGTGTTGTAAACAGAGAAGTCTTAAGAACTAATGAGTTGTGTGAGATATCTTATAATCTAATATGTTGTGTACGAACATTCTTAAAAACTAATGTGTTGTCTGTAGAGATGTCTTAAGAACTAATGTGTCGTGAGTTAAGACAAGGCAGAGCATGAGCAAAACAATTCTGCATCGCACTTAAAGACAATAGCACATGTTGTATGGCAGACGTAAGACTAAAGGAGGCTTAACCCCTTCAATCAGATAACACTTTCTTTATTAATGCTGCTACAAGATAATTTTACTCAGCTTAGGAAGGCCCTCTGGGAATCAAAAGGTTAAACACTATTGACCCTCCAACTCTCACATATCCCTCCTAAATTGAATACAAAACTGTCTGGAGTTAGCTAGATTAAAGTACAGTATAACTTGACATAATCTGATTGAAAGGGCTAAAATAATCTGTCCTGTGAAATACAGGAAAATATGTGTTATACCCCACATTAGCCAACTTGACAACTTAATACCGCCTCCTCACAGCCCACCTCCGTGGTTTTGTCTTGGGAAGTAATCTGAGGTCGTGGTACGCAATTGTCGAGTTGGCTGGCACGGGATACAGCTGAGGTACAAAGACAAGGCAGAATAAGGTACCGGTACACAGCAATAAAAAAATTGACTGGAAATGACGGAGACTAAAAGACAATGAGGACCTGAGGGAAAGGCAAAAGCAATCACTTCACTAAAACCGAGATCAAAATTTGCACATGTACATGACATTCACACTTTACTGAAACCATAACATTTGAAGATAACTGGAGCACAAATACAGCATAGATTCTCACTTTTAAAATATTCATGAAAAACGATACCTAACCGCTTCAGGAATTTTACAAATTGTCCTCACACTTCGATCTCTCTTACAAAGAAATTTGTTAAATGGTAACCTTCATGATGTGATAATGGAAATTTAGGTGGACATACATGTAATTCATTCCATTCCTACAATACCTCAGTAAACTTGTAGATATAGACTAAATGTATAGTAACTTGACAACATAGAAATATAAAAATGTGTACAGAGAGGACAACAATCAGCATTATGTTATGAAAGCCCTTGAATGATGACTGATGAGTTAAATGATGACTCTTGTGGGTTGCTATCATTTTCACTTTAATCTAGTTACCTTCAGTTGTGTTTGGAAGTATTCTAGGTTAGCTAAATAGCAGGTGAGGTGCAGAGGCTATAGGTTTTGGTGGAAGGAGGTCTAGGATAGTTATAATAGATGAGGTAAGGTGTGGGGGCTATAGTACATGATGGAAGGTATACAGGTCTCCCTCACTATCCGATGCCCCCATTTACGATATTATTATAGGTTTTTAGGTGTTCGTTTTAGGGTTTTGGCTGGTCCCAGAATGCATCCCCATTTACCCCATTCATTTTAGGGTTCGCTATACAATTTTTCTATTCAAGATCGGGTTTTCAGGAACGGAACCAAATCGTAAATCGAGGGAGACCTGTACTAGGTTAGCTACAACATGAGGCTAGGTGTGGGGGCTATTGCTTACAGTGGAATGTAATAGGAACAAGCGAGATGTCAAAGTTATAGCTTACGGTGGGAGGTACTCTAAGTTAGTTATATACCAGGTTAGGGGTGGGGGCTATAGTTAATGGTGTGAAGTACTCTTAGCTATAGTCTATTTCATTTCAACTGTCGGTAAATTGCAAATTTCCCATCAAGATTTCCAAGTTATTTTGAAGATTTTGTAGAGAAATATGGTGCTAATTATATAAACTTGATCTTAATATGATGCAGAGACATAGCAGTTTCATATTTTTCCATTAAGTTTTGAGAAATTGGCAGGTAAGGGATTCAATTTATCGTCAGCTGAAAAGAAACAGAGTATAGTTATAGATGAGGTGAGGTGTGGAGGCTATAGCATATGGTAGGAGGTACTCTATAACATTAGGTAAGGTGTGGAGGTGTAGCTAATGATATTACTGTATTGTCAAACAGTTTAACCACACCACTAAGTTCTAGAGCTATGGTGGGAGTTCAGGTTCAGGTCAGAGAATAAAGGCGGTGTCACATGAGCAATTTTTCTGTCAATTTTACGAGCAATTGTTCTCTGGTAGCTTCAAAATACAAGTTCCATAAATAATAAACTATTTAACATAATCTAATTTCGACTTAGTTTCCGATTCCAATGCAAAAATATCCCTAAAGCCGGTATCACACGAGAGCTTTTATAGTCAACATGCGATGATCAACATTTTTTCTGGCAACATTTCTGAACTATTTGGCACTGGAATCGGTACGGTAACTAGACTGATGGTAGATGCATTTAGGCTACCCAAATATTTTACATGTTGGCTTCATAAGCTACCAGACCAGTGTTGATGATTAATGTTGAGTGAAAAAGCGCTCGTGTGATACCGGCTTAAATATTACCAGAAAAACCTTGCTCATGGAAAATTGACGGCAAAAGCGCTCGTGTGACACTGGCTTAAGATAGGTGTGCCTCAGGTGATGAACTACTATAGTACTAACTCCAGATGATTTGGTTCAGCTTAGGAAGGGCTAATATTGTTTATGTACAGTAGTTAGCTACTCAGGAGGAAGCAATGATGAAAAAGTTAGCAACCTGTCAAGAGCCATCCAAAAATGATTAATGTAAGGAAACGTGATGTAGTAGAATACAGATATACAGTATGTACATGGTGGTGGTGGTGGTGATGATGATATGAAGATCAATTATGATGCCTCAAAGGTGTAGTAAATACATTAACACCTCTATCTTTATAAGTAATCATTGGAGAACGTGTCTGGAAAAGTGAAACACTTCAGTCTTTCAGCCATTCTCTTACAATTTTACTGTGGAGATACCTTATGCCTTAGTGAACAAAATAACTTGAAATCACAGTTTATTAAAGATCACAATGTTTTCTGCTATTTTGCTCACCAATGTGTTGAGTTTGATTCAGGTAATGTTTAAGAATACAGTATAGCATCTGTCCAAAAGAAGGATGTAAGGTCAGAACCAGATGCAGTATCTAGTCCAGTAGCATTGGGTTTTGTAATATTTATGGTCCAGAGCTTCTTATAAGGTCATAAATTCCACTAGCAAATATAGTCTATTTTTTTAAGTTGGCAAGAATTTGACTTGTTCCCATATTAATAACTCAGTGATTGCAACGCTTTAATAGCTAGAGTGTTAATTGTGAAAACTTGGCATTTATTTTGCAAGTTTTACAATATTATTAATATGATCGAGAGACGTAGTAGTTATTAAAACTTATCAAAATCATTGTGGAAATACAGTATTGAAGATTTAGCAAAACAATATTATAAAATAAACAAACACAAAATCACTAAGTAACTATTAAGTATTGAGATATTAGCTGGTAAGGGAGTAATGAACTAGAGTTTCGGGCGAATTTACACATGTGCTATTTTCACATCTTTGACCTGACATCCTCTGAAATATACTGTACTTATACAAGAATTTTATCATATTATAATCTATCTTATTGTATATATCTGTAGCATATTTGTCAATACCAGAGCAGAATAGTGTGGAAATGTTACCAAAAAAAATATGTGAATTAAAGTTGCAGGAAAAAGATCTTGTAGAAATTTACTTTAGCTGAGAACAGGGCCCCAGTCTGGAATACCGCCATTTAGGACATAAGACTTCAACCACAAAGCGATCTTTATGTATGTACAAGACATCAGTGAAGCAGGAGTATCTTGTACGAGGCGGGTCTTTATGGAGCCTCTCTGTTTAACTCCATTAGTTTGGAGTGCAAGATGTTTCACCTCATTAGTTTGGTGATTATAAGACGCTTCACCCCATTTAGATATTTTTTTTTCTGGGCAAGCATTAGTAAGCCTGCAATTCAGGAGACACCGGCCTTTGGCTAGTTGGGCCTGGGGAGCGTGTTTTAGTTTGAAGGGGGTCTGGGTAGGTGTTATTTTTGGTTTTGGGGGGCCAGCTAAAAATAGATCGTTCTAAAATAGCAAAAGCCTTCAGTCTTGTGTTCTAATGGTGGCATTCCAGCCAGCTCTCCACTACTACGTTCAATTGTCCCTAACTGTATTTCTCCATGAAAAACATGTCAAAGATAGATTTACCTGGCTTCCTATGAATTGCCTAATGCTACAAAACATCCATGAAGTGCACACAAACCACAGTCTCGTGTATTCCACACAAGACTGAACAGACAAGATACCGAGATAACAAAGTGCAGTTAATCGTAAAGTGCTCGGAAAAAGCGTAAATAAGTTTATGCAGAGCCTTCAATAGAACTTCAAAATTTTTTGTTTATAAGGATAAGGTATTATTGTTATTCTTATAAAATTATAAGACCACCGAGATTCTAAGGATCAAGTAAGGTATAATATCTAACTCGTAGGAAATCGGCCTTTGGCCGGGAATTTTACCTATAAAGAAATGTACAAACTTAGCTTGAAAGAGGTCTGTGTGGGCATTTTTCAGTTTGAAGGAAGTCTGGGAAGGCGTTCTTGTTAGCATAAGGGAAAAACCAAGATACATTGTTCGAAAATAGTAAAACTAAGCAAAATCCTCAATAATAATTAAACAACCTATAATGACCCCCAAGACGTCAGACCAAATAGGGTTACAAGGCTCTACGGGTATAAGTACAGTACAGTTACAGCCAGAAGCTCTTGGTACATTGTGTATCAAACTGATCATAGGCCACCATATCCTTTTTTTTATCCTTTATTTAGTTTCCTCCCTAGACCTCCATCAGTTGAAATGAAACAGACTATAGTATACTGTAATAGTTTTCCAGTAAGTATCAAGAAAGAAGGATCAAATTTACGTCAACTGAAAACAGACTACAGGTATAGGTTAAAATGTGATTTGAGTATTGTTAGTTTGGTGATTACAACTTCGGCTATCAAGTTACAACAGTCAAGAGAGATGCGACGTAGTAAATACCCAGTTAAAAGGGGGATGCAATATAGTTAATGCTCAGTTAAACGGAGATGCGACGTAGTAAAGGCCCCGAGTATCCAGGCCCAAAGATATGCTTGACATTAACTTAACCTTACTTCTTACACTAGGTTCTATGGAGGGATTCTTGAGGTCAGCTCACTTAACCTATACAGACTTTTTATATATACAGTATATATATATATATATTTTTTTTTCCTTAACATTTTGCTTTTCGGAAGCACTTGTTTGGGGTATTTTGAAGATGTTTGTCTTGAGTCGGCCACCCCTATTAAAAAAAAAAAAAAAAAAAAAAAAAAATGGGGTATGTGCCAGAGAATATACATACATTGTTTGATTTTACATGAATGAAATAATGTAAAAACACTTTAGTTACCACACCAGTTATGTTGCTATTTTTATCAACTATACAGTAAGCTACTCAACTATTCCAATAATAACCCCTTCAGTATTCGAAGACACACTTCTCTTCATTCTGGCTATTATGAAACAATTTTATGCAGTTTAGGAAGGATCTTTGGGAATCAAAAGGGTAAAAACATTCCTAATTTACCCTCCAAATCCCAATACTGTATTCCTTCCTAAACTAAATCAAATCAAATGATGACAGCTAAAATATAGAATTTAGTAATTGAATGCTGAAAATGTTAAGACAAGCAATAACAAAAAAAAAAATGTACAAGTGGGTGGCAGTATCAGTAGAGCGTCTAACAAATGAACCAGCTCTAAAGAAGTGTTGCGGGTTCCACACTTACTCTGGGAAGGTGCTACAACCAATACTGGCCATCCAGATGGTGGATACACCAGCCACTGAATCTGACAGACCAATTGGCCACCTCGTCCAGGCGGGTTACAATTCAAGTACTGTACTGTATGTATTAAAAAAAGAAAGGTATTGTTTATGAAGGAATTGGTGATTTTTTAACATGAATGAAAGAACAATATTTCCACAGCAACTTATCAGAATTATTACTTACGAGAACAGTCGTCTAGAATCTAGACATTATCATTGATGTAGAAATGGCGACAACATTGCATTGGCAACCTTAGTGTTAAAGTGTTTAAATAAATAGTGTTGCCACGTGCCGTGGCATGATCAGTAGCATGTCTGGCTGGTGATCATAGGGTCTGCAGTTCGATCCCACGCCGTGCCATTGGTAGACGGTAAGAGTTTGAACAGCTCAGTCTAAAGATTTATGGCAAATATCCAGTTAAGTCCCTGTAACAAGGGCATGCAATAGCCCTGTCAATCAAGGGAGTACACAGTGTTAAAAACTGTATCTCATGTTATTGTTTATATACTGTACATGAAATGTGTGTGTGTGGGTTTGTTGAATATGTGTACATGTGTCAAGATGAATATGAGCATGTAAAATAATTGAGTAACAAGTATCATTCATACAGTATATACATGTAAGTGTGTACCAGTGTACTTATGGATTATGCCAGTATAGATCATCATTATAGTTGTACAAGCGTGAAAACCTCTTGGCCTACAATCCCAGGTGCACCAGTGAGTAATTATGACTGAAAATAATACCCATTGTTTGGAGGCAATAACATTTTGACAGAAATTACCTTAAGATTATTTGCAAAATTTGAGTGTAGAAAAAGCACGGATAGGATAGATTTGGGTTTTGCGAGTAAAAATAGATCAATAGAACTCGCATTTACACACTTTCTACCTTTCTCACATACACATTCACTCACTTGAAACACACACACAACAACTTCTCACACATACATTCACTAATTTGAAACACACACACACCTTCTACCTCTCTCTCTCACACATTATTTCTCTCTCTCTCTCTCTCACACATTTACTCATTCAACACACACACATAACTTCTAAGTTTTCTCTCACACATTCACTCATTTGACACACACATAACATTAACTTATTCGGCACACTCACAATGCCCCTTCAAGCATACAGTAACATTTTGTATTCACCAGAAATTCAATTATATTCATAGATATCTTTCCATATAAAATGTGCACCTCCTATTACAGTACTGTATATACAAAGATAAGAATGATAAACTGAACCAAGTAACTTGCACAGGATAGCTACTATTTCCCTAAACCATCACACTTGGCTGAACACAAAAACACACTGCTATCTTTCAATATCAATATGTGCTCACCCTTATTCATACAAAGATATTTTACATAGTATCAAATAATTTAAACAAGAGACTAACGCTTCTATTTCCAAACTCGCTACAATTATCTTAGCACTCTTAAGGGGCTTTCACATATTCACAAGTCAAATCCCAAGTAACGGCGAGTTTGGATTCGTGAAGGACTCTGCACCATACTCGACTTTAGTAGTAGCGAGGTCGGCATGGTCGTGGTACGGTTGCGGGAACTCTGCTGGACTCGCCAAGGTATTGGAAAATTTTCAACAGGGTTGAAATTGACCAAGACTTATTAGGGGCATTGCGAATAGTAGCACATACGTAGGTCAGTCAGCATTCACTTGCACTTATTAGTACAGTAGCTACTCATAGCGACTCGTAGCTACTCTGTGCTACTCACGGTGACTCTGTGGGTGTCATGATTATGAAGAGTTTCCATGAGTTTGGACGAGTTTACCAAGAGTGGTCAAGAGTAGGCACGCATGGTCGTGACACACAGTGATGGAAAACGTGCACAATCTTGTATGCCACGACCAAGCCACGTGTGTACACGAGTAGTAAGTATGAGTTGACAAGAGTAAGCGACGAGTGTACCACAATTACGGAAAGAGTGGCAACGAGTACCAGGAGTGTACAAGAGTAACCACGCAAGTCCACCGAGTACCTATGTGTTCGCTATGATAAACCAAGGGCATTCATCCGTGGAGACTCGTAACATGCTCGCACCTACTCGTAGTTGGTTGTGGCTCCGTCATAGCTACTCGTAGGACGGTCGTGGCAATGTGTAGATCTGCTTTGACAGTTAAATTTTTAAATTTAAAATTGGCGTGATGACTCACCATAACTCTTAGCGGATTAGTAGGTCGATCGTCAACACTCGTAGTAACTCATAGATCATGCGTAGCTCATTCATACACTCAGTGGTCAATGGATTCAGGGCTATTTCATCTCGACAACGCAACAAATTCCGTTTTTCGGACTCTTAGCCAAACTAGTGAATGTGTGAAAGCCCCTTTAGTCATTGCTATTTTTCCATATCATTAATCCCCTGAGGATCACTAAATGCCAGTTATATATATTTTTTTATATTATGTACAATTTAGAAATCTTATTTAAGTTAGTGGTCTAAAATTTGTTTCATATTTAGAGCACCAGCTGTAGAAATTAATTGGATAAAGACATAACCTACTATAAAAACGCGGGATACAGAACAGTACCTCCTTACGACAAATATATTTTGAATTATTATTTGGAAAATTGAGAGAATTGATCCTAAATTCATATTTGATTCGTCTTTTCCTTTGGTTCTGCTGAAAACTAAATGACTTGAGTATATACTACAGCATATTTCTCCATTAACCCTTTCCAGCACATGTGGACGCACGGGTTGCCGTTTAGCATTCAGAAATAGAATTATCTCAATCTCAGAATTACCTCTCCAAAATGAGCTTTCTGCACACAGCTCAATCAAAGACAACTGCATAGGTTGAAATAACTAAACTAAAGGTTTCTAAACACCCCTGATGGTCACAAAGGCTTTTAAGTAGCCCAGAAAGGGAGCAATTCGCATCCTGTGCGAGAAAGGGTTAATATTCACAATGTGGTTATTTAATATAGGAATCAATTATACCCATATACATTACAAGTATAACTGGTTCACTATATATTATATGTTATTACCTTTTATTGTCAACAATTCTTGTACTGCATTATAAACCCTATCATACTTCTATTTAAAAAAGAAAAGAAAACAAATGGGAATGGGCCTGAGTAAATACACAAAATACATACAGTACAGTACAGTACATACAAATACAAAGTTTCTTTACTTCACAGAGGGATGTTAAATAATCCACAGGTTAAAGATAAGGCAACTTGAAAAGAGGCCATGTACAGTCAGAATGAAGAAGACGGCAAAAAAAATTCACTTAGGAATTTTACAAAATAAATTAATATATGTAATGATGTACAGAATTATCTCTACACAATAAAGAACTAAATCTGTCAATGTATTCTACAAAGAGACATACAATAAAAATGTATTTACACAACACACAATCGGAATATACTAGTTCAACTTTCTTATCTTAATATAGTACTGTATATTCGACCAAAACTAAAGCGAGAAATGAAAAAATATAAAGTGATTCATCGATAAAATTCATAACAATGTGGTTTTGATTAAAATATTTGAATATGTTGAGTGTTTTCTTCATAATATAACTTCAAGAGAGAGCCATTCACATTACTGTACAATATACAAAATATTTGTATTGATATTCAATTCTTTGATCTAGATTGGTAAAAGGAAAATGCTTCAATATCCTAAAGCAGCAATAGTACAGGTACAGTCGGTCAAATAAGTTGTGTCGCTGCTGTCATTACGTTTTGCTCGCTGTCTGCTGTATTAATGTCTATCAGATGTTGAATATGGTGTGTAAAGATAGGAACATGTTTGTATATCTCACTCGAAACGATGAATTAGGGCTTAGATAGTGCCGATACCAATTATTGATCAAAATATACTTGGTGCCGCGAAATCCCTTATTTGGCCGACTGTACTTAAACCTAGAAATAAAAACTTTGCCCAATAAAAGAACAATACAGGCATTCTTCACTTAAAATTGCCTCATTTTAAGTTGTATTATTATTATTACACAGATTATTAATAAACGCCTTCACCACCATTACTGTACATACTTTTTATCATATTCTGGTTACCATTAGACTATTGTGTTCTTTTATTTCATAAATTTTATTTTAGTAAGCGTTGTTTCCACATAGTGATTTTGATATGTCGTTTTGACTTTATATTGTCTTTGTCCCAGTTTTGGTTTGACTTTGTTTGCAAGTTTTACATTTTAATTTAATTACTCCTTCCTTTCATCTATACATAGCCTATGATAGCGCAGTTGGAAAAGTGTGTACATGCTTAGATTGATATGCATAATAAATCGTAGGCTTGTCCACCATTCTTTAACTGTCTTCGTAGCGCAATGGATAAATGCACTGAATTTCGGTGTGAGCATCCTAGGTTCGAATCGCTGGACTGCCACATGTATTTGTTGATTTCATTAATTGAGTTTAGGAGTAAAGTCGGTTGGTGGAGGTAACATAATAATTTAGTTTATAAAATACCTATACGACTCAAATGGGTCAATAAACCCTCTGAGTACTATAGGTCCTTTAAAAACTGCATGCATACATCTAACTTTAACCAGAATCAAAGGTAAAAAGATGTCATGGTGCCGACGGGTTTAAGGAACAAAACTAACTTAAAGGTGTCTTGTTTCATTATGAAGTTGTAACTCAGCTATCACTCGTCCTATCAGCTACGTCTAACATTATTATATTCAGGTTTTCAGGCCCACGCACATACACTTCATTAAAAAATTACATTATTTTGTTATATATTCAGGTTAGCTTTCAATTCCCCTACATTAATCCTTTATCAGACACTTCTATATTAATCTATGTTGGCTTTCAACTTCCTCCACATAAAACCTTTATCAGAAACTTTTAACCCCTTCTATACCAGTGATGTACTTTTCTTTATATTCTGGCAAGTACTAGACGATTTTGTTCAGCTTAGGAAAGATGTCTAACCATCAAAAGGCTACAGACTATCGCAATTAATCCTTTTAGCTACCATATATCGTTCCTAAGCATCACAAAATAGTCTAAATGTAGCTGAAATCAAATGCAAAAGACGTCGCCGGTACAGAAGGGGTTAATAATTACACTGTACAGTGTATTCTATTTATGATTCCATTTTCAGTGCACAAAAAACTTAATCAGATACACAATTTATAATACAGTACTGTACTTGTATTATTTAATTTATAATAGGTATCACGTTCCTCTCAAACTTAATTACAGTACATACTGTAGTTCTAATATTTGCTGTGTTTGTATAAGTTTTGGTTTGTTTATTTTGGAAGTTTTACATTATAATATTATATTTTGAATATATTTTCAGTTTCCCTACCACACAAAAAACATGTAAAATATACTGGATATTAATATCATTCTAATTTAGGTTAGGGTTTCATCTTCTCTTCATCTCCATACAGAAATGATTTACCAGATATTTGTACAGTAATGATTCTATAAATATTTTCAATCTCCAATACGCGTTTTTGTTCTGTTTTCTGGCTACTATTAGACAATTTTATTCAGATTGGTAACATTAAATGGAAGTCAAAGGGTTGATTGAGAGAGTCTTTATCCTTGTACTGTAATACCTACAGTACCTTCTTAAGCTGCATAAAATTGTCTAATGATAGCCAAAATAAGCTGCTAAAATGCATCAGAGCTTCAAGGGGTTAATATTTTCAATCCCCCCCCCCCCCCCCTCCTACACAACCTTTACCAGTAACTGCTAACATTTAAGGGGGCTGACCGTTTTTTTTTTTTTTTTTTTTATCTTTCTCTCCTTTTCTCTCTTTCCCTGGCTTGTATCCATTCGGCCCCATTCAGCCTACTTATTTTATGACGTTTACCCCCATGTTGTTCTCAAAAACTGTGTTTCCGTGCTGACTCCCTGCCTAGGCAAACTCTTTCATCTCTGTCTATCCTCTAACGTCTTCCCTTCATGCTGGAAGTTTGCTCACATTCAACCTGTCCCAAAGAAGGGTGACCGCTCTCAACCCTCCAATTATCGTCCAATTGCTCTCATCTCATGTCTTTCTAAAGTTTTTTAAACTATTCTTGCTTCCAAATTTCTTAAGCATTTCTCTTCTCATAATCTGCTCTCAGATCGCCAGTATGGCTTCCTTAACCCGGGAACTGCGGGGAGACTCTTAAGAATTCCCCCGGCGGACTGCGGGAAGACTCTTTAAGAGTAAGGGAAAAAAAAAATCCATTTAAAACACCCTCCAATTTTTTTATTCATTTTTTTATTTTGTTTGTTTATTTTATTTTTTTGCCCCTGGGCCATGCCAAATATCACTACTCCACCTCCCCTCCTTCCCTTCCTTCAGTTATCACCTATTTTCCCTGTTATTCCCTTATTCTGTGGTTTATTTTCGTACTAACATTAGCGAGTTGGTAGCAGGGCGTTGTCACAACTGTTACCAAGCGTGGGAAAGAGCGAGAGAGAGACTATTGCGGAACAGTGTCTCTCCAGACAAGGGGAGGGGTGGAGGGCAGGGAGGTTGCCTCAGCCATACATTATGTAACTCCCGGCCTGTATCGCCGATTTTGACCATCCAAACACTGTTTCCACTTGTTTTATTGTTGTAACAGGTTAATACTTTATAATCAACCTATAAGAGGCGCATATGGATAAGTATTAATGCTATTTATGGTAAAATAACGATGTTAGTGATGGGAACAGCTCAAATACGTCAGCACAGGAGTGTGGTGTCTCATATCCCCCATGCGCACTTCTTAGGTTAAGGGTCGCTCTACTGGTGATCTTCTTTCACATCTTACTAACTCTTGGTCATCCTCCTTTCGGGACTTCGGTGAGACTTTTTCTATTGCACTAGACATATCGAAGGCCTTCGATAGAGTCTGGCACAAATCTTTAATTTCTAAACTACCCTCCTTCGGTTTCTATCCCTCCATCTGTGCTTTTGTCTCTAATTTCCTTTCCGGCCGTTCCATAGCCGCGGTTGTGGACGACCATTGTTCACTTCCTCACCCTATAAACTCTGGTGTTCCTCAGGGCTCTGTCCTATCTTCTATTCTCTTTCTAATTTTTATAAATGATCTCCTCAACTGTACCTCAATTCCCATCCATTCATACGCAGATGACTCAACCTTACACTACTCCATTAGTTTTTCAGAACGCCCCAGCCAGCAATCCCTCAACGACAAACGTAATGAAGCCATAGAACTCTTAAATTCTGATCTAAATACTATCTCCAATTGGGGCAGAGAACACCTTGTTACCTTTAATGCTTCCAAAACCCAATTTCTCCATCTATCTACCCGTAAGGAACTCCCAGAGGACTATCCCTTATTCTTCAACAATACAAAAATCAATCCTTCATCTTCTCTTCTTGGAAGGACCATATTACCAGTCTTGCTAAGGCAGCCTCCCAGAAGCTGGGTGTGCTCAACCGCCTTAGGGGGTTCTTTTCCCCTGCACAGCTTCTTGCTCTGTACAGGGGCATAGTGTGTCCTTGTATTGAGTATTGTTCACATGTGTGGGGAGGTTCCTCTCACACCGCTCTCCTAGACAAAGTTGAAAGGAAGGCCTTTCGTATCATTAACTCCCGTCCACTCACCAACTCTCTGCAATCTCTCTCTCTCTGCCGCAATGTTGCATCTCTCTCGCTATTCTATCGCTACTATAATAATCAGTGTTCCTCAGAGCTTTCCCAGTGTATCCCACCCCTACTCTGTGCAACTCTCCAACCCGAGAGTGAAACGTTACTCTGCCTTTCTTCTACTCAACAGCTGAGCTCTGGAACTCTCTCCCAGAATCAGTCTTTCCCTCTTGACTTAAATTGCTTCAAACTCCGTGTGTCCAGGCATTTTGGCTCGAACGTCCCTTGATTTTGGCCCTGTCACTCTTTCAACTATGGGGGAGGCACTCGCTATAGGCAGTTCTGCCTTTTGCCTCCCTCAATCACATAGAAAAAAAAAATCCAGGTGTCAATATTTTCCTGGCGAGCGGTAGCGAGCCAGCATATATATATTTCTGTTTTGACAGCAAGGTAAATTTGTAAATTTTTTGATAGAAATTTTTTTCCGGCGAAGCCGGATTTCTCCATACAATGCTGGCTCGCTGTTGCTCGCCAGGAAGAAATCGACACCTGGATGGGGATAAACGTCTTAAAACAGTTGGCTGAATGGGGCCGAATGGATACAAGCCAGGGAAAGAGAGAAAAGGAGATAAAGATTAAAAAAAAAACGGTGACCCCCCTTAATAAGTGAAGCGTTGGTCCCTGATTACGTCTTCTTACGTTACGAGATGGATGGAATACGCCAAGCCCTTCTACGGGAAGAGTCGCCAATATATTTGCTTGTCGGAACTGTTGCATACCTTGTGCTTTAGTTCTTTGATACTGATCTACTAATAGGTAGCGCTAACGAACTTGACAATAATCTTGACCCCTAAACTTCGCATAACTAAAAATGAATGAAAGCAATCGAACTGACGTTTCTATCATTTGGGAAAGGCCCACCAGGAAATAGGTGTGGATATTTACAGCCAATTTGCTCTAGCCCCTTTTGAGTTATGATAAGTTAAGGGGCCAAGGTTATTGTCAAGTTCGTTGGCGCTACCTATAATATACTGATACTGATATGAGTTCTTTTGCTTTTATCTTGTGTCGTCCCAGTTTTGGTTTGTTTATTTTGCAAGTTTTACATTATAATAACTGAAAGTGCTAGTGAATTGATTTGGAAAGTAGCGGGGCTTGTGACGAAAAACAACAACGAACAAACGAGCTTACTATTATTATTATTGTTATTATTATTATTATTATTACAGTATTAACAAGACAAGGTATAACAACATGGCCCCTACTGTAAAGATATTGGCATGATTCTTCTGATAAGTAACTCTGGATTACACAGCCGCGCCCGACACCTCATCACCACTGACCTCTTATACAACACGGACCCTCC
This sequence comes from Paralithodes platypus, assembly GCA_032716605.1. Classification (NCBI taxonomy): domain Eukaryota; kingdom Metazoa; phylum Arthropoda; class Malacostraca; order Decapoda; family Lithodidae; genus Paralithodes; species Paralithodes platypus. Next base: position 82,664,756 of record CM064575.1, on the reverse strand, counting down.
TCCAGACTGGACAACTTCTTACCAGGATGTAATTATGGACATACCGCGAGTACTGATTAGATTGATATTCAAAATTCGAAGATGGATATTAATCGTAATCGTGTACTCAACCTTTAACTGTGTTGGTGTACACCACCATGCTTATGGTCTCGGTGTGGTTTATAGGAATGGAATGGCAAATGTGAAGGTAGGGGATAAGTTAAGTGAAAGTTTTGAGGTCAATGTAGGAGTAAGACAGGGATGTGTCATGTCAGCTTGGGTGTTCAATATATACATGGATGGAGTGATTAGAGAATGTAGGGCGGGATCAATGGGAGTTGGAGCTAGACTGGAATCAGAGGGAAGAGCGTGGAAGATTTTAACATGCCTATATGCGGACGATGCAGTCCTGTTGGCGGAAAATGTAGAAGAACTTCAGAAAGTGGTCACAGACTTTGACAGGGCATGCGAAAAGAGAAAGTTAAAGGTCAATGTAGGGAAATGTAAGGTAATGGTGTTTGAGAGAAGATTGCATGAAACCATAGATTTTAAGGCAAAATATAGAATTAAGAAGGAACATGAGAAAAGTTGTAAAATAAAAATGAAAAATGAAGTACAGGAAGAAGTTGAAAGCTTCAAGTATTTGGGAGCTGTACTATGCAAATATGGTAAAATGGAGAGTGAGATAAAAGAGAGAAAAATGCAAGGGAGAAAGGTGATTGGAGAACTTGATAGTATTCTCAAAGGAAGAATGGTTAGTCAGGAAGTTAAAAAGTCACTGAGAAACAGTGTGCCGCTCCCAACACTCTCGTATGGAAGTGAAACATGGACAGCAAGTGACGAGGACCTCTCCAAACTAAGAGCTGTAGAGATGAGCTTTTTCAGAATGGCAGCTGGTATGAATAGGCTAGATGGGCCAAGTAATAGGGAAGTGTATGAGTCCTTTGGAATGGAAGAGCAAGCTTTAGGCATTGATTGTAGAGTGGTTGAGTGGATAAAGAGAAGTAATTTGAGGTGGTATGGTCATGTTCAGAGAATGGATGAAGGCAGAATGCCAAGAAAGATATATGGGAGTCAGGTGAGTGGAACAGCTAGTAGTGGAAGACCACCTATGGTATACATACATAACATACATAACATTTTAAGACTGAGTGTTCCACACATAAGTGCAGTTTCAGTCTCTTGTCCTAATGGCGGCGTTCCAGGCAACCCTGTTAAGGGCTGCTTCACTTGTCAAGTTCTTGGATTTGAGATCGGCGCGTATAGTCCGATCCCAGGTCTTCCTCGGTCCACCCCTTGGTGCAGCTCCCTCCACAATCACAGACCTGCATTTTGTCACCCAATTTTGTTCATCCATTCTCTCCACATGTCCATACCATCCCAGTCTACTTGTACGCATCACCTCGCTAATACTCTTTATACCTAAACGTCTCCTCAGCTCAACATTTGTTATTCTATCCTGTAGCCTGGCCCCACACATCCATCTCACCATTCTCATCTCATTACGCTCCATTCTGTTGACATCCTCTACTTTAACGGCCCATGTTTCTGAGGCATACGTCATTGCACTTCTAACACATGAGGCATACACCTTTCCCTTCAGGGGGAGAGGCATTCTTTTCATGGTCAGGATTGGCATCAATTCTCTGAACTTCCCCCAGCCACACCTAATTCTAGCAACAGTGGCAGCCTCGGCCCCACCACCGGCAGAGATGGTATCTCCTAGGTAACAAAACTTGTTCACCAGCTCCAAAGACTCATTTCCAAAATTCACAGCCACAGGATCATCACTTAACACAAGCTCGCCTTTGCACACTACGCACTCAAATTTCTCTATTTCTGACTTATCCTTCGGCAGGGGCCCCTTTATTCTACTACAGCGCTTACTCCCATGGTGTACCCAACATCGACAGATGCTACATTGAATCGAGTTAACGCCCACTCCCTTTCCACACACTGCACATGGGTATGCACCGCTCTTTTCCACATTGCCTCGTCTCAAACTACAATGCATAACCTTGGTTTTGTTAATATTGACTCTTAAACCCTTGCTCGCCATGCCCTCTCTCCACTTTCTGAATTTGGCCTCAGCATCCTGCATACTGTCAGCTATTAGGACTAAATCGTCTGCATAAAACAGTTCCAACGGGAGTCCGCCTCTAAAAACTCTAGACAGCGCCTCCAAGACCATAATAAAGAGGAGGGGCTTAACACTGAACCCTGATGGACTCCAACACGGACTGCGAATTCATCACTCAGTACACCTTTCACCCTCACCGAACTTCGCGAATCCTTATACATCTTCATTATCACACGCACCAGCCACTCTTCCACACCAAGTTTCCTCATAGCCCACTGTACAACATCTCTAGGTACCCTATCAAAGGCCTTCTCCAGGTCCACAAACACAAAGTAAAGATCCCTGCCTTTTAGTAGGTATCTTTCCTGTATCTGCCTGACTATGAAGATAGCATCGGTTGTACCACGTCCTGGCATAAAACCAAACTGCATATCATCAATAGAGATGCTTTGCCTGATCAAACCCTCAAGGACTCTCTCACAGACCTTCATGATTTGGTCAAGCATTTTCAGGCCCCTATAATTTCCTCTATCTAGCGCATCCCCTTTTCCTTTGTATATATTTACTATTACACTTTTGAGCCAATCCTCTGGGATTTTCTCATCTTTAATAATGGTGTTTATCAACTCAGTGACTAAGTTTACACCAATCTCCCCTGAGGCTTTTATCATCTCAGCGACAATGTCGGAGCAACCTGGAGCTTTACCGTCCTTCATTTTATTGATTGCGTCGCTCACTACAGCTGGTGCTATCAAAGGAGGGGGCCCAGATATTGGTTTTTCGATACTAAGCTGTTCCTTATCCCATTCAAACTCTACATTTAGCAATCGTTCATAGTGTACCTTCCATGCTTCTCTGATTTCATTTTCTGCATACACAATCTTCCCATTATCATCTCTAACACACTGTTCACCTATAATATCCCTACTGTCATTTTTAACTCGCCTAGCTAGGTTGAAGATCCCATTGGGATTGTCAGTGTTACACACTTGTTCGAGGACCAGGTCCTTAATGCGATTTTTAGCATTGTAAATAACTCTTTTGGCAGTTCGTTTAGCTGCCTGGTATTCCTCCCTGCTGCCTCCTTTCTTCCATGCTTTGAAGCATCTCCTTTTCTCTTTCACAGCATGTTCTACCTCATCGTTCCACCACCAAGAGGTCTTATTCCTGGGGTGACCCTTTGTTTTCCCACAGACTTTGTCAGTGGCAGCGATAAGGCTATGCTTAAGAAAGTTCCATTGGCTATTTACATCGTTAGGCCTAGCTTCCTTATTTCTATTCATTTCCTCCAGTTCATTATGAAACCTATCCCTAACTTCCTTGTCCTTCAGCAGCCACACTTTCCTTTTGGGTATGTAAACCTTCTTGCGCTTAGGATCTCTGTATAAGCTCATGTCGCACACAAGTAGCTTATGCTGGGGGATACATTCTTCGCTCGGGATGACCTTTACATCTCGAACTAGTTTCCAGTCTTTCCTGTTAACCAAGAAGTAATCTATCTGGCTACTGGAGACCCCAGAGTTATATGTGATCAGGTGGCTCTGTCTTTTCTTGAACTTTGTGTTACACACAACCATGTTGAGTGCAACGCAGGACTCCAATATATATTCGCCTTCTAGATTTCTCCTTCCGTAACCAATTCCTCCATGTACCCCCTCGTATCCATCTGCAGATGCTCCCACGTGACCATTGAGGTCCCCCCCCACGATAGTTATTTCGTTCTCCGAGAGGCCTGAAATGACACTGACGGTGTCATTCCAGAAGTCCTCTTTTATCTCTTTCTGTAAACCAGCCTGTGGGGCATATGCAGATATCACATTCAGAATTCTTTCACCAACTTTCAACTTCAAAACAATCAGCCTTTCACTAACTCTCGTAATCTGAAGCACACTTTCCGCCAGCTCTTCAGCCAGCTCTTCAGGTATGGGAAAAGAAAGTGGAAAAATATATTGAAGAAAAACTTCCACATAGTGGAAGGGGCATTGTGGCACGGGCAAGGGAGGCATGTCTTGACAAAGTAGCCTGGAGACGTTTCTGTCATGGCCATCCTCTAGCGGGGGTTTCCCAGGGGGAAACAAGGCGTCGGAGATGATGATGATGATGATGAACTAAATAGAGAATATCAGAATTTCCAGCCCACCAAAGAAATATATATAATTTTTGTATATTTCTAAATGTGTTTGATTTTGTGTTTTGATTTGTTTTTTTGCTGTGTTGTGATGTCCATTTTCGGGCTCTGTCTCGAGTCCAAGAGATAATTTCATTCAGCTTAGGAAGGATCTCTAAAAATATTAAGGCTTATAATTTCAAATTGCCTTAAACTCCCAGAACTTTTTCCTAAGCTGAATAAAATCTGAATCGTCTGGAACAACGGTAGCTAAAATAATATAAACATATATGAGCTATTGTCCAGTCTGTTTCAACGAGGATCTCTAATCTCTTCTCTACAATCTAACGTTAAATAGGCAAAAACTGCGACCCACACACACAGCCTCAAGCCGGTATCACACATGCACTTATTCCACCAAGTTTTTTTCAGCAATTCTAGTCTCACTGCATTAAAATTTAACCCTTACACATTGTCTAAACAAAATCTTCAACTAATAAGCTATAGATACGCAAGGTAAACTAATTTTGCCAACTTTATCCATACAGTATACAGTACATCTTCTCAATTCAGTTCCATATGTCCTGGTATGTACACAGAGGTAACTTCAGGGTAATTGATTGATACATAGTCTCACCCATCCAAACTTCACAAAGTTTATATAGTATGCACAGTAACTTACAAGAATTCATGATTTAACACTCCAGCACCAGCTACGCATTCTATAATATACAGTATCCCCGAAACCCGGGGGATTTGGTAGAAAAAACGTCTCGCCTAGGCTACCGTATCTTTGTTATTTTGACTTCTTCCGCATTCCCGCGCATCCCCAAGCGTAGATGTGTTTCGTATCTGTAGAATGGCGTTGAGTAGAGCTCTCTAAGTCAACTCGTTCAGTTGTGATGACGATTTCCGTGGAGAGAACTTTGTGGCGATATAAGCCATATCAGCCACTTTCAATACTAAACAATAACACACAGCCACACAAGAACAAGCGATGCCTCTCCTTCTTGTGGTTGGAGATGCGCGGCGTCAGTCCAACCGGCTGTTGTTTACATGCGTCGGACGGACGGCTTTCAAAACAAGCTTACAGGCTTTCAAGCTGCCGGTGCCTCAAAGCCCTACCGGGTTCCTGGCCCTAGTTTGTTATGGGTGCCTCAGAGCCCTACCGGGTTTGAGGGGTTAATGTAGGAAAGTAATAATAGTATGATTGACTTGCAAGATTAATTTGCTATAAAAACAAACTATTAATGAGCGCTCTTTTAAATAAGTAAAATTATGACTATGATTATTTATTGATCATATGAATTAATTACTATATAACAAAGTACACCCGTAATTCAATCATACTATGTCTTATTCCCTGTATAAAATTACAGAGTGTCTGAATTAATGTGGGAAACTATATTGTAGGCTACATCTTTTGTCATATTGGTTCAGTATTTCCTTTCATTTCTTTTATTTACATATTTTCTACACTAAATAGGCAACTTTAGGGTAACTAATTGCTTCACAGAATTATTAATAATTAATAATGATAAAAAATAAATAACATTTCATCTCGGCAAAAATATAACACTTCAATTCCGAAAGTAAATATATACATATTTCTCAACTTGGTTATTATTTTCTGTCACTCTTACTATTTACATGTTTTCTATGGCCTATTTGATCTAAAGTGAAGAGTTATCACATTATGCAATAAGAAAACCATATCCACAGTTAATCCCTTTGTGTTATTATAACTATAATCAACTGATAATCAAGTCCATTAACCCCTTATTGGCGGCGCTCGACTTAAGTCGTGCACCAATTTGCAGCAAGTTAGGAGCATTATTAAGGCTTTTAAAGGGTTAAAATAGAGTGCAAATGGCCGGGAGCACAGCGGGCCAGACAGCCGACTCCCAGGGCTTACCGCCGCCCATAAACTCATGTTCCCTGTATTCTCGAGAGGCCGGCAGTGTAGCCAGTAGTGAGCATAGCTGGGAAAAATATACCGATATATGCTAAACTCCCATGTTCGTGGCATCACTGCAAGAGAACCACGAGTGGTTCGAGTAGCTCGTTCTGGTCTCATTTTGAAGCTTTTAGTGCCTAGTTTTTTGCTAAATAATTTTTGTTTCATGCAGATGCTTGATTTATCATGCAGGAGGGCCTGAATATGCCCAAATGAGCCCAAAACACCCCGCTAGACAAGGGTTAAACTATATTCCGACCTAGAAACAGCAAAAGTACAGTTGGGAATGTATGCTAGAGGCTGCACATTGATGAGGCGCTAATGTCTTGTTTTTTGCTCTTTAGAGCCTGTGGTGGTGAGTTACCCAATCTGTGTTGGTGGTGTAATTTATTTTTTATTTTTTTAATATTAGTTTAACCAGACCACTGAGCTCTACAAAGAACTCTCATAGGGCTGGCCCGAAGGATGAGGCAAGAACTGCTACACCGCAACACCAACCAAGAAGTGATCAGGGCGAAGAATGAAAGATCAGGTCGAAGGTAGAAAAAATCACATCGAGAAGCAAAAAATGCATTACCGAAGGGAATCAAGTCAGTCCGGCCACATCAGCAACCGAAGAGACAAATCAGGTCAGGAGTCTACTACCTAGCCAGGCCAGGGAGACATGAGATATAGGCTGCCTGAGGACAGCCGAATGGGACAGAATAAGAATAGAAGGGGAAAAACATAGAATGAGGAATGAAAAACTTCTCAAAATTAGTCAAGCTGAGGACGAAAGCTCGAGGGGAGATAGGAAGGGTAAGTACCACAACCATCCCCCATCAAGCTCCAGTCGCCGGCCCCGAAGCCCCCCAACCGCGTCAAGGAGAGTAGTATCAGGGGGGTGGTGGTGTAATGGTTTAGATGCTTATGTTCTGGGTGTGGTGTCCCGAATTTGAATCCCGGGAATTATGCTTTCATTAGTTTATTCAAGTACAGACCCAGGTACTGCGACGGTCCGTCCGGAAGCAGGGTATATAAACATGTGTAAAACCATCCCTTCAAATAATGTGCCAGTCCTCGGAAATGTCTCAAAATTGGGAGACACATAGAAAGTACAGTAGTGGCATCTCTCCATACCACATCTTCCACTCCTCCCCACCTTTATACCCCCCCCCCCCTCAACTTAAGGGGGGTCACCGCCTTTTTTTAAAACTTTCTCTCCTTTTCTCTTTTTCCCTGGCTTGTATCCATTCGGCCCCATTCAGCCAACTGTTTTAAGACATTTATCCCCATCCAGGTGTCGATATCTTCCTGGTGAGCGATAGCGAGCCAGCATTGTATGGAGAGATCCGGCTTCGCCAGAGACATTTTTCTATCGAAAAATTTACAAATTTAACTTGCTGTCAAAACAAAAATACATATATATTGGCTCGCTACCGCTCGCCAGGAAAATATTGACACCTGGATTGGGGCAAACGTCTTAAAACAGTAGGCTGAATGGGGCCGAATGGATACAAGCCAAAGAGAGAGGGAGAGAAAGAGAAAAAAAAAGCGAGGTGGACTCCCTTAACCTATTATTTTGCACAGGTTTTAGCAGTTCATGGGTTAAAGTAGACCATTCCAACGACACAAAGGAAACACATTGTGAATATGGCTTTCACAACCATATTCTTAAACATTAGTGAACCCTTTCATCTTGAGTAAGGAAACAAACAAGAAACAGTATCTCTACAAACTACCTGTAGTTGATCATTTTTAACCCTTTTTTTTTCTTTCTCTTAAGGGGAGGTTCTTAGTTTGTTCCCTAGTCCTCCATCAAGCTTATAATTACACCCCCTAGGCTCCCTTTCTAGATAAATTTGTACATTTTTCGGTAGAAATTTTTTCCGGCCAAAGGCCGGTTCCTCTTAAATTACAGGCTCGCTATCGCTCGCCAGGACAAAATTGACACCTAAATGGGACGAAAGGTCTTAAAATGGGGCAAAAGTTATTAAAATTGCCAAACTAATGGGGCGAACATCTTTAAATCTCAAAAGCAATGGGGTTAAACATGAGGGAGAAAGGGGTCCAGAAAATAACCCCTCAAGTAGATATCTCCCCTTAAAAGAAAGGTACAATACTGTATATGAAAAATAACTAAGTTGCCTACCTTAAATTAAGATAAAGCATAGAGTACTGTACATTATCTAGCCTTCAAAATGATACCAAAAAACTCCTCTGTAGCTTTCTTTATCTTCCCGTGGCATGGAGTTGAATATATGGTTTTGAACATTATTAAGGGGAGATGGGTCGTTTATATGGTCTATTGACCCTCTCACGTTTTTTACGCAATTTTGAGCCTATTAAGGGATACTTTAAAGCCTTTGTTACCATCAGGGGTATTTAGAAACCTTTAGTTTAGTTACTTCAACCTCTGCAGTTGTCTTTGAGTTAGCTGTGGGCAGAAAACTAATTTTGGAGAGGTAATTATAAGAGTGAGAGAACTCTATTTATCATTGCTAATCTGGCAACCTCTGCGTCATAAAAACATGAAAGGGTTAATTCATATATTAATTTATTTCTTAGTTTCCTCGCTAGACCTCGATCAAGCTTTGAAAAACACCCCCTAGGCCCCCCTTCAAGATAAATTTGTAAATTTTTCGGTAGAAAAATGTCCCGGCCAAAGGCCGCTTCTAATAATTTCAATCGAAAAATGTACAAATTTATCTTGAAAGCTTGATGGAGGTCAAGTGTGGAAACTAAAAAAAACATTAATGAATAAATACATAGACCAAAGAATAACCGCCACCCCCCTTAAGGCAAAATAAAAGAAGACAGGAAGAAGTGTACACGTTGTTGTTGTTCCCCAAGCTGCCTGGCCGAACAGCCCCAAGGCCCCGAGCAAGGCCAAGGCCATAACCTAGCGCCCCCACAGAACCCTCCCTGCCGACTAAAATATAGCGTGGGTGACCGAAGCCACTCCATGGCGGGGAGCTGAGGAGGGTGCGGAAACGCCCGGGAAAGTGTGCACGTTATGACATATGGCTAAAGGGCTAAGTTTGTATTCATAAATCAATACTCAGTTCCTCAGTCTTTGTTCAATATGCAGTAGGCAATACCCTTCTCTAATGCTTAAGAATATGGCTTTCAATCTCACACGAAACAACCCCAGAGTTGATTCAAACGTCTTTCCTGGAAACTATAGTCTATCCATTATAATCAGGTAAACAGTCTTCACCACTAACTTCTGTAACTCAAAAACGACTAGAATAATCCAGCTAATATATATCTACCATTTGGGTGGATTGTGTTCTTTCCACATAGCGATTTTGATTAGTTGTTTTGTCTTTTTACTGTGTTCATATAAGTTTTGTTTTGTTTATTTTGCAAGTTTTACATTATAATTATTAAGCGTTATTTCCACATAGCGATTTTGATTAGTTGTTTTGTCTTTTTACTGTGTTCATATAAGTTTTGTTTTGTTTATTTTGCAAGTTTTACATTATAATTATTAAGCGTTATTTCCACATAGCGATTTTGATTAGTTCCTTTGGGTTTATCTTGTGTTGTCCCAATTTTGGTTTTTTTATTTTGCAAGTTTTACATCATAATAAGAGACAGTCAGGGAATAGGTGTGGAGATTTACAGCCCATTTGGTCAAGTCGTTTTGGAGCTACATAGGTTAGAAATTACGATTTCTGCCCAACCTAGAATGAACGGAGTATAGCAATTATTTTCTACACTACTAAAGATGTTTGGTGGATAACTGCTACAACAACTAGCTAAGAGTGTTTACATTATCACATTATGCACCTTTATCTTAAACTAAAGTACATTTTGATAAGGATTTTTAATTACGTTTTGATGGAACTAAGGGAGGTATTCATAAACAATTCTTGGGTAGGATGTAGTTCCCGGGTGTATCGCCAGCCTTGTTTACACTACGCGGAGTGGCGTCGGATGCTTGCCATCTTGTTCCCGTCTATTTTGACTGCCTTTGGATACAATAATATGTTGAGGGGGGGGGGGGGTTCCCCCCTCACCCCCAATGACATATTGTCATCATCATATATATTGCCAGCAGGGGGCAAATAACCAAAAAAAAAAATCGCTTTCAAAATAGACGCGGTTAACTACGGCGATCGCCCTATGTAAACATGACGACCGTACGCCCGGAAACTACATTCATCCCCAATTCTTTCCCTTTTCAGCGCTGTTTATGAACGAAATAACCTGAAAAATGACGTTACCTTTAGAAATGAAAATGCTAATCCATCTAAACAACACTCATTTCCACAGTATTCGTTCGGTATCAGGCGCTGGCAAGGGAAAGAATAGTTTAACCCCTGCTGTACCGGAGGATACAGTACAGTAATAAAAGTCCCCCCCAGTCCCAAGCAATGTGGCCAAAATGGCAAGATAGAACAACCTTCCACCTCAAAAGATGGAGGAAGACTGGCTCTCTCAGCCTTCAGAGGGTTGGATATAAGCTGAGAAGTGTTGCCATATCGAGAGCAATGCTCAAACGGTCGTGGTACCAGGCACAGCCTGATACTGGCAGTTACAAGGAAAGTACATTACTGACGGCTCCTAGCCTTCGCTGGGACTGGGGAGTGACTTATCTACTGATGGCTGGGAGTCGTCGCTGATATTGGACGGGTTAAGAACACCACTCTTAGATGTGCAACCCTAAATTCCTCTTCAACTAATAGAGAAACCTGTGGTTACTTTTTTCCTTTAAAAAATTGCAGATAACTTTTTCTTATGAACATTTTCAGATTTAACTAAAAATCACCTACATAATTTTAAATACTGGTATTCAATTAGGTCACTTTCAATGTCAATACAAATATTTACAAATTATTAAATAAAATCAATAATTTCTCATCATACCAACTTTAAAGCAAATTCTGCATCTTCTGACCAATTGAGAATTTCAGGCTATGTGAAAGTTCAAGCCGCTAGACTTCCATACTTAGCAGAAATAAACAAATATGAATGGGTTAGGTTTATGTGGAATAGAAATGATGGTGATATTATTTAACATACCAGTATTTACTTGTGTACAGGTGTCCCTCACTATCCGATGCCCCGATTTACGATATTATTATATATTTTTTTTTGGGGGGGGGGGGGATTTGGAGTTTGGCTTGTCCGAGAACGCATCCCCATTTACCCCATTAATTTTAGGGTTCGCTATACGCTTATTCTATTTAAGTTAAGACCGGGTTTTCAGGAACGTAACCCAATCGTAAATCGAGGGAGACCTGTACTGCAAATCTTTACCTTGTCTTCCTGCTAATTATTTATGTCTACAGCTTGAACTTGTTTATAGCCCAAAACTCACAAGGGATCAATGATACATTTCTCAATGATGACCAACTTAAAAAAACTTGGTTATGTTCTACCTTGGCAGTGGTGGCCTGTGGAGTATAAACGTGACGAAGGCTGATGGGGGAGCTATAAACACCGGGGGTCACAATTCTGCTAGCTAGGGTTGGCGTGACTTCAATCCTTTGGTATCCTCACTGAGGCCTGGAGAATCTTGCTTTGCTGAAAACAAAAAAGAAATATACAAATTAAATTAAAATGTAAAACTTGCAAACTAAACAAACCAAAACTGGGACAAAGACAACATAAATGCAAAATAACTAATCAAAATAAAATAAATAGGTGATCTGCAAGGAAGGGAGTCTCTGTATCAGAGGAAATCAATATTTCCCTTGTAATTAATGCATATTGTTGTTGTTGTTGTTCCCTAAGCTGCCTGGCCGAACAGCCCCGAGTCCTTAACCCGGGAGCTGCGGGGAGACTCTTAAGAGTTCCCCCGGCGCACTGCGGGGAGACTCTTAAGAGTCAGAGAAAATAAAAATCAACTTTTGACATCGAAAAAAAAAAAAAAAAATTTTATATTTTTTTTTTTTATTTTTTATTTTTTTTTTGGCCCCTGGGCCATGCAAAATCTCAGTCCTCTACCTCCCCTCCTTCCCCACTTTCCTCCTCTCCTTCAGTTATCACCTATTTTCCCTGTTATTCCCTTATTCTGAGGTATATTTTCGTGCTAACATTAGAAATCCGATTGGAGGGTGTGGTCATCACTGATAGCAAGCGAGTGCAAGAGAGAGAGAGAGAGTATCGATCGACTGTGTCTCAGTGGCCTTGGGGGAAATTGGCGGGAAAGCAGATTGCCTCACCCATACATTATACAACTCGCGGGCTATATCTCCGATTTTGACCATCCAAACGCTGTTTTCACTCGTTTTATTGTTGTTTCAGGTTAATACCTTTATAATCAACCCATAATAGGCGCATATGGATAAGTATTAATGCTATTAATGGCACAATGAATATTTTAGTGGCGGAAACACCTCAAATACGTCAGCACAGGGGGACGTTTCCAATTACCCCCATGCGCACTTCAGAGGTTAAGGAAGGCCATGGCCACGGTCGGGCCCTCCCACAGAGCTCTCAAAGAGTGTAAATTGTGTTGTTGGCGTAAGTGGTTGTGTGAAATGCAGTCTTCTATGATGTGTTTAATGGTATGGGGTGCTGTGTTACAACCCGGGTAGGTGTCGACGACGGAGTCATCCAGTCTCTTCTGATAGCTCAGAAGAGCTGGATGGTGTCCGCATCTCAGCCTGGCCAGGTGGACTCTGTCCTCGCGAGGAAGGGAGGATTCAGAAGGATGGATTTCGGGAGGTCGTGCTTGCAGCTGCGTGTTGTCTATGAGTGAGTGGATGGAATGGCGAGTGATATGAGTATGGATGTGCTTCCGGAAGTTGGTTTGGGGTGGGCAGGGAGGGAGAGAAGACAGTATTTGTGTGTGATAGCGTGTGCTGGGTGTTGTTTTGATATTTCTTGGTGTCTGTGGGTGTGTTGCCATGTAGTGTAGTGGATGGTGTGGATTCGTGGAGGCTGCTGCCAGGAATTGTGTGCCTCTCATGTCTAGATGATCTTTGACTTTGAGGACTTTGGTTTCTTGATGTAGGTTATCTGTGGGTGTCGTAGCTGTGCATCATGTGATGATTTTCAGGGCTTTATTTTGAATAGTCTGTAAGGTCTTATGATGTGTTTCAGCTAGGTTAGAAGCCCAGGCCGGGCTTGAGTATTCCATAACTGATCTTATGTATTGTTTGTAGACTGTGGTGGTGGTTTCTTTGTTGTGTCCAAATTTCGTGTGGGCAAGTGATCTGAGGTCGTTTAGTCTGGGTGTCAGTTTTTTTTTCGTGTTTGTGGTGTGCTGTTTGAATGTCATTTGGGTGTCGTATGTTACTCCTAGGATTTTGGGTGTGTGTGTGTGTGTTAGGGGTGTGTTGTTTATGTTGAGTCCCGGGACGTAATCGTGCTCTCCTGTCCAGCTTGTGAGGAGGGTTGCAGTGGATTTAGCTGGGGCTAAATTGAGTCTATTTGTAGTGCACCATTCATGTAATGTGTCGAGATAGTCTTGAAGGAGTCTTGTTGCTGTGTCTGGGTTTTGGTGCGTGCTTGTGAGTGTTATGTCGTCTGCGTAGGAGGCTATGGTTATTTGGGGTGAATTTGGTGTACAGTATTTATATCATGCATGAACAGATTGAAGAGTGCGAGCGACAGGACGGATCCTTGCGGGACTCCGTTAGGGAAATTTCTAATGCTAGATGACTGACCGGCAAAAGATACGTGTGCACATCTGCCTGCTAAGAAGTTGGCCAGCCATCTTTTTGTGTTGTTGTGCATGTTTGTGTTGTAGATTTTGTTTGTTAGGTTGTGGCGGGGGATGGCATCGAAGGCTTTACTAATGTCGAGTGTGGCAAGTACTGATCTGTGTGGTGGTCTAGCTGTGTTGATGCCGTCAAAAGCTCTTTGTGTAAGGTCTGTAAGAAGAGTGTTTGTGGAGTGCAATGGCCTGAAGCCGTGTTGTGTTGGAGAAAGGGGTAAGTCAGGTGTCATCAGTTGTAGTACAAGGCTCTCTATGACTTTGGAGGGGGTGCAAAGGAGTGTGATAGGGCGGTGTGAGGAGGGTAGCGTGGGGTCTTTGTTAGGTTTGGGGAATGTGATGATGATACCATGCTTCCAGATGTCTGGTATTGTGTTGTGTGAGTAGCTGTAGTTTGATATGTTAGTGAGTGCTTGTATGCCTTGTGGTCCCAGGTGTCTGAGGTGAATGTTGCTTATGTTGTCTAGGCCACAGGCGGGTGAGAGCTTGAGATTGTTGATGATATGCTTTGTCTGGTTGTTGGTGAAGGGTGTATAGTCAGGGTCTGTGGGGAATTGTCTTTTTCGTCGGATGACACGTCGGTCGTCTTTGTGGGGTTTTAGGTGACTGACATGAGAGAAGTGATTGATGAGAGTGTTTGCTTGTTGTTTACATGAAGGAGTAGTCTGTTGTTGTGATTGCAGCATGTGATTGTGTTGTGTTGCTGTTGGAAAGTGTGATGCTGTTTAGTGTTTTGTAGAGTTTTTTGGGGTTTGTTTTGTGATCGAGTGTTTGTAGGAAGTTATTCCAATTAGTATGAGGTGAATAAAAGGGGTGTGTGGACAGGACTAGTTAGCCTTAGCAAGTCCATATAATAATGCCTGTACTCCTGGCTTATAACAACTTAAGGTGCTCCATCCTTCAGAGCAAACACTGTGCCCCCATGGAGAACAGTCATGGAGTACACACTAGAGACCCTATAGTTGTTGTTGTTGTTGTAGTTCCCCAGACTATCTGGCCGAGCAGTCCCGAGTCCGGTTGACCAAAGCCGTGCCAGATGCTTGGGCCCCTGATGGGGCCAGGGTGAGATGAGATCTGTCTGTGAGAGGGCCGCGGGGGGAGGTGATCATCAGCCCACAGGATTATTATATTGTAAAACTTGCAAAATAAACAAACCAAAACTTGTACGAACACAGTAAAAAGACAAAACTAATCAAAATCGCTATGTGGAAACAACGCTTAAGCAAAATAATTCTTTATAAATAAAAGAACACAATCCACCACATTGGGTGTACATTACTACATGAGCAAGTTAATCTGTTTCCCAAGCAAACTAATCGCACACATAACAATGCACTATCGTCACGTTCAAGGAATTAACAACTGCCATATTGGTGCCACTGGTATCATTTGCCTCTCCTTACACTAAATAATGTCCATTCCCATAATAAACATAGAGCAATACTTGCACAATATATAAATTCTACATGATCAAAACAAAAATAATACCACGCTGTTTATTATTATGGCACCAAATAAAAATCTGGCTGTTCTCTCTTACTACAGGATCTCTAGCACACACAAGCTGAGTCATGTTGGAAAGGCTGTAGACCTACAATCTGGCACCCAATAGTCTGGAAAGGGACATTTGGTATTACTGTAGAGAAGTAATGAATGCACAGTCACGGTCATCACTTCCGACACATAATGAAGCCTTGAACCGATTACGAACCTCAGGAATACAAATATCAGGTAAACAGTTAGTAAGGAGATTCAATTCGAACCTCCGGAATACAAATATCGGGTTAACAGTTAGTAAGGAGATTCAATTCAACCAGAGACAGCTTCGAAAATGTACGTATCAGCATTAATGACGCGCAGCTGTAGAGTGGTCCTACAAGCAGCAATATCCAAGAGATTACTTTGGGCTTGGTCTTTGTCAGCTGCCTGCTGGATTACTTAATTCTGCCTGTACATTAAATCACCTGGATGGGTAGCAACATCAGTTTAGCGTCTGACTGGGAGCCACCTCCACGTAAGTGTTGCAGGTTCGAACCTCCCTCGGAGTAGATATTTACATAATATCGGCTGCCTAGATGGTAATTGGGTTGACCACCGAATGAGGCAGATCCATTACAATAGACACCTCGCCTTGGTGGGATGCAGTTCACGTCAACAAAATGCTTAGACAAAATGCAGCACTGTATAAATACTGTACATAGTAAAACCTTTCTCTATTGTATCCAAGGCTTCTGGAAATCCACAACTTTCAGATCAGTTTCCTGGTCCAGACTTTACTTTAGTTTTTCAGACTTTTGAAAGACACCCAATATCTTGTTGGGACTATCAACTCCGTCTTTTAGCATTTGTGTGAAATTATAATGTAAAACTTGCAAAATAAACAAACCAAAACTTATATGAACACAGTAAAAAGACAAAACAACTAATCAAAATCACTATGAGGAAACAACGCTTAAGTAATCAATATGAATGCTTGGATGACTGAGGTGTTGCACACTTCCTAATAGAGCTTTTCCCTGATTATTCTGAAAAAGAGCAGCTTTACTTTTACAGAAATATACTTTTATAGAAATATACTCCTGACCTTATAATAATTATTGGACTTCTATTCCTCATCCTATGCTCATGATTTTATTAACCTACCATCTTACCTTATACTCATGATCCGACTCTATTAGCCCCGCTACCACCACCATCTGGTATTGCCGTGCCTTCATGGAGGAGAGAGGCTTTCGTAGCAGGCGCAGGGTGGAGGGGGCAGAGTGGGTGTTGAGCAGGGGTATTACTTGGGAGGGAGAGTGGGAGGGGTCTAGTACCAGTAGTCTTATAGCTCCACCACCACCAGCTCCTACCCCACCACCACCACCACCACCACTACCAACACCTAATCCTCCCCCACCACCACCTCCTCCTCCTCCTCCTCCTCCTCCTCCTCCTCCACCACCACCACCACCACCACCACCTCCTCCATGGTTTCCTTCACTCAGTTGTTCTACGCCGATGATGGTTCGACTGTGACCTGTGAACAAAGAGTTGGGTTGCATAAAACAATATTTACATCAAATACAGCGGTAACAAATTTGCCTCATACGTGGGAGGCCAGGGTTCGATCTTCTGCCGGAGCACTGTAGGTTTATTGATCTATAAGGCAGGGCTTTCCATACCCTTAGCTGCATTGGCGGACATTAAGGGGACCGTCCGCCTTTTACTCCCAGGGTGTCGGTGAACTTCCTCTGATTTAAATGAGATTTGGCATACGTTTAGAGGACTATGAGAGCTAATGTTTGGTACCATCAGGTTGAAAATTGGTTTTATAGTTTTTTATATATGTCAAAAATTAGGGTCAAAATTAGACAAAATTACACACTACAATAATTGACACTGTACTCAAGAATCTAGTGTATTGTCTTTCTGTTTGTGTTCAATCAACTCACAAAAGGTGTTTCTACAATCTAGTCAAGCATTTTTTGTATATCTCATCTAGTTTTATTTTTAGCCTATATATTTTTAGGTTGACATTTTTTCACTTGTTTTGCAACTTTTGAAGATGTGCTGTGCATGAATGGGGGTGGCTAAAAGAATTCCCCTTGACTACTTTATAGAGTTTTTTATGGGCTTTCCAATGGTATATGAATCATTACTGTATGACAAGTTGTTTTTCGATTATGAGTACGGTATTTCCGAGTTGGAATTTTTTGACAATTTCGTGTTGAGAAAAAGCCTCGCAAACTTCAAAAACTGTTTTTCAGTAGAATAACTCTAGTCCTATTACAGGAAAGGTATTTTTAATTATTTCTATTTACATTTTAGTCATTTATACATATACAGTATATTAGTCGTATTACATGAAATTAATTTGTAATGATTCCTATATAAAAACAAATAATTTATAAATATACTGTATATTAGGCCCATATTCAGCCTGCGAAAGCTTTATATAAAGCTCGAAATAATGCACTTAGAAGAAATTTTCGGAATTCAACTTTTACAGACAGGTTGAGGGAATATATAGCCAGCCTTCTATGTATAAATTTTTTTTTTTTTTTTTTTTTACGATTTTTGGGTTAAAAAAGGCGGACGGTCCCCTTAAAGGTGCGATAGACCAGTGTCGCATGTACACATGTATATTCTAGCACCTGATCAGCAGGATCGAGAGAGAGAGAGAGAGAGAGAGAGAGAGAGAGAGAGAGAGAGAGAGAGAGAGAGAGAGAGAGAGAGAGAGAGAGAGAGAGAGAGAGAGAGAGAGAGAGAGAGAGAGAGAGAGAGAGAGAGAGAGAGAGAGAGAGAGAGTACAAAGAGTACAAAGGAAATCAAGCAACAACAGGTCTAGTGACCCTTCTAGGTTGCTTGTCCTCCAAAACACTGAGGATCAAGTGTCCAAACAGTGGTTTAGAGTGGGTAAGGGAACATTGGAAAGGGAACTACTGCCCTGCCACTAACGTGGCAGGACTAGGAAGTTAGTAGGGGACATATGGGTTAGTAACTGAGGGGAGGATAAAGTTATTCATTTACAAACGCAGTCAGTCGCGGGTTTGATGCGAGATATTTGTCTAGCGGAATTTAAATGAATCAACGGTGCTGCAGTCTATAACGTCTCGGGGAAGCCCATTCCACAAGTTGACAACTCGATTGAAGAAGAAATTCTTAGATTCGTGCGAGTTAAAAGATTTACCAATAATTTTGCAACCGTTTCCTCCCCGCGTGTAATTAGATTGGGTCGATAGTGAAGTACTTACTACAGTTCATATTGTCGATGCCTTTGATGATTTTGAACACTTGAATTAAGTCACCTCTTAATCTGCGCTGGGGTTAAAGGAAATAGATTTAATTCTCTAAGACGCTCTTCGTATGGTTTGTTCTTTAGGCTAGGTATCATTTTGGTAACTCTACGTTGAACTCGTTCTAGCTTGTTTATATCTTTTTGGTAATAAGGGCACCAGGATTGAACGCAGTATTCCAGAAGAGGGCGGACTAAGGAATTGTAAAGGGTTAGGATAACTTCTTTGGATTTATGCTCAAATGACCTGCCTATAAAGCCAATTATTTTTGTTTGCCTTCTTAACAACTTCTGAACATTGTTGACTCGGTTTTAGGTTACTCGATATTGTTACTTCCCAGATCAGTTTCTCTGTTTACATTCTTAAGCTGAGTGCCATTCATCGAATAGTTTGCTTTCCCTCATTTAGGTATCCGACATGTAGTACTTTACATTTTATCCGCATTGAAACTCATTTGCCAAATTTGGGCCCAACATGACAATTTATCTAGATTGTGTTGCATATCGTCAACTTGTTCTTTTGAGAGTAAACGCTATTTGCTTTTTGTATCGTCAGCAAA